>OW052249.1:8701923-9301923 GCA_932526585.2 Philonthus cognatus | reverse complement strand
TTTTATGTAGAATGGTCCTTATTTCCTCATTTGTATACAATACCTAACTCTTTTATACATTATATAATACAACTTTTACTTCCAACATAATAGAATCTTATTAAATTAACGAAAGCGACATTAAAAGAATTTTATAATCAAATTTAGTAATGCCTATTAAGCAAATTGAAATAAGGTAAAATTTAGAATTAGCACAACCCTCTAAAAAGAGCAGAGAGTTTTTCCATTTATTAAAACCTAATGGTCTTCATGTGGAGACCATGAAGTTTTAATAACTGGAAAAATTCTATATACACCACTGGAATAAAGTGTTTTCGCATTTATGAAAACATGTCAAGTAGTGCAAATTCGGCTAATTTAATTGGTATTTACTTTGAGTGAAGTAATCAACATTAAAACAACGTTAAATGTTTTTACCGGGTGTTAATTTAATCTGACGTCATTTACTATTTTTTTTGAAAATCACGAAAATTTTAAATAAATAGTTTCATGAACACCTGTCTTCATTCATTATTTTTAATATGGACAAGCTAAAATCGCGGAAAGGGCCATAAATGAAAGCTACGGATGCGGCGTTGTTAATTTTAGGCATAAAAGTCAAGTATCACGTGCTGTGAATACCCATATTATTAATTTATTAAATTTATTATTATTATTTCAAAAATTATTTAAAAATAATAAACAACCTCGGATTTTGACCAAATACCAACCAAAATTAGTGAAATTATTTTCTTATATTTTCTTTACTTCTGTACTTTTCCCCTAAAACGATCCTGAAAGCAGGGACGTGCATACATGCGATTTTACATGTTAAATCCCTATGTATACCTAATCGAATCAACACCCTGTAACCCTGTATATTGTTGATATAAAGTTTTTGTTTGGGTTTTGTTTAGTCGTAGTTAATTCGTTATACTAAACGTTTGTAAATGAACAAAATATATTTCTTATATCTGATCCGAAGATACAATTCTGCAGACAGTTTTTAGATATATGACAAAAACAATACATCTTTTTAAATAAATGTTTACATATATTGTTTTTTTTTAATAACTTTTATAATAATAAAATTCATGATAACATAAATTTCTGAAAACAGTGGTATTTTTAGTTTTGAAATACTATTATTCTGTGCTGAGTGACTAAAGTTTATTTGTGGCCTTGAAAGATCAAACTTAATAGTTTTTTATTTCAAACTTTCATGATTCCAAAACCGGATGAAATAATAAACAGAAAAAATATATATCTGAGACCTTATTTTGTAAAACTGTCAGAAAACATGAAATCTAAGCAATATACAATGTTATGGTAAAATTCGGTGGATCATTTGACATGGAATTACCCATCCATGTATTATTTGCAATAAATAATACGAATAAATGGTTCCATAAACTACTCGAGAATTTCAAGTTTACTGTAAACATGTCGTTTTCGGTGATTTCTATTTGTTATTATACTTAAGTATGGTGATATTTTAGTTTGGGCAATACTGTTATATATTTATCTCGAAATCGAAAGAGTGATAGAAAATCGGCAATTATCTTCTTGTACCAAGAAATTGTAAAACTGTTTGGTAAATTACAGACAATTGTAAACAAAATGCCAAATATATTTTAATGATTTAATTACATTGTTATTCACAAAAGTTCATGGCAGGTTAAATTCTAAATCGAATAAGTCTAAATATTAATCATATTTATTACATTAGTGTAAATAATATACAGTTTTTGCAAACAAATAATATAACAAACAAAATGTGCCGTTTTGCACCGGTTCTAGTTAAGGCCATAGTTAATTTATGTTGTAATTAAAAGACACAATACGTTGCATCTCACACTCATGTTAAAGGTGCTATCTGTTACATAAATCATGTTATGTTATATTTAGTTTAACATTGCACCGGCATGGATATAAAACATATAATATTTTTTAACTATTTTTAATTAAACAAATGGTTGGAATAAAACATCCATCACTCATTTTTTTAAAGAATAAATTTCGGATAAAATTTATTTAATATTTGCATATGATGCACTTTCCTCTCCTGGATATATGAAAACAATTGACATTTCATAAGTGTTTTACTGGATTTTTCATATGTTTTGACAAATCCTATTGTTTTACGTTTCATCTGAAAACAATTGACTTATTATAGCTAAATAACTGAATGTTTCATAAGTTTAAGCTGATGCCATAATTGACTTTTTAATCTTTTGTCCAGGGCTTCGAACCGTTATTTTTTGCATTCCCATTCAATTAATAAAATATATATCGGTTCGATTCCGGTTTTTGTTCTGGAAAAAACAACGGATTTTTGCGGTTTGCGGTTCAGCTCCAAGGTGGTTTTTTATTTTTTGAAATGATTTTATTTCATATAAAAAAAAACACATCTGTGAACTAAGGCATCGGTATGTTAGGTATGCCAACTAATTTAACCTATAACCTAACTGTTATCTACCTAACCAAACATACAAGAATTTTTTTAGGTATCTCAATTGTCTCTCAAAATTTATAAGCTTTCAATTTGAAGCTTTTGGCGAGTTTTTCCACTCCCAGACTAAGCATGAACTAAAATTTAGAGTTTGAAAATGCCTGCAAAATTAGGTTAGGTGGCGTAGCGAAGCGAAGCCACACCGATTTAAAGTGAAGTTCAAAATATACTGTTTAAGCACTATTCTAAAGTTGTATATTTTGCTTGAAATCAGTGTTTTATACTAACCGACCTAACCAAATTTTCAGGCTTTTCTAAACTCGAAATTTTACTTCATGCTTAACCTGGGAGCGGAAACACTCGTTTGAAGCTTCAAATTAAACCTTTTTAAAGCAACGATTATCTGAAAATTGACAGCATCTGCATCTGGATATGTATACTTAAACAAAACATTCACCGTGTGCAACCGTCAAGTATCCTAACCTATAACCCATAACCAAACATAAGCAACTGTCATCTAACCTAACCTAACATACACACTGTCAAAAGTCTTGAAAAATGTCAGCTCGTTAAATTTTAAAAACTCATAAGACGTAATACTTTTGCGCCCATTTGCACCGCAGGTACATAATCATGGCTAAAAATATAATAACGATTAAGTCAGAAATTGGCTTGCACCGTCCCCTAATAACCTCAAATACTTAATCACCCGATTTTAACTGATGAACATTCCCAGCATTCCTCGTGAACTTCACAACGTTTATTTCCGTTTGTAAATTTTAATTTATTAATTTCAACTCTTTCAACACCTATTGTGCTTTTTTAATAAGCAAATGTGTGATAAATTATGTTACGATCACTTTAAATATAGAAATATATATCATTTATAAATCCCGCGTATTTGTTTCCGCTGTTCACAATGGTAAAAGAAAGTAAATTCCCTAGAAAACTGCGTGCTATCTTCAATATTTCTCTACGGTGGCTGATTAGTAAATCAGCCCACGGTGCAACAAAAATCTGGTGATTAACGTTAATCGTGGTTAATTAATCGAAAAGTCAATCAGAGTCCCGTGCAAGTGAGCATTAGTATTTACCACTTTTAGTTAGTCTCATGCAATTTTAAAAACTTTCACGGACTCACATTTTTCAAGATTTTTGTATAAAATTTACATTTTAGGTAATTCTTAGTTTAATTTAAAAGTTTGATTGCTAAATAAACCCAACTACAATATAATTTATCATCTAATCTAACTTCACAACTTGTCACATAACGCAACTACACTAAATTGTGAACCTAACCTTACCTAACCTAACTTCACAACTTGTCATGTAACCCAACAAAACTAAATGGCGAACCTAAATAAATTTTCACCTAATTTCACAGCTTGTCACCTAACTCAACTATATCGGACACTTTTTTCTCATTAATCACTTGGTAAAACATTTTAAAATATAATGGTTTGTAAATTAAATTCACTTGGTTTTGTTTCACTTACATATATTTTATTTTCTACTAGTTCTGCTTAATGCCATTATCAAGAATGATGTACAAATGGATTTGTTTGGGAATATATACAGTTTCGAGTTTTAGGTTTTATTGGGTAATAAGGGCATTTAATATCGGGGAATTCCAAAGGTCTTTGTTGTCGTTGGCCACATTTTTACTTGCCTTTATGGCTTTTGAAATTTCTAAACTCTCCCGGTAGTTAAGCGTTATTCCCTAATTACCTGTATGCAGAATTTTTAAATCGTTTGAAGAAAAATGGTGATTAGATTTGACACAGTGCTTAGAAAAACCGGTGGTTTGTTTTTTATACTCTATGTCTTTTTTATGCTCTTTTAACCTGATATCAAAAGACCTGCCGGTTTATCCTATATACACTGCATCACAATCATCACATTTTAATTCATAAATACCACTTTTCTTCAATTTACAATTTTTAGTTTTGATTTTATTGTTAACTATTAATTTTCCTAAATTATTTGTGTTTGTCAAAATTATGTTATTATTCTTTCCTTTTAAATTATTTTTGATTTGTAAAGACAGTGGCTTAATGTATTCTAATCTATTCCATGTTATTGTGTCTGAATTTGTCCCACTATAAAAGTAATTTCGTAATTGTTTGTGTTGTTTCTTTTTTAACATTTTATTAATTAAATCTCCAGTGTAGCCATTGTAAACTGCTATTGTTTTTATTGTGTCTAGTTCATTTTCAAAGTCTATTTTATTTAGAGGGATATTGATAAGTCTGTGTAAAAGGGCGTGGAATGTACTGTATTTACTCTGACTATGTGTATTTGAGCATTCTGAACAATTCTGATGACATCTGTACAGGTTTCTTTTCTATATATTTTGTATGACAATTTATTGTTTACTGTTTTCGTGAATGTAATGTCAAGAAAATTGAGGCTGTTATTTATTTCTTTTTCAACTGTAAACTGAATGTTTTTGTTAATTTTATTAATGAAATTTGTGAATGTTTCCAGTTGTCTATTTGTACCTGTCCATATACAAAATACATTGTCTACATATCTTGCCCAGAAATAAATGTGTTTGCTTTCTGTTTTCGTTAATAAATTATTTTCAAAGTGATCCATATATATGTCAGATAATAAAGGAGACAAAGGTGATCCCATAGGTAGTCCGTCTGATTGTGTATAAAATTTATTATTAAATTCCAAGTAACATTGGTCTATGCAAATTTCTATTAATGATTTAAGTTCAATTTTTTTTGAATTAGATTCATTCGACATATTCATTTCATTTTCTAATATAATTTTTAGTTCATTTATCGGAACTGATGTAAACAAGCTTTTGACGTCGAATGAAATTAGTTTTGCGTTGTGGGGAATTGATAAGTTTCTTAAGTTATTTATTAGTTCTAATGTATTTTTTATTGAATATTTTGGTTTAAAGCCTATGAATGTCGGAATTAAATTATTTAAAAATTTACACAATTTATACGTCGGACGCATTGGAATATTTTCTTTCTGAATTTTTGGTAATCCATAGAGAATTGGGGCTTTTGGATTCATCAATGTTAATTTAAATCTATCTCTGCCTGAAATTAAATGTTTACTATTTTTAATACTTTTTTGAGTTCTATTTGAAATTTGTTTGTTGGATCAATTTTTTTAATGCAAAATGTATCTGATTCTAATAACTCGTTTGTTTTTTGGATGTAATTTTTTTTATTCATGACTGTTATGGTGTAACCTTTGTCAGCTTTACATAGTATCAAATTATGTTTTTTTAGTTTATTTCTTATGCTGGTTATTGTTTTGTTGTCATAATTGTGAGCTTTACTTTTACAGTGTGATTTATACTTTTTTATTAATTTTGAAGTTTTATTTTTTAAAATTAACCGTTCTTCGTCTCTGGATATTTTGTTACAAATAGTTTCTGCATTAATTCCCACTGTTTCTAGACGTGGTTTGTTATAAATGTGTGGGTTGTATTTCAATCCCTTTTTAAGCAGTTCTGTCTCTACATTATTAAATTGGGTGTTAGTAAGATTGGTGATTCTAGGTGAGAATTTAACATTATTTTGCTTACCACAACTTTTGAAACTAATTTTATCACTATTGTTTTTTGTATTGTTGAATTTTTCACTGATTGTTTATATGCATTTTTCCATAATATACTGAGCGAAAATTAAAATTCAATGAACAAATTTTTATCGTATCCCTTAGTCACCAGATGTACTCAGTACTTTGTATTCATATAAGTACTGAAGTACTTGTACTTGGTACTCGAGGACAATTTGAGCAGAGTACTTGTACTCAATAATCGAGTACATTTTATATGTTCTCGGAACAGCTCTGGAATCTCAGAATAAACCCTATTTTTAACCACCCCCATAAAAAGTAATCGAGTGGATTTAGATCGGGTGAGTGAGCAGGCAATAAAAATGTTGAATGTCTTGTATACTTAACAAGTTTACAACATATTAAATATTTATTAATTATTTGTCAATAATTGAGGCGTTGATTTCATAAACAGCATATGTCCAAAATTGTAGAAATCGACATTTTAGCGGCATTTGGTAGAATATTTTGCAAGGTATCCGATGGTAAAAGTAGTTCATGTAAAAACCACACATGTACAAAGTTACAATGCTTTAAATTTTATAAACATCACTTGCCTGGGACAACTTAAGTTGCAATGAAAATCAAAAACCTAAAAACCCTTATGGGATTTCTCCAAAACTCAAAAGATAGCCAGTTTTGTGAACAAATATTTTTGGTGAAAAACTGCAACAATAAATATCTCGGAGCAGTGAGTGTGCGGATTAGGCGACATTTCAGTTTTTTCAGTGTAGAAAATAGTTTATTTCGAAGAATGTATATTTTCAGTTACTTATCATTAATTTATGTTAGTGTATTTCATAAAATAAACGAGTTTATTTCAACATTGTTCTTGTTTCTGTTAAAAACAACATATGTCCAACTGTTTTTCCTTGATTTTTCTTAATACAAATAAATTGAGTAAACCTTATACTATCAGTTGTCTATGATAATTAATAAAAATATTTGTAAAAATAGAAGTTGCAACGGTTATCAAGGTAAACAGTTTTTTTCAATTTTCTCAAAACGTCATTTTTTGGACAAACGCTGATTATGAAATCAACGCCTCAATCAATAATGACAAACGTGTCAAAACTGAGAATAGTTGATAAAATTCACTTAAAACTAAGTGTCGAAGTAAAGTCGTACGTGATTTGTTTTGTCTTTTTTATCTGTTTTAAATAAAGCACCAACTTTTATAAATCTCTAATTTCTACTTTATGAGAAACTTTTTTAGTATTGTATTGTATTCTTTTCTGAGCAATCAATATTAGAAAAGTTTCTTATAAAGTAAAGATTACCAAATTTCCTAAATGCAAATTTATTTTTAGCATTTTCAAAACTCTCCTTAATACTCTCACCCTGAATCGACATGTATATTTTATTTGAGTATTTCTTTTCGCACACTTTAATATTATGTATTTTTGAATCTTACAAATTCGCGGGATGAGGCGCTCAAATCCACGGCATTAGTATTTGTGAAGGCGATGACTGCCATCATAGAGAGCAACACAAGTGCTCTAGTCGCCATTACAGATAGAAACTGAATCCTCACATTCGCAAGGTGGTTTTATATACCTTCGTTGACGAAATAACCTCGGACTGCATTCAACATTTAGCGTATAGTATGCACAAACCGCATCAATAACATCCTGCCATATTATTTCCTTTAATTTAATTAGGAGTGAATCAGTAATATATTGATCAAAAATAATGGATGTTGTTAATAAATAACTAAATATTCACCACAGGTTATAATGTTATGACTCAATGATTACGAGAAATTGTATTGCCGTCGCAAGAGTGTTAGACTAAAGGAAAAAAGTATAATTGTTTGCATTGGTTTAGTCAACTTAGTTTCCCGAAATGAGAGTATTTCTTTAATAAAAGAAAATCATTTGCGGTAAGAGAACCTTAGATATGCGCCACTAAGCGCGACAAAAATTAAAGCTAGCGGGCCTGAAATTTCAAAGGGCTAAGTCGACAGTAATTGCCGATTGATTTATCACCCTCTGTAAAATGTGTAGCTGTGTAGAATAAAATAATAACATTTTAACAACTCGTATATTGAAAATTAACCTATAACCAAGGGTAGACAATGCTTATGGGAGAACTGGATTCCGAGTTTTCGAGGATAGAAAAGGAGAGACTGTGGTCGGGAAGTGGGTCCATCTACTTATAAATAGAGTAAACGTAGAAGTATTCTAGAGAAAACTGCTCCGGTTGCGTCTACACACACACACACACACACACACACAAACGCGGTCGCTCTTATTTCGTCATTTAATTTGATCCCGTCTACACCACTTGTACGATGAAAAATTTGATGACCTTCAGAAAAAATAAACTGTTCCGAAACATTTCTTTTATTTTCAGATTTCCAGCGTGTTCGAAATTATGGACTTTGGGAATAAGATATATTTAAAATGCTCCTAAATAAACCTAAAACTTAACTAAAAATCAAAAAATAAAATTCAATGAGTTTACATTAAAGAATTGATTTGATATTATTTTTATCTTGATTGTTTTTTCTTCTTCATAAATTCAATTAAAACTTTGGTATGTACCAAATTTGGCAAATAATTTATATTATTGATTAGTTATACAGAGAGTTTTTTTAAGTATAAATAACTCAATATACAGAATACACTGTACATTTTTCTGGGCTTTTCTAAACTCGAAATTTTACTTCATGCGCCCCGCGCACAAAACACTCATTTTACGTGAGGTTCAAATATACTTAAATTTCACAATATTTTAGTGTTTTATACGCGTGGCGCATAAAGTAAAATTTTGAGTTTAGAAAAACCCGGAAAATTTGTCTCGGGTCGCTGCGCGACCATCGACAAATTTTCACGGGGCTTTTCTAAACTCGAAATTTTACTTCATGCTTAGTCTGGGAGAGGAAAACAATCGTTTAAAACATCAAATTGAACTCTTTTAAAAACACAACGAATATCTACAGATTTAAAGAAAATAAGGTGAATTTGAAATATGAATACTTTAAAGGAAAAGTTCCTGTATATGAACTGTGGTAGACGAATAATAAAATTTATTATCACCACAAAAAGTCTATTCGAAAATATTTCTTTTATTTTGAGATTTCAAGCGTGTCCAAATTAGTCAATTCGGGAATATATTTTATAAAAACAAATTTACAATGAAATTAACAATTCTAAAATATATTTTCAACGTTTTTAGTTATTTAATATATTTTTAATAAAAAAATTGTTAAAATATTAGATTAATCGATTATTGTTTCAAATATTCATAATTTGTATAAATAAACAAAGTCATTTTACAATGAAAAAATGTAAAATATATTTCCAACATTTTTAGTTATTATATATATTTTAAATAAAAACGTGTTTAAAAATTAATAGATTTTTAATATATTTATGTTATTAAACATTTTTTATTTAAAAGTTAGATAAATACAAAACTCTTTTTACAATGAAAAAATCAATTTGAAAAATGTTTGATGGGTATTTTAATTGGAATTGATAATAAAAAAAAAAGAAATTATTTCAATAAAATAGATAAATTATTTACGAATACACAAAACTAAAAACATCGAAATATAGATTCATATAAACATTCATATATACAAAAAACTAACAAACATTAAAAAACTATATTACATTTACATATAACTGTCTTCTTATTTATTAACGATATTTTAGAAGCAGTATTTTCGTTTTTTTTTTTTGTTCAGTAATAATTATACAGAATAGATCGAAGTGTAACACAAAATCAACAGAATATATTTTAAATAAAAAGCCAACAAATCAACACCTCATCATTTGCTTGTTTAATTTCTTGACACTCCGGTTTTTAAAAATGCAGAAAATAGCAAAGCTTGGTGTGTATATTTTTACTTTAACCAAATAAATATCATAATTTCCCTGAAATAATTAGGGAAGATAATATTTTAATTTTGAGAAATTAACATTAAAAATGCTACGTTTCGTTTCATCCATTTACACTCTGAATAACGTGTATGAATATCGAATTCACTTTTTTCCTTGACTATTTTCTTTTTGGACAATATTCATTATTTTAGTGGGGGTAGCTTTATAGAAGGGATGAAAACTCAAATTCTTCGAAGTGATCTATCTGTTTTTACCTATTTGTAGGCATTTTTTCGACCACGTTTTTATTATGGTGTATACCCTCAAGTATTGCGCGACCAGAACAATACCACTGCAACTTACAGATAATCCGCAACCTTCTAAAAACCATAAATATTTTGGGATTTAAAAAGATTATTTACTGTTGACACATTTAATCCGTATCCGCAGAATCCAATTCGGTAATTTCTTATCATGTTTTTCACTAACCGATATTTTAGTTAGACACTTTTTGATCGGGTTTTCGTAAATCATTTTGAATTATTTTTACTTACCTATTTAGTCTGTAACATAATCCCATCGGTACCTTTTGTAAATGTAATCTGGCTAAGAATAAAACCATTGAAATAATTGAATTAACCTGACATACAAAACGTAAACTGGAAATAGAGTATTCAAAAATTTTTGCAATTACACTTCTCAGAGAAAATCTATTATACTTATTCTATTAAAAGACATCTTGTTGTTTTCTAAATGTTTTGGATTATCATCACTTAACGAGACTTTTCAACATATTTCAATATTTGAGCCAATTATCTCAAATATTAGAGATAACACTTGTTTCTGATTCCTGGGACCCTAAAACGTATATTTTCGTACAAAAAAAGATAGCCATGAGATCGGTAACAATTATTAAAATGTAAAATTTATAATGTTATTAATGTGACTAATTACTTGATTTAACAAGTTTGTTTGTTTCGCAGTTTTTGATAATATTCTCAATTATAAAGTTTCATGATTTTTATATAATTTGTACTTTCTCTATATAACATTTCGTGTATCTCGGGAAGTATTGAGAATATCGAAAAATATTTCTGCTGATTCTTTTTTAAATTATCCCCATGCAGCCGCACGACGGATGCCATAAATTTTAGTCCAAAAATTAGGTAACATTTTAGTGCCCGCTGAGTGTTGTCGGTGTTGGTCAAATGGCACACAATAAGCGTTTATAAAATTTCAATCGGAAAAGTACAAGTTGATCATGTAACAATCGTTCAAAGTAAACGGATAATTAAAGTAGTCAGTGCAATTACCACAAATTTCTGAAACTGTTAATATTCTTTAAAAGGATGGTTCATTTAATAAAATACGCATCGTGATTAAAATATATACTGTGTCCATTTTGGGATCTGATTTTTATCTTTTGCAGAATAAACACTCATGTTGAATTGAATTATTGCTTTGTGTTTTAATAAATTTGATGCCAAACACTGACTTTTCGTAGCAACTACAGTTTTGACGATTTTATTTTCGTATAATCGTTCACTATTTTCAAGCTATATTTCAAATGAAACTGAGGAGAACTCAAAAATAATACCTCGAAAATACTGCTAGTAGGTGAAGAAATGATTTTAATTTTATTGTAATCGTTTTGGTTCAATAAGCGATACAAACTCAAATTCCAATTACATTGGAAATCTTTACATGAAACATACAATGCGCCTTGAAACGGGACACATAGTATAATTAAAACTATTTTAACCCATTAACGGCCAAGCAATTTTAACTCTAAAAGTTAATTTTAATTAAAATTCTACACTTCTTTTTGTGATTTCTATGAATTACATACTGTGAATTTTTTCTTTAAATACACATAATGTATACGTGAATTTAATAAAAAGTTAAAAATCATAAATAGTTTATTATTATAATAAAGTGATAATGGATTTTCAAAAAATTAGTGCTTCAACAATGCAATGTTCAGGCATTCGTCGATTTTATATAAAAACGTGCAATATGAAGTTAAGAAAGAGTGTATCCACTCCCAGACTAAGCATGAAGTAAAATTTCAAGTTTAGAAAAGCCTGAAAATTTGGCTCGGGCGCGTAGCGAAGCGGAGCGACCGAGCCAAATTAGGCTTTTCTAAACTCGAAATTTTACTTCATGCGCCACGCGTATAAAACATTGTAATATTGTGAAGTATTTATAATACACTTTAAATAACAAAATATTTAAATTTTTCTTGGTACATTTTCAATTCAGGTCAAATAATATAATATATCAAATAAACTTATTTAGTAACTTAATTATCAAAAAATAATAATGTTGCGCTTAATGGGTTAAAAACTTCAAACGGTAATAATTCAAAAACTAAAAAAAGACTTAACTGCATTTTGCACAGACCCCTTTAATTAAAAAAGAAACCCTTATCGATCAGTAGATTTGATCTGATCAATAGGATTGATCTGATTAGTTAATAAAATGATAAGTTGATGTATTTGTTTTACTTTTTATCAAAAGTTAAATAGGTTTGTATTTTAAGTTTCTTGTACAAAATATATATTACTTAATGAATTTTACAACGTTAACATATAATTTCATAAAATCTATTCTCTAATAACGCAGAAAATAAAATTGTAGAAGGAAACGCATAAATAAATGTAACACGCATCCTTATCTCGTTAAAAAAAAACGTGTTTTCAAGATTGAAAAATCAACATCTGGAATATGATACAACGAGAAGCGCGGAATAGAGGGAGAAATTGTCTCTCTCTCACTCTCTCACTGAGACTTGATTTCGCGACATCTGGAGTAAAATAGTCGTAATCGACCGACCGCAGGAAGCCAGACTGGTGTATATAGGCAGCCATATACACCAATCTGGCATCCAGCGCTCTGCTCCCATTCGCGTGTACCCAAAATTTATATGGGGACTGGCTAACTGGATATATATGAACTGTGCTATAACACAGTTCATATACAGGGTGTCTACGCTAACCCGTTCGTTAAAAGTTTATGGGGGTGCCGTTGCACTAAAAATTTGAAAGAAATCCCTGTTATATGGTTGAATCTGTTCTCCTCATGTGAAATATTTTCACCTTTATATCACTTCCGGTTCCACCGGAAGTAGCACCAAATTTGTTATTTTAAACGGAACACCGTATATATTAGTATCTTTTTGGGTTTCTCGTTTAAATTGCAACATATTTTATTCGAACATATGTACACTTATCTCTTATATTTTCCAAGAAAAAAAAATATTTCTAAAATGTTGACCTCTAAAAGGCATCTTTAAATCTGTCTGTAACTTCTCTTAAAAATTAGATAAAAATATGATTTATATCTCTACTTGTACCTAGAGGATGCCTCTATGAGTATATTAATTGGAAACTGTCAATTTTTAAAATAAGTGTTCTTAAAATGTCAATATCTAAGTGCCCTCTTCAATATCTCGTGATTCAATTTTTTTAAATAAAATTACCCAATTTTTATCACGTGGTACAATTGGGGGGGGGGGGGGGGAATTTCCTACAAAAAAGTATTATACAACTTTACTCCTAAAGCAAGTAGTTTTCGAATTATTTCGAAAATTCGTATGCTTTTGTTTTGTCACGATTGTCAAATAATAAAAAGAATTAGTACAAAGTTAAACAGATATCAACAAAATGAATAATTACACAAATCAACAAATTATCAATTTATTCTTTATACATGACAACTGCCAATTGAACAAAACTTGATTCCAATCTTCTAAATCTTGTTTTATTCATCGGCGGTAAATTTGGATAAGTTTCATTAAATATTCTACATGTTCAAGTAACAATTATATCGCAGTTGCCATGTATAAAGAATAAATTGATAATTTGTTGATGGGTGTATTCATTCATTTTGTTAGTTTCTGTATAACTTTGTAGTAATTGTTTTTATTATTTGACATTTCGCATTACATACGTGACAAAACAAAAGCATTACTTCTTGCGTACTAAAATTTAGTTGCGACTAATGCGCGCATTATTCTCTGCATAAATACGACGAAAAACGAATCTTCGAAATAATTCGAAAACCACTTGCTCTAGGAGTATAGTTGTTAATACTTTTTTGTAGGAAATCTTCCTCCCAATCGTTCCACGTAATAAAAAATGGGTCATTCCATTTAAAAAAACTGAATTACGAGATATTGAAGAGGGCACTTCGACATTGACATTTTAAGAACACATATTGTCAAAATTGACAGTTTCCAATTAATCAACTCATAGAGGCATCCTAGGTACAAGTAGAGATATAAATCATATTTTTATCTTACTCGTAAGAGAAGTTACAGATAGATTTCAAGATGCCTTTTAGAGGTCAAAATTTTAGAAATATTTTTTTTGCTTGAAAACAATAAGAGATAAGTGTACATATGTTTGAATAAAATATGTTGCAATTCAAACGAGGAATCTAAAAAATTACTAATATATAGGATGTTCTATTTAAAATAACAAATTTGGTGCTACTTCCGGTAGAAGAGAAGAACTGATTCAACCGTATGACAAGAATATTTTTCAAATTTTTAGTGCAACGGCAACCCCATAAACTTTTAACGAACGGTTTAGCGTAATCACCCTGTATATCCAGTTAGCCAGTCTCTGTATAAAATTTGGTAACAGCGTTTGGATGGTGCATCCAGAATTGAGACCGGTGATTGGAGTATATAGTCGTCTGTCTTACTCGTACCTCACATCCTGACCATAGTCTCTCCTGTTTTACTCGATTTTCAGTTTTCCCATAAGCATTGGCTCCTCTTGCCTACAACTTACTGGTCTAAAATCTAATTGTTAATATCAACAAGAAAATGGTGATGTGTCCATCATAGCACTTTCCGCGTTAAAGATATGATGATTTAAATATCAACAATATGGAAATGTTGCTCAATCTAAATTGATTCGTAGGTAAATAAACAAGAGGTTATTCAAAGGGGCATCGTCGCGAATACTATTGATGTGCTCCGGCTTTTACTTTTCGGTGTATGCCGATTTTCGGTGTATGCCATGCCAGCGGACCACCGCCCATGGGAGACCAACCCACATGTGGACCGGAGGGGCGGATGGATACCCCTGGGCTTTTCAAGGCCCACCCCCGACTCCTCATTTATAGCTATCGCCAGGGCTGAGTCGACGCCGTCGTGCCCAAGTTACCCTATACAAGATAGGGACACAGAGGGTGCCTCGAGAAGGCCTGGGACTCCGACTTGGAATGCTCCCCTTCAGACATCCACGATCCGCCTGTCGTGGTATGACCCTGATAAATCAGGCCCTCCAGTCGCGAATACTAAGTGGTACATGCGTACACTAAAATCACACCAGACCTGTCCGCTTTTTGTACCCTTTACCCGAAACTCAGAAGAGGGCCTCTCCAAAATATCTAAACCAGCAAATTTTGAAGAGAGACACCCTCTACAAGCGCAGGAGCATAATGGAAGAAAAGAAACCACAATTTATGGTGTGTTGATGTTACAATTTATGACTTTATCTGTTTGAATAGCAGGTAGTTTCCCTTCTTGCCCTTTTTAAAGCGTTTTAAACGGTCGTTCATGTTCATTTGATGACTCCAACAATTTAACGCATTATTCAATATGTTATGCAATGGTATTATTTGGTTACGTTTTAATCAAATCGATTAAATAGAGCACGCTAATCTAGCAATAAAAAAAAAAAAATGCAAAATAAGGTTATGATATGGGTTTAAAACGTGTTCAAAACATGTTTAAAACACGTTTAAAACGTGTTTAAAACAGAATACACAGGGCGTTTTTGTTTTGAGTATACATACCCCGATAATTACAGCGTTTAAAAGTTGTGGGAAATCGTTGTTTTAATGCGGTTAATTTGAGGCTTTAAACGAGTGTTTTCCACTCCCAGACTAAGCATGAAGTAAAATTTCGAGTTTAGAGAAGCCTAAAAATTTGGATTGGCCGCGTAGCGAAGCGGAGCGGCCAATCCAAATTAGGCTTTTCTAAACTCGAAATTTTACTTCATGCGCCACGCTTAAAAGCGCTGATTTACAGTGAAGTTAAAAAAACACACACTTACAACAACGGTTATAGGCAACCTAATATACGTTAGAGTTTATGGGTTGCCTATAATCACTGCTTTAAATAATTTTTTCAGCGCATATTAGATTGCTAAAGCCGTATATTTTAAACATTACGATATTTCAGTGTTTTATACGCGTGGCGCATGAAGTCAAATTTCGAGTTTAGAAAAGCCTAATTTTGATTGGCCGCTCCGCTTCGCTACGCAGCCAATCCAAATTTTCAGGCTTTTCTAAACTCGAAATTTTACTTCATGCTTAGTCTGGGAGTGGAAAGCCCTCGTTTAAAGATTCAAATTGAAATCTTGAACAAAAAACAACGAACGTCGAAAAATGTACAGTGAATGCTTATGTATACCCGAAAGAAAAAATCCCTGTATTTAAAAACCACATTTATGCAGACACAGTTTTATTGTAATAAAATGTTATGTTTGATAATGTAATTTGAAATATCTTTAACAATTTAGCTAGAATTGAAAAACAAACAAAAAACTTTAATGAAGTAATATAAAATATAATTTAGTAAATATTTATTTTTAGCAGTTAAGATAATAAAAAAACGGTTTTAAACAAATCCAACGTTTAAAACATGTTTTAAACAAATTTAAGATTTAAAATATGTTTAAAACAAAACCGTTTAAAACATGACGGCTGTTTTTAAACATGCTTAAAACACTATTTTAAAACAAAGTGTTTTAAACATAACAACCCTGGTTATGATCGATCATCTAACGAGTGTTTCCAATCCTAGATTAAGCATGAAGTAAAATTTTAAGTTTAGAAAAACCTGAACATTTGGCTCGGGCATAGCGCAGCAGAGCGACTGAGACAAATTAGGCTTTTCTAAACTCGAAATTTTACTTCATGCGCGACTCGTATAAAAAGGTGATTTAATGTGAAATGGTCTATAACCAACCAATTAGCAAGTGAAATAAGTTTAGTACGACAATCATCAATTCTTTAAATGACGGATAAAGTGCTATAATGAACATATATATTATTTTTGTATTAACGACGTGAACACTATATACTGTCAATAGCACTGCTCAAAAATTGACAGCAGATGTCGTTTACATCGTCAATTTATATGTAAATTACACATGACTACTAAAATGGTTATAGATGTTTAGTTTTCTTCTGGATTTTAAACAGCACAATCAATTGACATTTATAATAGTCATTTTGTGAGTACAATAGACAAGACTATTGGCAGTAGATGGCGTTCACGTCGTCAACCTAAATGTAAATTACATATGACTATTAAAATTGCCAATTTATAATGCAATTTGAAATCTAGAAAAAAACTAACCATCTTTATTCATTTTAATAGTCTCATATGTAATTTACATTTAAAATAACGACGTGAACGCCATCTATTGTTAATAGCTGTAACGATACTACTCAAAAATTGGCAGCAGATGGCGTTCACATCGTCAATTTATATGAAAATTGCATATGACTACTATAATGGTTATAGAAGTTCAGTTTCCTTCTGGATTACAAAATGCACAATCAATTGACATTTATAATAGTAATTCTGTGAGTACTATCGACAATGCTATTGGGAGTAGATGGCGTTCACGTTTTCTGGATTTTCTTTTGGATTTTCATATTTTTTTTAAGATAATTCCATTCCAACCTAAAATCATGCATATTTGCTAACAAACAAAATCGCAGAAGTAAAAATGCAAGTGGATATTTTAAAATTATCTTATTTACGTTCTCCATGCCAACGACTGTACGATCGCGCTGAATTAGTGACGTTAAGTTCAATCCGTCAAATCACTACGTAATGCGGATGACACATTCTAGAATGACAATACACCTTTGTCATGGAATTATCTTATCAAATACCACTCGAGGTTTGGTTTTGGGAGGATATGTTTTCATTTAATAACTCGTGCGTGGTTTTCCAATTTTACTCGAGAAAACTTGTATAGACAAAAACACTCGAGCTTCGCTCTCGTGTTTTTGTCATCCAAGTTTTCTCTCGTTAAAATTGCTAGGCAACCACGCACTCGTCTAAATAAAAAAATATCCGGCCAAAACCAACCTCTTGTGGTATTACATACGAATATTTTTTTCTGAATTCAATGATGTATCACACTTATAGTTTATTATACAGGGTGAGCGAAACTCGATGTCTCCGCTCTATTATATGAAAAGGAAAACGATAGAAAAATCTGAAATCTAAAATCAAATGACAACAAAACAATATTTGTTAACCATTAGTTTAATTATTGACAGGTGCGGCGTTGTTATTTGGTTCCAAAGGCTACTTGTTTAAGTTTTTGATAATACTTTTTTTTAAGTTTGCTTTCAATTTTTTAACGAAAGAAGATAGCAAATTTTTTTCTGTATAAAGTTCAGAAAAATTAGCTCTTTTGAAATATCCAAAAATATAGGTATGTTTCTGGGGAAAAAATATTCGATGACGTCATTACTTCACTTTCAAAATTTAGAAAAATATGCAATTTTGGATTAAAATAAACTTTACTCAATCCCAATTATGAACCTCTTTTCAGATTTTTTCTATCGGTTTTCCTTCCCTTTTAATAGAGCTGAGATATCGAGTTTCACACCTTGTACATTTTATATGTAAAATGTTAATCTTTTATTTTCGTAAAGATTCTCTTGGAAACAGTTGAGTAATTCACTTATTTGACAACTCCTAAGACCCATAATTTGCTTACATATCACCCCTGAAGACGGGCATCCAACGATACACATTTAACCAATTGTGATGTATTTTAAACTAACGAGTGTTTTCCACTCCCAGATTAAGCATGAAGTAAAATTTCGAGTTTATAAAAGCCCCGCGTAGAAAATTTGTCGAGGGTCGCGCAGCGACCTAAGACAAATTTTCACGGGGCTTTTCTAAACTCGAAATTTTACTTCATGCGCCACGCGTATAAAACACTGATTTAAAGTGAAGTTAAAAATGCACTGAAAACCAACAAATCTTCGATATTTTTTTCAAAATTAGATGTGTTCTTTCCTATCCATGCAGTAAACCTTCAGATTTTCGTTGTTTTCTTGTAAAAAAACTTCGATTCCCTGTAGTCCTTCGGTCTCCGAAGACCATGATTGGTCCTTCGAGCTGTAACCTTTGTAAAATTGTAATAAACTTAGTAGAGTGATTCTTTAATTTGAAACTTCTAAGAACGAGTGTTGTCCACTCCCAGACTAAGCATATAGTAAAATTTCGAGTTTAGAAAAGCCTCGTGTAGAAAATTTGTCGAGGGTCGCGCAGCGACCCGAGACAAATTTTCACGAGGCTTTTCTAAACTCGAAATTTTACTTCATGCGCCACGCGTATAAACCACTGATTTACAGTATAGTTAAAATATATAACGTTCAGATGTGATGATCAATATTTACCGAGATGTAAACGTCAGATACGTTTTAAAAAATTCAACCACCCCAAGTCGGACAAAATATAACGCTACGCGCTGGCTGAAAACAAATAGACTTCTTACTACCTGCTAATATCGGGTTGACATTGACATCAAAAAATGCGGTTGGTGTTCATAATGGATTACCCCCTGAGTACTCGGTCTCTTTCCCCTTACCCTCCGACATTTTAGGAAAGAGACACAAATCTGAAAATTTTAGATATTTTCGTGTCGTTGCCTCAGAAGTCGGAGGAAGAAGCGCCAAGAGTGTTCGTCCAATTGTATTTTAAACCGCATCGTAAAAACCGCTCTTGTCACCCCGCTTTTGTTACACCGCTTTAGTTACACCCCCTTGAGATACGATATAATAATAATAATAATAATAATAATAAATTTATTCATGTTATTAACAAAAGTTTTACATAAGTCAGGAGGGTGGAAAATTTAAAGCACATGTATATATATGCACATTAAAATAATTAAAAAAATATAAGGTCGTATTTATAAAATTTGAACAATACAAAAATATAAATATCATTTACCAAGTTGGATTACCCGATATACACATTAAAATAAATAATTAGATATAAAGTCATGTTATACCATATATACATACATATATCACATATTACATATGGATTACACATTAAAATAGGTAATTAAAAATAAAGTCATGTTATAAAAAATATATATATATATATATATACATACCACACACCAAGTTGACTGTTTGGTAGTACATCAAAAATTGTGTTTGTTTTGTAAGAATTCATCAATGCTGTAAAAAGTATGTCTGCTCATGTAGGCTTGAACGGTCTTTTTAAATGTATGTATATCTAATTCTTTGATATGAGCGGGCAGTGCATTATAGAGTTTTGGCCCAAAGAATCTGATCCCATTTTGCGATTTATTAAGTCTGAAGCGTTCAGAGTGTAATAGATGACCTAAGCGTGTATTGTGGTCGTGGTGTTCTGCTCTTCTATTGTATTGGCTTATATTTTTATGAACGTACAACAGACATTCCCGCATGTATAAGCTTGGGACAGTGAGAATATCTAATTTAGAAAAAGTTGATTTACAGTCACTCCTATATGGTATTTCATCTAAGATCCTAACTGCCTTTCTTTGGAGGCCAAACACTCTTGACATGATTGCTGAGTGTCCCCAAAGTAGAATACTGTATGTAATATGGCTTTCAATTAAAGCATAATAAGCCATTTTGAGTGCAACTTTTGGTACTACTTTACTGATGTGTCGGATTCTGTATATGTTAACACATAGTTTTTTAGCCAGATACTCTTGTTGGTTATGCCAATTTAGTTTAGAGTCGAGATATGTACCTAGAAATTTTACTGTACTGAGCTCCGTATCTGCACGCAAAGAGAACACTATGCTTGTCGTTTTATCTATATTTATAGTCAGCTTGTTTGACATAAACCATTCCTTGGCCTGATCTACATAAGCCTTATTATTATCTAAGGCCATCTCTTTGTTTCTATTTGAGTTTTTTAGTGTTGTGTCATCAGCATACAACACCATTGACCCCTCATTGCTGATGTTAGGAAGGTCATTTACATAAATAAGAAACAAGAGTGGCCCCAAAATAGATCCTTGAGGAACACCGTGTCTAGTAGACAGTTCATCTGATAATTTGTTATTTGTCTTCACATAGTGCCCTCTATCGATTAGATAGCTACATAGTAATCTACAAGACTTTGGATCAAAGTTGTAGAAATATAGCTTCCGCAAGAGGAGCTCATGAGAGACACAGTCAAAAGCCTTTGTTAGGTCTATAAGTGTGGCTATTGAATACATACTATGTTCAAAACCTTTGTGTATTTCATTTACAAAGGTAGCGACTGCATCCCTCGTAGATCTTTCTCTGCGGAAGCCATATTGATTATTTGAAAAGATATTGTGTTCTTCAAAGTAATGTGTTATTTGCTCGAACAGTATCCTTTCTAGGACATTGGAGAGTATCGGTAAAAGCGAGATAGGTCTATAGTTGTTTGGATCGTTACGATCGCCTTTTTTGTGAATTGGTATGATGCATGCTCGCTTTAAGCAATGCGGAAAGGTACCTGATTGTATGCATACATTTATTAAATTTGTTAGGGGATAAATGATTGCCTCTTTTATACTATTTAAGAGACTAACATTTATCCCGTACATGTCTCTGTAGGCTGAATTGTGAAGTTGCTTTATTGCAGTTCTTACAGTATTTTGGGTGACCTCATTAAAAATAAACGCATCTGTTGGAATGGACGTTACATTTAGTAGGTAGTTTATTGGGTCGTTCTTTGGCTTTTCTAAGTTTTCCTCGAGATTATTTGCAATATTGTTAAAAAATCTATTTAAGTCATTAGGATTTAAATCACAGTTGCAATCACATTTGGACATTGATTGATTAGAATTGATTATGGATCATATCGCTTTTGATTTGTTATTTTAGTCTCTGATAAATTTAGCATTTGTTTCCTTTTTTGCCTTTTTGCCTTTGCCTATAGGGTAGTGTTGGATTATTGCCGCCGGTTTTGGCGTTTGTGCATTACTTCCAGCAGCCCAACTGTTTGAGTGCATTAATAGCCGCATCTAGATCAACGGCGAGTTTCGTATTTGACCAAATTCCCTCTATCTCGTCGTATCTACCACTCAGCGCCGCAGATCATCCCCGTTAGAGTTAATCAAATAAAAAAATATAGTCCACTCGAATTTGTTGTCTGCGGGCTTATCGTCCCCAAACAAATGCTATTTTTACACGAATGTTTGGTTGTCATGCTAAAAAAAGAGAATCTCGGGCATAAAAAACTTACGACAGCGCGTAACGCTGGAGTGATTTTCACTTTGTCCCTTGATTCGAGAGTTTTCACAAAGTGAAAACCAAAGTAAGTGCAATAATCGCATCAATATCTGAAAGAAAAAATAACATCGAGTTTATTTTAGATAGATTAATAAACAACTCAAATATAACATTTTCTTAGATTAATAACAATTTAATTAAAGAACATTGATTACACATTTTTATAATAATTTGTAACAATTCTATGAACCATTATTAACGTTCATAGCTTGTATGTTTTAGAGCGGGTGTTATTCTTACAAGTTTTAATTAGCTCAAGACGTTCTGAAGTACTTTGTAACTGTGCAAGAAACGTCAAATTTGAAATCCTAGTTTGAAATTTTTAAAAAGATACATGAACCTTTACCAGCGATTATAGAACGTTCTATAATTGCTGGTAAAGATGCGTTGCTAGGAGATCTAAACAAAATTCTGTATTTTTATTGGTGGATTGGTGGATCACTTTTATTATTATTATTCCAAAACTATTCACAAAAAAGTTATTCTTGCATTTTTTCGCTACATATCGGTAAATATTGATTACCATCACATCTAAACTTTTTTTACACCGGACATAGATTGTACTTATTGTCAGGCATATTTTCTCCCATTTAACTGATTCTTTATCTCTTACCATTTAGAAGATACCCATGCATCGACTGCTTGTACAATTGTAAAGTGCTGCATCAATTTTTTGGAGCGGTGTATTTTTATCAAGTAATAATATAAATAAAATTTAAATTTATACAATTAAAAGTCTACTATAAGTACATATAATGATAATACTGTTTTGCTCGTAATAATATGTAATTTATTGATATCATTTGTTACAATATAAACTACCAATTTATAAGAATTAAATGTATTAATCATATATTTGTTTATTATCAGTTTCATTGTTGTTGTCGCTTCAAGTAGTCATTATTACAGTTTTGTACAGTGGATACTAATGTCTATGTAACGTATTTTGTTAAATGATAATATTTTTAACTAACATATTATGTATTGACTATATACCAGGTGTTCAATAAAACTCTGTTATTTATTGACCCATTTTATTGAACTAAAAACCAAAGGCAATGGCCGTTTAAATACTAAGAAATTACAACATAAAATTTTTAAACGACTGCCTATATTTTTTTATTTTTATTACATTAGATATTATTTATGTGAATCCAATAATGCCCAATATGTTGTATTTTCTTAAATATTGTCGTCCAAAAGAAATTCAAATAAATCTTCTATTTCAAATTATATTTATTTAAAATTAAATTAGTGTGACTTGGTGCACAGGGCTTTTCTATAATCGAAATGTTACTTCATGCTTAGTCTGGGAGTAGAAAACACTCGTTTTATCGTTAGATTTTATTTTTCAGAACCCAATAATACGCAATATGTTATTTTTCAAAAATATTGTTGTGCAAACAAAATTAAAATAACCTTCTATTTAAAATTATATTTTTCAAAAATTATAATTAATGTGCCTTGGAAAGAACTTTCAAATGTCATTTATTGTAAGGTTATGTGTAACTATTCAGGTTTGACACAACACATCAAAGACTCCACATCGTTTAAATCAATGTTAGAGCTTACATCGTTAAAATATCTAGTGCATAAATCAAATTTAGAGGTTACGTTTGTAAAATCCTGTTTGTTTACATCAATATTTTAGGTTATATTTGTTGAATCATGTTTGTTTACGTCAAATTCGGAATTTAGGATTGTTATATCGTGTTTGATTACATCACATTTGTAGGTTAGGTTGGTTAAATCTTGTATGTTTACATCAATTTTGTAGGTTAGGTTGATTAAATCTTGTTTGTTTACATCGACATTGTAGGTTAGGTTGGTTAAATCTCGTTTGTTTAGATCGAAATTGTAGGTTAGGTTGGTTAAAGCTTGTTTGCTTATATTAAATTTGTAGGTTAGGTTAGTTAAATCCTGTTTGTTTGCATAAAATTTAGGGGTTGGATTGTCAAAACCTGTCTCTTAACATCAAATTTCTAGGTTAGATTAGTTAAATCTTGTTTATTTGAAAATGTTATGTAGCATAAAATAAAAATAGTAGAGCAAGTGTTAAACTAATATTCTTTCTACTTCATGCGCCACGCATATACAACACTGATACAGGGTGTCTACGCTAAACGATTCGTTAAAAGTTTATGGGGTTGCCGTTGCACTGAAAATTTGAAAACAATCCTTGGCATATGGTTGAATCAGTTCTCCTCATGTGAAATATTTTCAACTTTATATCACTTCCGGTTCCACCGGAAGTAGCACCAAATTTGTTATTTTAAATGGAACACCCTACAAATTAGTAATTTTTTAGGTTCCTCGTTTATATTGCAACATATTTTATTTAAACATATCTACACTTATCTCTTATAGTTTTCAAGAAAATAATATATTTCTATAATTTTGACCTTTAAAAGGCATCTGGAAATCTGTCTGTAACTTCTCTTAAGAATAAGATAAAAATATGATTTATATCTCTACTTGTACCTAGAGAATGCCTCTATGAGTAAATTAATTGGAAACTGTCAATTTTGACAATAAGTGTCAATATCGTCAATATATGTCAATATCTAAGTGCTCTTTTCAAAATCAAGTAATTCATTTTCTTTAAATGGAATGACCCAATTTTTATCACGTAGTACGATTGAGGGGAAAATTCCTACAAAAAGGTATTATACAACTATACTTCTAAAGCGAGTAGTTTTCGAATTATTTCGAAAATTCGTTTTTCGTCGCATTTATGCAGGGTAATGACATTTCTTTGATGTACAGGGAGTTTTTCTTTAAAATATACGTATACCAAATTCAGCTTGTTTTCTTTAAATCTTTAGTTATTTGTTGTTTTTTTTAAGGGTTCAATTTGAAGCTCTAAACGAGTGTTTTCCACTCCCAGACTAAGCATGAAGTAAAATTTCGAGTTAAGAAAACCCCAGCGACCCTCGACAAATTTTCACGGGGCTTTTCTAAACTTGAAATTTTACTTCATGCGCCAAGCGTATAAAACACAGATTTGAAGTGAAGTTCGAATATAAATAAATTTCACAATATTTTAGTGTTTTATACGCGTGGCGCATGAAGTAAAATTTCGAGTTTAGAAAAGCCCAGAAAATTTGTCTCGGGTCGCTGCGCGACCCTGGACAAATTTTCAAGGGGCTTTTCTAAACTCGAAATTTTACTTCATGCTTAGTCTGGGAGTAGAAAACACTCGTTTAAAGCTTCAAATTGAACTCTTTTAAAAAACAACGAATGTCGGAAAATGTACAGCTTTATTCTCTGTATATTATTCAAGAAGTAATTTAGTTTCCATCATTGTCATGGTACTATTAAAAATTATTACAATAAATAAGTTGTTCTTTAATGCTCATTGTTTATTTTGTTAGGGCGTAGGTAAAGTATCGTACGTTTCTCGAGTGGTATGGCAATTACATACTCGCGGGATACTGCCCTCGCCGCTGCGCGGCTCGTGCGCAACATGTCCGCTCATATATAATATGCTGCATACTACTCTCGTTACATAATATACTGTTATTATTTTACATTTTGCATTACATACGCGACAAAACAAAAATATTACTACTTGCCTACTAAAAGTCAGTTGCGACTTATTCGCGCATTATTCCGTCCATAAATGCGACGAAAAACATATCTTCGAAATAATTCGAAAACCACTTGCTTTAGGAGTATAGTTGTTAATACTTTTTTGTAGGAAATCTTCCCCACAATCGTACCACGTGATAAATAAATGGTCATTCCATTAAAAAAAAAATTGAATTACGAGATATTGAAGAGGGCAGTTCGATATTAACATTTTAAGAACGCTTATTGTCAAAATTGACAGTTTCCAATTAATATACCTATAGAGGCATCCTCTAGGTACAAGTAGAGAGTTAAATCATATTTTTATCTTATTTTTAAGAGAAGTTACAGACAGATTTCAAGATGCCTTTTAGAGGTCAAAATTTTAGAAATATTTTTTTTTCTTGAAAACTATAAGAGATAAGTGTACATATATTTGAATAAAATATGTTGCAATTTAAACGATGAATCTAAAAAATTACTAAGATATAGGGTGTTCCATTTGAAATAACGAATTTGGTGCTACTTCCGGTGGAACCGGAAGTGATATAAAGTTGAAAATATTTCACACAAGGAGAACTGATTTAACCGTATGACAAGGATTTTTTTCAAATTTTTAGTGCAACGTCAACTTCATAAACTTCTAATGAACGGTTTACCGTAGACACCCTGTATAGTGTAAAGTTTAAAATATACTTTAAAAGCAGTATCTTAAAGTAGTATATTTCTAACTTCACGTAAAGTCGATGCTTAAATGCGTGGCACATTAAATAAATTTTCAAGTTTAGAAATGCCTGAAAATCTGCTTTTTTTTTCTTTTTTTTCCGGCGTTCTGGTATGACTATTTACAAAAAGCATTGCTAATTACGATCGTGGGTAAATGTATGTCAATTTATTATACATACATATTGAGACACCATCCCGTATACTGGTTTTTTTTATTACAAGTAATTATTTTAAATATTCGAAACTAAAGTATCAAACAATAACAACCCCTTGTTTTATACACTCGATTTTCAAAATAATATGTTTTATACTGATTTAATTATTCTTATAATATTGTAACACACTCATCTTTCAACCCCATAAAAAATGTTTTTTGTCATTAGAATACCATAAATCAAGTAACACTAGCCTAAAGTGGTGCGTAATCGGAGATGCAGTCCAGGCGAGAAGAGAATCCGTGGCGAAAAAGAAATAGAAAAATTGGTCTTCGCTTCTTTCTTGAAAGAAAATGTCAAATAGTCCGAAAATTAATGGATACTTGTGGCAAAACTAATAAATATATTTTTATGATTCAAACCATTTATTATTCACAATAGTTCATTTTAGGTACCTATTTTAAAAAAATCAAATATAAATATGTTTAAATTCTTTAAATTGACAATCAAATTAGTGTAAATATTAAGCATTGTAAATGCATTTTATATAAACAATATAGGTTTTTTTTGAAAAGAAAAATAAAAAACTAAGCATGCTTTAACTTTCTCATCCTAATATTTCAATACGGCAGTATTATTATTGGTGGTAACAACAGCATACACATACATAAAGCATTATTTTCTCTTCTTTTTCAAGCGAGTGGTATGCTCTTAATCGAGTGAGGGGACCTCAAAACGAATATTTCCGCAAACAGTTTTGATTTAA
Source organism: Philonthus cognatus (assembly GCA_932526585.2). Classification (NCBI taxonomy): domain Eukaryota; kingdom Metazoa; phylum Arthropoda; class Insecta; order Coleoptera; family Staphylinidae; genus Philonthus; species Philonthus cognatus. Next base: position 9,274,530 of record OW052249.1, on the reverse strand, counting down.
AACTGCAAAAAGGTGAAATTGTTGTAGAATTAAATAAGTGTTCACGTACGTGTTTGAACCGTAATAAACTATTTTTTTTTTCGGTTCAGTTCCGGTTTTCGTTCTGACAAAAATGCCGATTTTTTCCGGTTTTCGATTTACAGATCAGTTCCGTTTCGAAGCCTTGTGTAAACTGATTTATAATTGTTTTTGAGCTTGCTCCGCATCGACCTTAGATGTACAGGAAAATTTATTAAATTAAAATTAGATAAATATAGACAAACAAGCAGATTTATTGGTATTGTTATTGAATACCGTATTAGAGTTCGGCTAAGAGGCTTGGAAGATCAATTTCACAATTTAGCGGCTTAGTTCTTACCTGAATAAAGATCCAGTTAAAATTGTATAGCTCAAATTATAACATATACTTAGATTGATTTCAATCACAGCGTACTGTAAAGGCAAGTACGTACAGGATTTCTCCGAAAATTCGCAAGAAATTGTGATGACATTGACACGTAACGTCACCATTTGACGAGACTAGGAAAAATCGTTGCTGATACAACTGTCGGCATACTCACCAAAAAATGTGAACGACACATTCCACAACAATGATTCATAGGACACCTCCCCTAAATTCGACTTTATACAATTCACTTGAAACAAAAAGTCTAACAAACACTCTATTTAATGATTTTCACATAATATTACAACAAATCACAAAGTAGAGAATAATTCTTTAATCTACAAATAAACAGCACACAAAATTATTTACTAGTTATTAAGATCGCCTCTAGTTTAAGATATGGTTTCTTGCGTTTTTTAATATACTTCTGACTTGTCGAACTGCCTCTTGTGCTGTATATTTGGCTTTACGAGCCGCCTCTTCGGCGTTACTTATGGCTTTACGAGCCGCCTTCTGGGCGTTACTTATGGCGTCTCGAGCTGCCTCTTCAGCCGTACTTATTGCATTTCGAGCTGCCTCCTCGGCCCTATCCCTGCGCATTCCGGCAACATATTTTACTTTGTCGTAAATATCAGTTGCAAATCCATCTACATCTACGTCTTTAGCAGATACAGTATTGAACTATAAATAAAAATTACATTATTATTAGGTGAAATATCGTCGCTGTTACTTCAATAGGTCGTATCTCAAAAGAACTTGTTTTTCAGAAAGTAAAAAAAACTGTTTAACTTTTATGCCGTAACTTCTTTTAATAAACTAAAATCGGCAAAAAATAAAACTTTAAACACGGTTTGGAGCACACTATTATAAAAATTTAATATTAATAAGCTGGCAGAGATACTTTGACATACGACATATTAATACTATCATTTGGTTGTAATTATTGACATACGACTTATTGTCAATAATACTAAAACTACAGGAGTAGGAAAAATAATCAAGATAAGATAGTACATTAATTTTTCTTTGTTAAATACCTACTTAGAACATAGATTTAGAACATTTAGAACATAGATTTACAAAAAAAAAGTTTTTGTTCTATGAAAAGTTAATTCACAACTAGACTAGTTGTGAATTAAGTTTTCATAGAACAATCGGCAGTCACGTGGAATTAGTTCCTTTAATTCCTGTAGATGGTTAGATTTTGACCCCTCAATGGGCAGAGGCCCGTTATATAAAGGAGGCCTAACTTCATCAGTTACCATCCGCTTTTGACGATGTGGCAGGTCTTTCCACTCATCAGAAAATTTTAGCTTGAATTGAATCACACCTTCTGAAGTGTACTGTAGCGCACAAAGGTCGGTTACGACAGGATCACCAGATTTTTTCCCAGGCCGTATGCTGCTATAATAAGTAGCTTCAAATTGGTTGAAGTCAGAAAATGACAATGCTACAGCTTCGTATGGCGATGGACTCTGCCTTGCTCCTGATATTATGTGTAAATAATTACATTTGGAAGTGCTAGGGTTATATGCCAAATAAAGGTTATTTATATAGTTAAACCGTGGTATCACAATGGGCCCTCTTCGTAAATAGTCGCTTGGCAGGTACACTTCCCTCCTTCGTCCCAGTTTTCTTTCGATGCAACTGTGGACCGAGTCCACCTCCATTTGTGTGTGCCCTACTTCCAGGTATTTTTGTTGTATTGTGTAGAGTATTTTATTGATAAATCCAGTAGGGCATTCGACAACTTTACATTTCTGTTTTGGTAGCTGCAGCCATCGCTCCAAATAACAATTTTTGAGGGGTTTTACGCAATTATTTCTTTATTTAGAAATTTTAAGTTCAAGGTAGGCCACAGCGCCAAGGCACACAAAATTTGAGGTTGGAATGGCGCTTTATAAATACAAAGAATTGCAAAACAAAGTCAACTATCAATAGCGGATTCATATTACCTTAGGTCTCTGGCCTACCCTGAAGTTAGGTTGCGAGCCGCCGCTGACTTGATTCTATTTTAAATTTACTTGAATAATTAAATAACCCTCGTAAATATCGACCAATAAAAAAAATAATTGTACAATGGTTTCCGGAGGAACCAAGCTGTAGAGGCTATAAACGTCATTTTTGAGCTTGTCAAATTAATATTTTAAGGAAAAATAAAAACATAAGTGAGGCTTGTGAACAAAGTTTAGCAGAAATAAGAAAGATTTGTTAAAAAAATAAAGTAGATGAAAGCTCAAGTATATAACATAGGGGAAAGTACAGTGATAAACATATCAATTTTATTTATAGATATTTTTCTGAGCTTTTCAAGGATGTAATCATTTCATTGACTTGCATTACATTACAAGAAAACAAACAAAAGTTGACTATGGATTTTTTTCAAATAAATAATGTGCAATGAAATTCAAATTGTAAAAATAATGCAAACTTATAAAGATTTACTAAGTTAGGTTGCAGTAGGTGCACCGCATATGGAGGTGCACACTTAGGCCCGAAGAGGGCCCATTGTGATACCACGGTTTAACTATATAAATAACCTTTATTTGGCATATAACCCTAGCACTTCCAAATGTAATTATTTAAAAAGCAATAAATTAACAATTCGCTCTTAACCTATAAACTAAACTTATTAACTAAAGCTTAATCCTCCTCTTCCTACGTCCTCCTTTCCCTAGCTACTCCTCCCTGGCCTTTGATTTACCACTTCCATTATCGCGCCCATACCCTCTCCGCTCTCACACATACTTTTATTTCGACTCATACCTTTAATCCCTACCGTTACTTGCAAACCCGTACATTCCCTCGTCCAGTGCTCCCATTCATCCTTCTCTATCCCGCAAAACACACACTTCATATATTCTTCTCCCATCCACCATTTCATTCCCCTTTCCTCGTTCCCACATCTAAATCGTGTCAGTAGCCGAGCCTCTTCCTTGTTCAGTCGTTGGAAATAACTATTCTCTTACACGAACCATTTGGAGCTGATGACAAACTTTAAGAAGTTCAACATCTAGCGACTCGGGTCAAGGAGGGTCCAACCAGGTACGAACGGCCTAGGTATGAACCTCTTATTCCAGCTAAAGAGAGGCATTGACAGAGGTAGTGCACAACGCTTTCCTCCTCTTCTTCACCAAGGCACCCTCTGCAGTAGTCATTGTAGGGAATTCCTAACATTTGAGCGTGCTTGCCGAAAGCACTGAGGCCATATCTGCCTGGCGGTAGTACAGGCGCTCTCATTTCTCCACCTATTATTGGTGATCTTTGAAATAATATTATAAAAGGGTCGCCTTGCTTGTCGCAAAGGGGATACCTGGGTGTTGGTTAATCGAGGACGAGTGAAATTTCGTTCAGTTTTTTGCTAGCTCATCTGCTGTGTTGTTACCTGGGTTATTGCTATGCCCTGGTACCCAGATGAGCTGAAGTTGTATCCGAGCTGCCAGCTCAATCAATGCCTTCCACCAGTCGGATACCACCCTCAAAGTGCTGATTACACCTGTTAGTAATTTAATAGCAGCTTGGCTATCGGTATGTATATGGACCTGACTGGCAGAAGTCCCATTTACCTTTAGCCATTCTGCGGCTGTCCTGATTGCTATCACCTCCGCTTATAGAACACTACAATGGTTTGGCAATCTGAAGGAGATGCGGAGGTTCAGATTCTTGCAGAAGACCCCTCCCCCTACTTTATCGTCACTCTTAGACTCGTCCATGTAGCAGAGCTGGGCAGGATTCGAATCATTCAGGATTCGATTCCCGGATTCGAATCCTTTTAGAGGATTCAAAAGAGGTATTCGAATACTTTAGTGAAAACGGATTCGTGATCCGGATTCGTTACATTTTTTTTAAAAGGATTCGTATTCGAATCCAGACGTAGATAATTCGAATCCTTATAAACGGATTCGAATTCTTATAAAATGATTCGAATCCTTATAAAAGGAATCGAATCCTTATAAAAGATTTCGAATCCTCATATACGGATTCAAATCCTCCTAAATAATTGGAATCATCGCTATTTAGGCTGGGATTCGAATTCGATTAATTCAAATAGTTAAATATTCTAATATGAATATTTAAATCACTAAATTATTTATATTTGAATACGAATATTTAAAATTTTCGAATAATTCAAATATTTGTGAATGCATGTTTGGTTACTTAACCATGAAAAATATCCAACGTTAATAGTATATTTTTAACTTTACTTGAAATCAGTGTTTTATACGCGTGGCGCATGAAGTAAAATTTCGAGTTTAGAAAAGCCTCGTGAAAATTTGTCTCGGGTCGCTACGCGACCCGAGACAAATTTTCTACGCGGGGCTTTTCTAAACTCGAAATTTTACTTCATGCTTAGTCTGGGAGTGGACAACACTCGTTCTTAGAAGTTTCAAATTAAAGGATCACTCTAGATTACTAAGTTTTTTACCATTTTACAAAGGCTACAGCTCGAAGGACCAACCATGATCTTCGGAGACCGAAGGACTACATGGAATTGAACTTTTTTTACAAGAAAACAACGAATATCTGAAGGTTTACAGCATGGATAGAAAAGAAAACATCTAATTTTGAAAAAATATCGAAGTTGGGTTGGTTTTCAGTGCATTTTTAACTTCACTTTAAATCGTTGCTTTATACGCGTGGCGCATGAAGTAAAATTTCGAGTTTAGAAAAGCCCCGCGAAAATTTGTCTCGGGTCGCTGCGCGACCCTCGACAAATTTTCTACGCGGGGCTTTTCTAAACTCGAAATTTTACTTCATGCTTAGTCTGGGAGTGGACAACACTCGTTTGCATTTTAAATTTAACTCTTTCGAGACCTCCATCTGTCTCATTCCACACGTAACAAATTTCCTGCTTAATATCCATATTAAAGAACGTCCAATTATGGACCTTCAATTTGGTTTTGTAGTAATTGGCCGATTCATTTAGCCTTGGTGCAAGCAATACAGCTTGGAGATCCACCGCGTAACATAAGATATTTTTATTACTCTTATCTGCTTCCTTCTCATCACGCGCTTGCTGTTTTCTATCTATGTGTGATTGATAATTTTCTGCAGTTTCTGACCCATTTTTATATAATGAGCAAGTATTGCATTGGTCTTTTTTTGGGCACCAAATGTCTAAGTTGTTCTTTTTAAAAACTTTAAAAAATGTTGTCCACGAAGCAGCTGTTTTATTTTCTTCGCCACATTTTTCTTGATATACCCTGTATACATGCCTGTAACTGTCCCATACAGGTTCCAAATATAACTTTGATGTTGACTTCCTAGCATAGTGGGACTCTACTTTGGATAAACCAGTAAAAAAATCTTCTATTGCTTTGACATGTGCAGTTTCTTCTTTTAAAACCTCTTCATGTTCCTGCGGCGTACAAACCCAATTTTGCACCGTCTTTTCACCAATGCCAAGTGTAGCCAAAAACATTTTCTTACATACAGATTTATTGACTTTTGTTTCTTGAAGTAATTCCTCCTCTATATCACCAACTATTAAAAAATATCTGAAAGTAACTTTTTTCTTACTTGTTTGTGCAAAATCCCTTCTATGTTTTAGAACAGTTGGTAAAACTTGTCCTCTAACAAATTCTTTTTTAGCATGCCAAGATGCCAAGTTCCAGAAAGAAGTAAATATATATTTTCTCTGATCTTCTGTTATTTCTGAACATTTAAAATTTTGACGTGGTCCCCCCCTCTCTTGTTTCGCTGTATGACCAGGACATTTTATTCCTATAGATCGCTCTTGCTTAGTTGCTGTTTGGCAGTATTTTCTATCTACATTTTTTTTGAATCCAATGTAGGATTTGCCATGCAGTCTTAAATCCGCATTTTTAGTTCTCTTCCACATTTTTGGATTAGCTTGTCCCTTACTTCTTCTTTTTTCACTTTAACGACCATCAGTTGCAGATGTTGAAAAATCTTGTATGCTCTCATTATCTGATGTATTACTTCCATTCGCTCTTAGATTCCCTGGTGGTTCATACTCAGAACCACTATCCTCAAAAAATTCTTCACCTGAAGATTCTTCAAAATCTAATTCTTGGTGTTTGTTTAATGATTCGGCAGGAGTAGCTACTTTTATTTTTTTTTAAAGAAGTATTGTCATTGGTAACAGGAACAATATTGTCATTGGTAGCAGGAACAATGCTCTCACTTCCCAATTGTTCCCACTCTAATATTTCATTGCTTTCTTCTATGTCTGCAGTCGTAGAAGTATTTTCAGGTACCATCTCAACTGTCTCCACTGTCAAATTGCTACTATTTTGCTGCTTAATCGCTTGTGGCAATAAACGACTGCCTCTTCCATTTCCAGAAAACATAGCGTTGCTAGATAAACTGAAAAAAACAGGTGCAAATTGTCGTATGTCATCTATTGATATAATATTAAACAAAGCAATATATCGTATGTCAACATTAAACTTAGTATGAAGCCCTAGGAAGCTAAGTTATTTAGAAATTATGCTTTGTTAATAACAAAATGTGCATTTATTATAATTAAAATTACTTTAGAAAGCAAAAGTGAAGAGCAGGTCAACTTTGCGGAATTTTTATGTTGTATATTTAGGTTAGATTTGTTGATTCATAGTTTTAATGTATTTATGAAGATATTCTAGTACTTTTTTACACGCAAAATTAGTATTTTAAACAAACTGCAACTTACCTATAACAACGATGAATTTGTTATATTGAAACCTTAATTAAAACCCACATAAACACGAGGTAAACACTTGTAAACAAACCAGCGCTATACATACGAGTAATTGCATCAACCAAATGAAGAGAGATGGCGCTATAGGAAATATTGCAAGTACGCATTTAATTTTATATTCTATTTCTCTCTAGCTTTTGACCTGAGAGGTTTTGCTAGTATATAGAAACGATCATTTTGGTCACTTTGGCCGTCGTAACTCAAAATCCATTTTTTTGACATACGACCTATTGAAGTAACAGCGACGATATGTAACAAGCGTCTATAAACTGTCGGCATCTTGGTTGCTTTAAAAAACAAATTACATATGTTAGATTGTCATACAAGTTAGTGAATCTCAGAAACGTCAAATAAATTCAATTATATATGCCTTTCAAAAAAATCAGAACACCAAGTATTTATTGCACGATTTTAATAAAATTTACACAATTTGATCATGTAAACGAACTGTATCGATGATCAAAAAATCAAGTTGAAAAACAAAAAAACAAATGAATAAAACTGAATAATGTGTTGGGCCTCCACGATTTCCCAAACACTCATTAACACGTCGAGGCATGCTAAAAATCAGGCTGACAATATCGACTTGCGGTATTTCATTCCAAACTTCGATAATTTGACCTCTAAGTTCAATTACAGTGTTAGCGGGGCGCTGTAAGTTACTTATTCCAACACCTATCATATCCCAAACATGTTCTATTGGCGATAGATCTGGAGAACGAGATGGCCAAGGTAACAAATTGATTTCGGCACTATCAAAAAACTGTCTTGTAATAGCCGCTGTGTGAGGTCGAGCATTATCTTGCTGAAAAATGGGGTTCTGCAAGCCATTTCATAGGGCACTAACACTGGCCGTAAAATGTTGTCAATATACCGAATCGCGTTAAGACTTGCTTCTAAAAAAACTAGAGGAGACCGACTACCATATGCTATCGCCCCCCAAACCATAACTTCCTGTGTAAGAGCCGTATGCCTTTCAACAGCAAATTGTAAAATTCTGCGTTCACCGCGTCGACGTCTCACTCTTCTGCGACCATCATGAGCCCATAAACAGAACCGAGACTCATCGCTGAAGATAATGTTATTCCATTCATGGGTCCAATGTTGTTTTTCCCTGCACCAATCAAGTCTTGCTCTGCGATGCTGCGGAGTAAGAGGTAGACACAATTGTGGACGGTAGGATCTTATACCAAAACTGCGGATTCTTCTGTAAACAGTAGCCATGGATACTCTTTGGCCATTTAGAGCCAACCAGTCATTTCCCAATGCCCGCGACGTTGTAAATCTGTCCCTTAAAGTTGTAAGACAAAGAGCTCGATCTTCACGCTCAATGGTGCTTCTTGGATGTCCTGATCCAAGTCTACGTCGATGCTCCCCAGCTTCGGACCATCTAGACCGGCAGCGTACGATCACCGATACACTACGGCCTACCCTTTCAGCAATAGCACGAACCGAAAAACCCGCTTCTCGCATTCCAATAATGCGACCCCTTTCAAATTCATTTAGATGATGATATTGTGCACGCCGACGAACACGGGGCATCTTTTTATGTTTTACAAACTGAAACGTCAAACTACTCAGAGGCTACTTGGATATTAGAAGCAATTACATTAAAAAATCAGCAGCTCTTCATAATGGTGAAATCAAGGAAAAATACCATTAAATAGTAACCAAAAAAATTGATTTTGTGATCATCGATGCAGTTCATTTACATGATCAAATTCTGTAAATTTCATTAAAATCGTCCAATAAATACTTTGTGTTCTGATTTTTTTGAAAGGCAGTATATAATTGGATAGTGTAACAGCACGACGCACAGCGCGGCCACGGGTGTGGGAGGGGAGGTAATTCTCAACATTAAATGTTTAAAAAATTAGGTACTATGTATGTTCCTCATACTTCAGAACCCCAAAGTATAGATTTTCAACAGTATAGTGTTTATAATTAACGAGTAATTAATTAATAAACATCGTCAATTTTCAGATGTGAATTTCTAACGAAAATCGATGCGCGGATAAGAAGATATATTTTCGTAATCGCTTGAAATATTTATCTACTGTTTCTTTTATGTAAAAACAAATACATACACACTATTTTGTTGAAAATATATACTTCGGGGTTCTAAAGTATGAGCAACATGATGCAATACCTAGTTTTGTAATCATTTAAAGTTGAGAATTACCTCCCCGCGCACGCCCATGGCCGCAGGGCCTCTCCAAAATATCTAAACCAGCAAATTTTGAAGAGAGATACCCTCTACAAGCGCAGGAGCATAATGGAAGAAAAGAAACCACAATTTATGGTGTGTTGATGTTACAATTTATGACTTTATCTGTTTGAATAGCAGGTAGTTTCTCTTCTTGCCCTTTTTAAAGCGTTTTAAACGGTCGTTCATGTTCATTTGATGACTCCAACAATTTAACTCATTAATCAAAATGTTATGCAATGGTATTATTTGGTTACGTTTTAATCAAATCGATTAAATAGAGCACGCTAATCTAGCAATAAAAAAATGTAAAATAAGGTTATGATATGGGTTTAAAACGTGTTCAAAACATGTTTAAAACACGTTTAAAACGTGTTTAAAACAGAATACGCAGGGCGTTTTTCTTTTGAGTATACATACCCCGATAATTACAGCGTTTTAAAAGTTGTGGGTAATCGTTGTTTTCATGCGGTTAATTTGAGGCTTTAAACGAGTGTTTTCCACTCCCAGACTAAGCATGAAGTAAAATTTCGGGTTTAGAAAAGCCTCAAAATTTGGATTGGCCGCGTAGCGAAGCGGAGCGGCCAATCCAAATTAGGCTTTTCTAAACTCGAAATTTTACTTCATGTGCCACGCTTAAAAACACTGATTTACAGTGAAGTTAAAAAAACACACACTTACAACAACGGTTATAGGCAACCTAATATACGTTAGAGTTTATGGGTTGCCTGTAATCACTGCTTTAAACAATTTTTTCAGCGCAGAATTTAACTCACGTTTTATCCACATTTACATATTAGATTGCTAAAGCCGTATATTTTAAACATTACGATATTTCAGTGTTTTATACGCGTGGCGCATGAAGTAAAATTTCGAGTTTAGAAAAGCCTAATTTGGATTGGCCGCTCCGCTTCGCTACGCGGCCAATCCAAATTTTCAGGCTTTTCTAAACTCGAAATTTTACTTCATGCTTAGTCTGGGAGTGGAAAGCCCTCGTATAAAGATTAAAATTGAAATCTTGAACAAAAAACAACGAACGTCGAAAAATTTACAGTGAATGCTTATGTATACCCGAAAGAAAAAATCCCTGTATTTAAAAACCACATTTATGCAGACACAGTTTTATTGTAATATAATGTTATGTTTGATAATGTAATTTGAAATATCTTTAACAATTTAGCTAGAATTTAAAAACAAACAAAAAACTTTAATGAAGTAATATAAAATATAGTTTAGCAAATATTTATTTTTAGCAGTTAAGATAAAAAAACGGTTTTAAACAAATCCAACGTTTAAAACATGTTTTAAACAAATTTAAGATTTAAATCATGTTTAAAACAAAACCGTTTAAAACATGACGGCTGTTTTGAAACATGTTTAAAACACTATTTTAAAACAAAGTGTTTTAAACATAACAACCCTGGTTATGATCGATCATCTAACGAGTGTTTACAATCCTAGATTAAACATGAAGTAAAATTTTGAGTTTAGAAAAGCCTGAACATTTGGCTCGGGCATAGCGCAGCAGAGCGACTGAGACAAATTAGGCTTTTCTAAACTCGAAATTTTACTTCATGCGCAACTCGTATAAAACGCTGATTTAATGTGAAATGGTCTATAACTAACCAATTAGCAAGTGAAATAAGTTTAGTACGACAATCAACAATTCTTTAAATGACGCAAAAAGTGCTATAATGAACATATATATTATTTTTGTATTAACGACGTGAACAGTATCTAATTGACAGCAGATGTCGTTCACATCGTCAATTTATATGTAAATTACACATGACTACTAAAATGGTTATAGATGTTTAGTTTTCTTCTGGATTTTAAACAGCACAATCAATTGACATTTATAATAGTCATTTTGTGAGTACAATAGACAAGACTATTGGCAGTAGATAACGTTCACGTCGTCAACCTAAATGTAAATTACTTATGACTATTAAAATTACCAATTTATAGTGCAATTTCAAATCTAGAAGAAAACTAACCATCTTTATTCATTTTAATAGTCTCATATGTAATTTACATTTAAAATAACGACGTGAACGCCATCTACTGTTAATAGCTGTAACGATACTACTCAAAAATTGGCAGCAGATGGCGTTCACATCGTCAATTTATATGAAAATTGCATATGACTACTATAATGGTTATAGAAGTTCAGTTTCCTTTTGGATTTCAAAATGTACAATCAATTGACATTTATAATAGTAATTCTGTGAGTACCATCGACAATGCTATTGGGAGTAGATGGCGTTCACGTTTTCTGGATTTTCTTTTGGATTTTCATATTTTTTTTTAAGAATATTTTTTTCTGAATTCAATGATGTATCACACTTATAGTATATTATACAGGGTGAGCGAAACTCGATGTCTCCGCTCTATTATACGAAAAGGAAAAACGATAGAAAAATCTGAAATCTAAAATCTAATGACAACAAAACAATATTTGTTAACCATTAGTTTAATTATTGACAGGTGCGGCTTTGTTATTTGCTTCCAAAGGCTACTTGTTTAAGTCGTGACAATTTAGAATTTTTGATAATACTTTTTTTAAGTTTGCTTTTAATTTTTTAACGAAAGAAGATAGCAAATTTTTTTCTCTACAAAGTTCAGAAAAAATAGCTCTTTTGAAATATCCAAAAATATAGGTATGTTTCTGGGGAAATAATATACGATGACGTCATTACTTTACTTTCAAAATTTAGAAAAATATGCAATTTTGGATTAAAATAAACCTTACTCAATCCCAATTATGAACCTCTTTTCAGATTTTTCTATCGGTTTTCCTTCCCTTTTAATAGAGCTGAGACATCGAGTTTCACACCTTGTACATTTTATATGTAAAATGTTAATCTTTTGTTTTCGTAAAGATTCCCTTGGAAACAGTTGAGTAGCTCACTTATTTGACAGCTCGTAAGACCCATAATTTGCTTACATATCACCCCTGAAGACGGGCATCCAACGATGCATATTTTACCAATTGTGATGTATTTTAAACTAACGAGTGTTTTCCACTACCAGACTAAGCATGAAGTAAAATTTCGAGTTTAGAAAAGCCCCGCGTAGAAAATTGTCGAGGGTCGCGCAGCGACCTGAGACAAATTTTCACGGGGCTTTTCTAAACTCGAAATTTTACTTCATGCGCCACGCGTATAAAACACTGATCTAAAGTGAAGTTAAAAATGCACTGAAAACCAACAAAACTTCGATATTTTTTTCAAAATTAGATGTGTTCTTTCCTAACCATGCAGTAGACCTTCAGATTTTCGTTGTTTTCTTGTAATAAAACTTCGATTCCCTGTAGTCCTTCGGTCTCCGAAGACCCTGATTGGTCCTTCGAGCTGTAACCTTTGTAAAATTGTAATAAACTTAGTAAACTTAGTAGAGTGATTCTTTAATTTGAAACTTCTAAGAACGATTGTTGTCCACTCCGAAACTAAGCATAAAGTAAAATTTCGAGTTTAGAAAAGCCCCGTGTAGAAAATTTGTCGAGGGTCGCGCAGCGACCCGAGACAAATTTTCACGGGGCTTTTCTAAACTCGAAATTTTACTTCATGCCTCACGCGTATAAACCACTGATTTACAGTAAAGTTAAAATATATAACGTTCAGATGTGATGATCAATATTTACCGAGATGTAAACGTCAGATACGTTTTAAAAAATTCTATTGACCTAAAATTGTACACGTAGACATAATTTCGACTTTATTTTACAAATGTCGTATTAATTATAGTTACATTTTAAATAATTTCATAAATATCAAATAAATATTCCTATCAAAACCACCCCAAGTCGGACAAAAGATAACGCTACGCGCTGGCTGAATACAAATAGACTTCTTACTACCTGCTAATATCGGGTTGATATTGACATCAAAAAATGCGGTTGGTGTTCATAATGGATTACCCCCTAAGTACTCGGTCTCTTTCCCCTTACCCTCCAACATTTTAGGAAAGAGATAGAAATCTGAAAATTGTAGATATTTTCGTGTCGTCGCCATGGCCGCGCGCTGCCTACAATCGGCCACACTGTGCGACATATGTTTCTGGAATCAGAACCTACTGTGGGATGCCGTTTATAGGCACTCGTTATAACTCGAACACATTATTTTTAATACCTATTCCTTAAATAATAATTAAAAATAAGGACGGCCTAAATATTTTAGTTTGCTGTAGCGTACTTTACATCGCATAAAAAAACAATTGTACAAAATAATTATTTGATCATAAGTAAACTGTCCATATTATATATTTTTAGATTTTAGTTCATTTTCAAAGTTTCGAGAGTTTAAATGAATTTCCAAAATTTTTGTTAATCTCTTACGCTTTTCGTAACTTTTCCAATATTTCCTTTAATTTTTAAAATTCCTGAATTGTTCAGATTTTCGTTAATTTTAAATATGTTGATACATTTCATCAATTTCCTAGTTTTGTGAATTTCGCCAAGATTTTTATTAATTTTCAAAATGTTGACACGTTTCATGAAAATCCAAGATGTTCGTTAATTTTCAAAATTCTGACGGTTTTCATGAATTCGTAAACTTTCAAAATTCCGACGGTTTTTGATAGATACAAAGATTTTCGATAACTTAGAAAATCTAGATCATGAATTTTTCAAGATTTTCGTAAATATTAAAAATTAAGAATATCCAAAATGTTACCTGCCAACTGTCATAATTTACTGTAAACCATTTTTTGTTTACTGTCAATAAATAAAACAACCGTCTTTTACCGTTGTTAACTGTCTTTTTGACAACTGTGAAAACTGTCCACTGTATTTTTTTACTGTCAAATCGTCAACTATATATTTTTTATTACTTTTAATTGTCCCTATTGATTGTCTACTGTTATTATTAGAGCTCGGATTTCTAAGCAAACAGCTTACGCTGAAAATTAAAAGCACTAACACGAATTATTAAAATGTGTACGAAATATAGAAAGTTGAATCATTTGACACTCACTTTTTTGCTTTTTTTGTAAAATTTAAATTCGAAATAAAAAATATACCATTCTATTCAAAATAAAGAAGTTCGTGTTGACTGCCGGTATAACCGAAAGTCGAATAATCTTCAAAATATTTTCATTGAAAAGAGCACACATGATTACGTAACCTCTGAAAATCTCATTACAATACATTAATTAGAGGTTCATATACACATCATGAATACAAGGTGTCCCATTAGTGCATTTTCCAATGAGCTTAGGAGCTCTTGTTAAATTTTGACGAAAAGTGTCTTTACCAAAGTTGTTAGACTTTAAGAGCTGCATTGCCTAAAAATATGTTTATGAATACAGGGTGCCCCATAAAGACAGCAGCGGATATAATCTATTTATTTTAAACAGATCACCCTGTATATTATTTTGTTTCTGAATTCCTCATAAAAATAGCTTGTCAATTTGTTAAAAACATTTGGCCTAAGTCGTACCGTTTCGGTGTTATTTGACATTAACGGACAAAAATGGCGTTTACGTTAGTTTCATAAAGCTAAAATATAACTAAATCAGGTAGAGATTTGCAGTTTTCACCATTCTTTTGAGAATATGTAGATTTAAAATCAAGGGTAACTTAATTTTTTTAAATGAACTATATATTTTTTCTGCATCAACCGGCTCAAAATAAAATTCTCTTTCGATGTTTGTTCAAATTTATTATATGTAGGTGTAATATAATTATCTTAGAAACTTGAAAGTTACGGATAAAAATTATAAATCGAAAGAAAATTGCATTTTGAGTGGATTGGCGTTAAGCAATTTAACGGTTCTATTTAAGAAAAAACAGTTACCCTTGATTGAAAATTTGTAAATTCGACTATTTTTATTACGCAGACAAATAATTTTAGCGAAACACCTATACAGTACAACCGATAGCGCCTTCTATCCTCAAGAGAATGGCGAAAACAGCAACACTCTATCTTATTTACTTTCAGAGATATTTTAGGTTTACGAAACCATTACAAACGTCATTTTTATCCATAAATGTGAAATAATTAGGAAACGGGGCAATTTAGAATGCATGTTTTAATTAAAACGATACACAATTTTCATGAGCGACTCAAAAACCAAATAATATAAAGGGTGATCTATTTAAAATAAGCAATTCGCATCCTCTACCGTTTTTATAGCGCACCCTGTATACGTGAAAATATTTTTAAGTTATGCAGCTCTTAAAACCAAGCAACTTTGGGAAGACATTTTTTTTCTATATTTACCGCAAATAAAGATATTCTTAGGACGTTTTGTGAGCGGAAGCGGAGCGGGACGGATCGTTTTTTCCGCTCCGCTTTTAGCTCTTGTACGGAGCGGATTGAACGCGTTTTGCAAGCGGGTGCTAGGTGAGTTCGCCGCCGGGCCTCTATCATTCAGTTGTGCTACACTGAGTAATAAGCATGGACGAAATAAATTTAATTGCGTCATATTATTATTTATTTATCCTTTTTTATTCATAGATATTAGTATATTTATGTATTTAATGTTTTTATAAATATAAATATTACTTACCTAAATTCCACTCCGCCCACTGAGCAAAAAACAAACAAATAACGTTATATCAACAGTGCAGCAACATTAAACGTTGTTTTAATGTTGATGAAACATTACTTAAATGGATTTGTTCCTTGGGCGGTGCCTGAATTTCTAAGATAAATCTATCTGTATCAAACATACTTATAAACTCGAAATTTTACTTCATGCTTAGTCCGGGAGTGGACGACATTCGTTTGTAAGTGATAAAATCAATTAAATTAATGATTTGTGTCAAATTTGACATTTTGATAAATTTTGATGATTTTTGCCAGATTTGAGATTTTTAATTTTTTTTCGGTAATTTCGCCAAATATAACATTTTGATGAATATGAATTGACATTCCCAATCAAATTGTTACACTTAACATGTTGATTTATAAGATTTTCAACAAATCGATATTTTCATAAAATTATCATAATTTCGAGATTTTTGTCGATTAATCAAATTTTTATCAGATTTTACAATATTTCCTTAATTTTCCTTAATTTATCGAATGTTGATGAAATTTTCAATATTTCGAAATTTTTAATTAATTTATGAAAATGTTTATCAGATTTTCAACACATCTTGATTTTTGATATTTTGTTATTTTTATCGATTTATAAAATTTTGATGAAATTTTCGATATTTCGAGATTTTCTCGTCAAATATATATAATGTTTATATGTAAGATTTTCAATATTTTTATTCAGATTTGTAACGATTTTCAAAAATTATTGAATCATTATTTGAACACACAAATTTGACAATTTTTTTTTCTACTAGATATATTTAATCAATGTTGACATTGAATGACATTTTTGATATTTTTTACCTTCTGAGATGACATTTTTGACAATAGATTATATTCTTGATATTAGACTACGTTTTTTGACATTAGATGACATGTTTCACATTAGATGTTACTTTTGATAAACAATGACATTTTGTACTTTTTTACTATTTCTGATGTTGACATTAAATGACGTATTTGACATTAAATGGTAGTTCTGACATTTTATGTTTTTTTAGTTTTTTGACATTAGACGACAATTTTGACATTTGATATTTTTGATATTACATATTTACTTGTTTTATATTAGATAACAATTTTTATATTATTAGATAACTTTTTTGACATTATTACTGATTTTAACAGAAATTTTCGTTTTTGTAAGAACGTTTTTGTCAAACTGTCACGTACTGACATAACATGATAATTGTGACGTAAATCGATTTTATCAACCCGCCGAATTTTTGACGTTTTTGATATTTGTTATATTTATTAGATGACATTTTGTTCATTTTGATGTTTTTGGCAATTTTAAATAATTATTTTGATAACTTTTAATACTGAAAACAGTTTCAATATGTTTTTATATTTTTAACTTTACTTGAAATCAGTGTTTAATACACGTGGCGCATGAAGTAAAATTTCGAGTTTAGAAAATCCCCGTGAAAATTTGTCTCGGGTCGCTGCTCGAAAATTTTCGAATTATCATAAAGTTGTGTATTTATTTTCAAAAAAATCTTTCTCGGTTTATTGAACAAAAACAACAGAGCTGAGGTGAAAAGTATTTAGGTAAAAGTGGTTTATTTTTTCGTTGGCTACAACTTTTGTTTGAAACATTTTTTGATTAAGACGTCGAAAGCCATAATCGATGAGTTGTTAATGTCCACTAGATTTCTTAGTATCTAATTCAAAAACAAAAGAGCTGAGGTGAAAAGTGTTTAGGTAAAAGAGGTATATTTTTTCGTTGGCTACAACTTTTGTTTAAAACATTTTTTGACTTAGACGTCGAAAGCCATAGTGAAATTCGTTTAATAAAAAAACATCTAATGATTTCTGGTGAGTATTAACGCAAAACTTTTAGACATTTGATGGTATAATTAATATTAAATTACCGAAATAAGTATTTATTTTTAATATATTCGTAAATATACGGCAAACAATGTAAAATATTTATTTAATTAAAATATTTAGAAAATAACAATACAATAAATTTTATATTATTATTATTATTATTATACTGTATTTCAACAGAATGTATGGGGATCTCGGTTATTTAAAGAGATAGAGAGTCGGTTAAATTGGGGCAAAGTTGCATAATTTAGGGCCCAATAATAACCCAAAAACAAGTTTGAAGTATCTTATTTCCATAATGAGATATTGTCAAAAAAAGTATTTTTTAAATTCATTTTTATTTTTTTATTCACAAACTATTGAATCCAGACATTTTCAACTTTGACATTATAGGCACTTTTTTACGATAAATCTAGTAACATATTTTATTTTAAGATAACTATAACATTTACCTAGGGACCATAGCTAACATTTGTTTTTCTTATGGGCGCCATTTTGGATTTTGATATTTTTATGAAAAAATATTTTTTACTGAAATCAATGATGTATCACACTTATAGTTTATTGTACATTTTGTATGTAAAATTTTAATCTTTTGTTTTTTTCAAAGAGTACCTTGGAAACAGTTGAGTAACTCACTTATTTGGCAACTCATAGGACCCATAATTTTCTTACATATCACCCCTGAAAACGGGCATCCGACGATACATACTTTAATAGTTATGACATATTTTAAAGTAAAATATGTCATGAAGTAAAATTTCGAGTTTAGAAAAGCCCCGCGTGGAAAATTTGTCGAGGGTCGCGCAGCGACCCGAGACAAATTTTCACGGGGCTTTTCTAAACTCCAAATTTTACTTCATGTGCCACGCGTATAAACCATTGATTTGAAGTGTAGTTCAAAAACACACAAATACATCTTTAATCGGAGTAACATAGAAATTTAGTCTGTTATCAACGATGTTCAATGTTAATAATAAATAATTAGGTTGTGAATATTTTTGTTAAAACAACTGATAACGATATATGGTTGTAAAAAAATAATAAAATCAAATTTATTCTTGAAGGATTTGTATTCGTGATTCGAAAAAACAGGATTCGAATCTTTGATTCGAATCATATTTATCTCTTACGAATCCTTTATTCGAGTATTCCTGATTCGAATCATATTAGGTGATTCGGATTCGTGATTCGAATCCTTTTCAAGAGGATTCGTCCCAGCTCTGATGGGTAATAACCTGCATATTAAAAATAGATTGTGAAATGGGCATTTCCCTAGTATTTTGGCCAATTGGAGGTCAGGGAAAAGAGAAGCTGTTGGCGGTACAAAATTTACGAGGATAGAGACCGCTCTTAAAAAAATGATTTTTTTAATTATTTTGTTTTCATCACAATATTTTACAAGAGATTGGGGGCGATTTTAAACTGTTAGTTATTTTATTTTTCGCAATGTCTAGAAAATAATGAGATATTGTCAAAAAATTTATTTTTGAAAATTCGTTTTTATTTTTTCATTCAAAAACTATTAAATCCAGACATTTACAACTTTGACATTATAGGCACTTTTTAACGATAAATCTAGTAACATATTTTATTTTAAGATAACTATAACATTTACCTAGGGACCATAGCTAACATTTGTTTTTTTTATGGGCGCCATTTTGGATTTTGATATTTTTTGGAAGAATATTTTTTACTGAATTCAATGATGTATCACACTTATAATTTATTGTACATTTTGTATGTAAAATTTTAATCTTTTGTTTTTTCAAAGAGCGCCTTGGAAACAGTTGAGTAACTCACTTAATTGGCAACTCATAGGACCCATAATTTTCTTACATATCACCCCCGAAGGCGGGCATCCGACGATACATACTTTAATAGTTATGACATATTTTAAAGTAACGAGTGTCTTCCACTCCCAGACTAAGCATGAAGTAAAATTTCGAGTTTAGAAAAGCCCCGCGTGGAAAATTTGTCGAGGGTCGCGCAGCGACCCGAAACAAATTTTCACGGGGCTTTTCTAAACTCGAAATTTTACTTCATGCGCCACGCGTATAAACCATCGATTTGAAGTGTAGTTCAAAAACACACAAATACATCTTCAATCGGAGTAACACAGAAATTTAGTCTGTTATCAACGATGTTCAGTGTTAATAATAAATAATTAGGTTGTGAATATTTTTGTTAAAACAACTGATAACGGTATATGGTTGTAAAAAAATAATAAAATCAAATTTATTCTTGAAGGATTTGTATTAGTGATTCGAAAAAACAGGATTCGAATCTTTGATTCGAATCATATTTATCTCTTACGAATCCATTATTCGAGTATTCCCGATTCGAATCATATTAGGTGATTCGGATTCGTGATTCGAATCCTTTTCACGAGGATTCATCCCAGCTCTGATGGGTAATAACCTGCATATTACAAATAGACTGTGAAATGGGCATTTCCCTAGTATTTTGGCCAATTGGAGGTCAGGGAAAAGAGAAGCTGCTGGCGGTACAAAATTTACGAGCATAGAGACCGCTCTCAAAAAAATGATTCTTTTAATTATTTTGTTTCCAACACACTATTTTACAAGAGATTTGGGGCGATTTTAAATTGTTAGTTATTTTATTTTTCGCAATTTCTAAAAAAATATCATAGATTTTTTAAATATTAAATAAAATTATACACATATCTTAGAGATGGAAGTTTACCTAAAAATGTATAATTTATATTTTTTGTTTATTTATTTTTTAATTTTAAAAACTTATCTAAACGCAAAAATATTTATTTTTGCGTTACGACTAAATATTGTAAGGAAAATATTACAATTTAACTCGCTTCGGCCGATTTATTACAAAAATATTGAAAAAATCGCCCGCTCTGAAGACGCGTTTCACCCGTCCGTATAAGAAGGCGCATAAGAAACCATGTGTTAAAACTGAAAATCGCGTCCGTCACGCTCCGCTCAAATTTAAACAGGCGCGAGTGCTGGCGTTTTCTCCGCCTCGCACCCGTCCGTCTACGGACTCTCATATAAACCTATGTGTTAAGGGGATTATTGCAGTGTAACACGTCGACCGTGTTGGAAAGACCCACATAGTTTAGAGTAGCTCATCCGATACCAAATTTACAGCACAAGTGGGGCGAATACAGTCAGAGAGAAAAGCGGCAGTTCGCTGTGCATTTGTGCATTGCTCCTTGGCATGAACGGATAGGGTCTCGCGTCGCGTGGAATAGACGAAAAAAAAAGCGTATAAAAAAGACGGATCGAAGGAAAGTGTCGATTCGTATTATTTAAACACGCTGATAATATATACAAGCTATGTATTGTTTTCAATTCGTTAGAAAGCGTTATCGGATCCTGTGTTATTTTTCGGTATTTACAAAACTGATGATTCTTATTCTTGTCATTATAACACATTATTTTTACTTTTTAGACTCCAGTTTCGACAGCCGAACAAACTATGTGTTTTATTTTATAAAATTATAGATTATTTCTTAAAAATATAATAATAAAATAATTCATGTTCATAAGCTCATTGTGAAAATTTATATGCCGGACTTACATATGAATAAAACGGAACATAGGATTTTCAATGATATTTTTTAAATGGGAATATTATCTTCCCTAACTGCTATTGCCATGAAAATAATGTGTATTAATTTGGCCTTTGCCAAATTGGGTAAATACCCCAAATTTTGGGGAGAATTTCAATTCATATTCGGTCAAATATTCCAGTTTTTATGTATGCAACAAATAAATAACTTTTTTGAAAAACGTGATTGCGCTAGACCGGCCGTAGCTAGCGCCACAAAAATTAGAGCTAGCGCCATTTAGACAAGAAAACCACGGGGATTTGAACTTTCGGGGGGCTAGGTTGATGCTAGCCCCCCGAGTTTGGATTTTTAAAGTTTTTTTACACTATTCGGATTCCTCAGAGCTAGCGCCAGCTAGCGCTACCAATTTAAAAGCCAACGCCACTCCCACAACCCCAAAAAATGATAAAACATTTTTAACCCTGGCCCCCTAAAATGAGATGTTTTAAATCAAATTGGGTAAAAAATATAACTTAGAGCTTGCGCCAACAGAATATGACAAAAATATTCTCTCAAATATATCAGGTAAAAAAAAAGTTCACATCCAAATTTTGATGCGAGAGCTTTCAGATCCTGCATGCGTATTACCATTTACTTCCTGAATTTTAATACAAAATGATGTTTGGCATATAATATACCGATTCCAACAAATATTTCGGCGTTGTAATTACTTTATTTATGTTCATAGACACTGGCTATTAGAAACATGATGCCTAGAAGACAGTAGCGTAACTGACAATTGTGTTTTCACTCCTAGCTAATTTAAATCGTTATAACTCAAGAACTTACCGAACGATTTAAAAAACTCGTTTGGCATTGTAATTAATATACTAATGTTTATAAACACTGGCAACGAGATAGCTTGCGCTAGTAAGACAGTGGCGTAACTGACGATTGTTTTTGATAATTGAAATCGTTATAACTCCGAAACTAACCGTACGATTTCGAAAAATTTTTTGGCATTGTAATTGCTATACTGAAGTCTATAAACACTAATAACGACATAGCTAGTAATATTAAAGGATAAATTAAAACCACTTGGTTTGTTTCACTATTTGTTTCTATTTACTCGACTAGTTTCGCTTTTTACGGCATTATCAAAGTTCACTTTTGATAATGTCGTAAAAAGCGAAACTAGTCAAGTAAATAGAAACAAATAGCGAAACAAACCAAGTGTTTTTAATTTATCCTTTATTATTATTTCAAAATGTTTTACCAAGTGATAAATGAGAAAGTTATTCAAGAGATAGCTAGTGCTAGCAAGACAGTGGCGTACCTCACGGTTGTTTTTTTTTACTAAGTGATAACTTAAATCGTTATTACTCGGTGGAAAACACTCGTTGGGAGTTTCAAACTGAACGCTTTTCAAAAACAATGAATGCCTGAAAATTTACCCAGTACACATTGGGTTATGTATGTACCTAATCAAAACATGGGTATCTTTTCGATGCTACAAAATTATGATTAAGCTCCTTTCGTTGCTATTCAATTGACTTTATTTTCATTCCAACACAATCTATTTCAATATCCTAATTCTACAATATACAGGGAGTTTTTCTTTAAAGTATACGTATTCCAGATTCACTTTATTTTCTTTAAATCTTTAGATATATGTTGTTTTTACAGGAATTCAATTTGAAGCTTTAAGCGAGTGTTTTCCACTCCCAGGCTAAGCAGGAAGTAAAATTTCGAGTTTAGAAAAGCCCCGTGAAATATTGTCGAGGGTCGCGCAGCGACCCGAGACAAATTTTCTGGGCTTTTCTAAACTCGAAATTTTACTTCATGCGCCACGCGTATAGAACACTAAAATTTTGTGAAATGTTTGTATATTTGAACCTTACTTGAAATCAGCGTTTTATACGCGTGGCGCATGAAGTAAAAGAAAAGCCCAGAAAATTTGTCTCGGGTCGCGGCGCGGCCCACGACAAAATTTCACGGGGCTTTTCTAAACTCGAAATTTTACTTCATGCTTAGTCTGGGAGTGGAAAACACTCGTTTAAAGCCTTGAATTGAACTTTAAAAAAAAAACAAGGAATATCTAAAGATTTAAAGACAATAAGCTAAATTCGGAAAACGTATACTTTAAAGAAAAACTCCCTGTATGTTATTATGCCGTATTCAACTTAAATAATATTAGGTTATTACTCATATTAAGTCTAAGATTTATTTCTTGCCTTATGAAGGAGAAACTCTCTAAGCAAACCCAAATATCTAATCCATGTTACATATCAAATATTTAGCTTAAATGTTTTGATAGTTGTTGCTTACATTATACGGCTCAGTCAACTTAGCCCCCCAAAGTACGACTTTGTTGAAAAAAACTTGTCAGTTAGGCTACTGTTTTCTAGGCATCATCTTTGTAATAGCCAGTGTCTTTGAACATACATAAAGTAATTTCAACGCCAACATATTTCTTGGAAGCGGTATTTTATATGCCAATCATGATTTTGTATTGAAATTCAGCAAGTAAATGGTAATACGCATACAGGAGCTGAAAGCTCTCACATCAAAGTTTGGATGTGAACTTTTTTTTACCTGATATTTTTGAGAGAATATTTTTTTCATATTCTGCTGGCGCTAGCTCTAAGCAATCTTTTGCACCCAATTTGATTAAAGAAATCTCATTTCGGGGGGCTAGGGTTTAAAATGTTTTATAATGTTTTGGGATTGTGGGGGTGGCGCTAGCTTTTAAATTGGTAGCGCTAGCTGGCGCTAGCTCTGAGGAATCCGAATACTGTAAGAAAACTTGAAAAATCCAATCTCGGGGGGCTAGCATCAACCTAGCCCCCCGAAAGTTCAAACCCCCGTAACTATCTTGTCTAAACGGCGCTAGCTCTAATTTTTGTGGCGCTAGCTAAGGCCCGTCTAGCGCAACAGTTATTTTTAAAAAGTCGAACTTCGGGGGGCTAAGTTGACTGAGCTTACTTACTATCAAAATATGACTCATCATAAATCAGCCAAATTTGATAAAAATATATTGGGCTCGGTGCAATGTTGAGCAAGAAGCTTGTTATTTGAAATGCATTATAATAACTACCTTATTATTATTATAGTTCTATTTTTCTAAAATAATTAACAATGAATATGCACGCAGTTGAACCCTACATTTTTGTAAACATTCGTCAAACAAATATTACCTGTGCTCAGTAAAAAAAATAGTTGATTTGTAACATTAATCTACGACAACGTCATATTGGTGTTATTCTTACTATTCTTATAGTTTTGATATCATTGGTTCGTTGATGAAGTCGCAGTTGGTTCAAATAGGTCCGATTGCTAGAAACTTTACAATTTACTTTAATAGTTTTATTGCGAGAAGTTTAATGGCATTTAACAACTGCTTTAACAACGAAAGATTTAAGACGAAATAATGATTTGAACAAGACTGATTGTTATTCGATTGCTTCTGGCTTATTAATCAGCTTAAAAAACTTCGCAAATTTCAACTGTTTGATATTTTCCACAATTCCCGCATATTTTAATTTTTCCTTAAAGTTTTATCACTTTTCAACTTAATCCACAATTTTCGCTTAATTCAACATCCGTTTGACATTTCATCACATTTCGACGATTTGAACAATTTTTTTTACAAATCTTTTTTTTTCGTTTTCCACAATTTTCAACGTCCATCATAATAATGAAATTTAATTAACAGAAAATGTAGTTTAACAGAAAATATCAATTATCTGTAAAAAAAAAAAACATGTCATTATCTTGTTCAACGTTAAGATTGACACGATAGTTATTTAAGTCATTAATTATTTATAAATAAAGCACTGTTTATCACTTTGTTTGTATAACAATTGGTTTATTTGGTGACTATAGTTTCGATACTACACGTATCATTATCAAACCGTTAGTAACAAAAAACTACAAAGGCATATTATTTATATTTGCAAATTTTCTAATAACAGCGTTAAAGAGGGGGGTGTATTTAAGGTCAAGCTGGTCGTTAATTACGGGAATTCCCCGATTAGCGCGGGCTCTGTGAATCTCCAAAGACTCCAGGAGGTCCATCTTTCTACCCTTCTCGGCAAAGTGAATAACTGAAAGTACATCCTCGCCAAAAGAATGGATATTTTCAATCAAATGTTTGGCGAAAGATGACTTATCAATTAATCTATGCCGAAAAGAGTAAAGATGCTCACTGAGTCTGGTCTTAAAATTACGACCAGATTGACCTATATACACTCCCTTACAATCATTACAGGTTAATTTATATATTCCTGATTTGTAAATACTTGGTATCTGAGTCTTATGGTTAAAAATATGATTTTTAATTTTTGTAAATGGTTTCATCGCTATATTTAATTAGTGTTTTGCTAAAATATTTTTTATTTTGTGTTATATTTCCAAAGTAAGTAAGGGAACGATATGTTGCATGTGTTTTAGGTTCGATTCCGGCATATATGTATTTTCTAATAAGTTTAATTTTGTATTGCTTAACTATTTTATCCACTATTGACATAGTATAGCCATTTGAAACGGCTATACTTTTAATAATATCTATTTCTTTTTAAAAGAGGTTTCTGACAACGGAACAATAAAAGCACGGTTTACCATGGAGTTAAAGGCAGAAAAGTGATAAACAGTGTTTTATTTATGTTCAACAATGTATAACGAAGTAGAAGCCTCTATAGTCAGTGCATTAATTATTTTCCAACGAGTGTTTTCCACTGCCAGACTAAGCATGTAGTAAAACTTCGAGTTGAGAAAAGCCCTAAGAATTTGGATTTGGATGCACTGGACGCTGTGCATCCAAATTCTGGCTTTTCTCAACTCGAAATTTTACTTCATGCGCCATGCGCATAAAAACAATGATTAATTGTTAAGTTGAAAATATACCGTTCGTTAGCTTTTTCGTGCTCACTATTGGGATTTTCTAAACTATTTGAGATACAAAGACGATTAAATTAGACAAAAGTCTCCATTTTGAATGCAAAATAAAACTGCGTTGACACATTTCATCTAGCGTCATTATTTTATTTTGGCTATAACGTTGTTATTTAGATGGAAAAGTAGCTGAAATTTGAAATGTATCCTAAATGACATTCGAAATACACAACTAAATTGACAGATTTTATACAGGTTGTCCCATTTTCAAGATACGACATAACTGTTCAATGATTCGAAAAAGAAAACAGTTAAATTGCACTAATATTTTTTTTATTCCAACTGCTTTTTTGTGCTCACTATTGGGATTTTCTAAACTATTTGAGATACAAAGACGGTTAAATTGGACAAAAGTCTCCATTTCGAATACAAAATAAAACTGCGTTGACAAATTTCATTTGGCGTCATTATTTTATTTTGGCTATAACTTTGTTATTTAGATAGAAAAGTAGCTGAAATTTGAAATGTATCCTAAATGACATTCGAAATACAAAACTAAATTGACAGATTTTATACAGGTTGTCCCATTTTCAAGATACTACATAACTGTTCAATGATTTGAAAAAGAAAACACTTAGTTAAATTTCACTATTTTTTTTAATTCCAACTAGTTTCGACTTTAAGTCATTTTCAAGGAGTAAAATTTAACCAAGTGTTTTTATTTTCAAATCATAGTTAAATATGTTTCACCACGTGAAAGATAAGAAACTTGTTCAAGATATATAATTGTTCAATTTTTCTAATGCCAGCCAATTGGATTTGTATACCATAATGTTGGAAACATAAATGCACATTAAGACACATTTACTAAATATCAGAGCTGGGATGAATCCTCAAAAAAAGGATTCGAATCACGAACCCGAATCACCTAATATGATTCGAATCACGAATACTCGAATAAAGGATTCGTAAATGAAAAATATGATTCGAATCAAAGATTCGAATGCTCATTTTTGAATCACGGATACAAATCCTTTAAAAATAAACTTGAATCTATTATTTGCAACCAGTAACATTTTATTTCATCAGTTTCTATTAACAAAAATGTTCATTTACCGACTAAATATCTGCTTAAATAATGATTTTAATTAATAATGATATATGTGTTATTGAACTTCATTTCAAATCAGTGTTTAAACGCGTGGCGCATGAAGTAAAATTTCGAGTTTAGAAAAGCCCCGTGAAAATTTGTCTCAGGTCGCTGCGCGATCCTCGACAAATTTTCTACTCGGGGCTTTTCTAAACTCGAAATTTTATTTCATGCTTAGTCTGGGAGTGCATAACACTCGTTCTTAGAAGTTTCATATTAAATCACTCTAGATTACTAAGTTTATTACCATTTTACAAAGGCTACACCTCGAAGGACCAATCATGGTCTTCGAAGACCGAAGGACTAAAGGGAATAGAAGTTTCTTTACAAGAAAAAAACGAATATCTGAAGGTTTACAGCATAAATAGGAAAGAAAACATCCAATTTTGAAAAATATCGAAGTTGGGTTGGTTTTCAGTGCGTCTTTAACTTCACTTTAAATCAATGTTTTACACGCGTAGCGCATGAAGTAAAATTTAGAGTTTCGAAAAGCCCCGTAAAAATTTGTCTCGGATCGCTGCGCGACCCTTGACAAATTTTCTACGCGGGGCTTTTCTGAACTCGAAATTTTACTTCATGCTTAGTCTGGGAGTGGACAACACTCGTTCTTAGAAGCTTCAAATTAGAGGATCACTCTAGATTACTAAGTTTATTACTATTTTACAAAGGCTACAACTCGAAGGACCAATCATGGTCTTCGGAGACCGATGGACTACAGAGAATCGAAGTTTCTTTACAAGAAAACAACGAATACACTGGTCTGCAAAAAAAAAATATTTCGAGCCTGACACCATTCCTGCTGATTCTTATGTAAAATGACCTCCTGAATCCAAATATAACCTCCGTTTTTCCCCATCACCCACCGTTTTCGGGGGAGGCTCCCCCACCTATTTTTATCACTTTTCGATAATTTGGAGGGATGAAAAGGATTATTTTAGCCTTTACATTTCTTCTGAGGAGCTAGAGAGGTAAAATGTTTAAAAACATGAACATTTGTAGCAAGGAGGTAGATTTGGGGGGATATTTGCCCCCTTAAATTGTAAAAAAATCATTAAAAATGATCAATTTTTTCCGTTTTTTTCGCAGTTTTTCACTTATTTTCTACATATTCCAGGTTCCATTCCCCCTCATCCTCCCCCAAACACCCCCAAATAATAAAAATATATTGCAACAATACATAGCAACAATAATAAAAATATATAGCAACAATAATAAAAATATATAGCAACAGTTCGGAAGATTCACTGTACCACGCTGGCGCTCTCAATACTCCCCCCGTTTCCCCCATCCATTGGAGGGGTGAAAAGGATTATTTTAGCTGTAAAGAATAACAAATAAAAAAAAAAAAATAAATGTAAAGAATAATAAATAACTAAGATCACTACCTTCATTTGGTACTTGCTTTCCTTTTGTACCCTGAGGTAGAAGTTTCTCTTATCAAAAACCAGCAGTACTCTGCTAACATGCTCGCATTCCACTTCCCCGAAAATCTCCTCTCGAACTTAGAGATGTCTTGATGAAACCGATCCCCGTGTTCATCCGAAACTGCTCCTAAATTTTCAGGGAAGAAGTCCAGGTGTGAGTGAAGGAAATGCACTTTAAGAGACATGTTACACCCCATGGCCTTGTACGCTGACAGCAATTCCTCGACATGAGCGACATAATCATCACTTTTGTTGTTACCCAAAAAGTTCTCACACACGTTTTGGAATGCAATCTAAGCTCGTTTTTCTTTTTGATTCAGGTGTTCAATAAACGTCGAATCTTGGAAAAGTTGTCTAACCTGGGGGCCTACGAAAACTCCTTCCTTGATTTTAGCCTCACTAAGACGAGGGAATTTAGTTTTCAAAAATTGAAATGCATCACCGGTCTTTTCCATTGCTTTCACAAACTGTTTGATCAATCCGAGTTTGATGTGCAAAGGCGGCAAGTAAATATTTTCCTTCGGGACCAGAGGATCGTGGGCGACGTTTTTCTGACCGGGAGTAAAACTTTCTCGCAGAGGCCAGTTCCGTACGATGTAATGTTTGTCCCGGGCTCGGCTATCCCATTCGCATAGGAAGCAGCAGTATTTTGTGAAGCCCGATTGCAGGCCCATGAGTAGAGCAACAACTTTTAAGTCAGCGCAAAGTTTCCAATTATAATCATGGTATTTGATTTTATCAAGGATCCGGCTGATGTTTTCGTACGTCTCCTTTATATCCACAGAGTATGCAGCCGGGAGTGATAGTAACTCATTCCCATTGGCCAATAGGACAACTTTCAAGCTTGTCTTTGATGAGTCTATAAACAGTCTCCATTTGTCTGGGTCACATGGCATCTTCAGTTCTATCATCAATGCATTTGAATTAGGGCAGAACACTAAGCCTTCATCTGCCGAAAAAAGTAATTTCAGGGTTGACTGCCTAGTCCTGTAAGAAGAGATTTTTACACCCTTTTCTAAGAGATTCCACTGCTGAAGTCGAGATCCAAGAAGTTGAGATTTACTCTTAAGTAACTCCAAATCCCTGACGAGATCATTCAATTCCGACTGAGTAACGAGGTGAGGTTTTCGATGAGCTGAATCAGCAGAACACTCTTCATCATCGGTGAACGTATCATAAGATGGTCCAGGCTGTGGCTCAAAGTCTTTCAAATTCGTTTCTGGCTCTAGAGTATAGGTTTTTGGGGGCAATGGGATTGGCAAAGATTCGTTGTGAGGAACTGGTCTTAGAGCTGAAGGGATATTAGGATACTGAATTGTATGCTTACTTTTGCTAGATAACCCGACGGTGGAAGTCATACAAAAGTAACAATCTATGAGATGACAGCGAGGTTCGCGCCAAACCATGGGCACAGCAAATGGCATTGATTTACGGGTACCTTTAAGCCATTTGGTCAAGCTACTGTAACGAGTAGTGCAGCAAACTGTTGGAGCCCAATTCTTGTCCTGATCGCCAACTTGGCAATCAAAGTAAAATTTATAAGCAGTTTTAAGAAGCGGAGAAAGGGGTTTTCGTTGCGCTTTTAAAGTCAATTCCCTGCAAACATAGCACAAGCTATCGGGATGATTTTTACACTCGCGTAGCATAATTAAACAGTAAATAAATGCTCGATATTAATCACAACTCACGTACTGTAATTTACTTGGAAAAAGCCGGAATTAAAAATGTTCTACCGTTATACACAATTTATACAACTTGGAAACACAGAATCCCCGCCTAGAGCACCGACAAGTTGACTCTACGATCGCTATAGATGTACTGAGGGAAGATAAGGATTACAGTGCAGGTCTATAGTGACAAGAGCAATGCAAGTTTAAACCTGTCAACGCATGAAAATTCCTGGGCAAACCTGTGCGCGCGAGGTATTGAGAGCGCCAGCGTGGTACAGTGAATCTTCCGAACTGTTGCTATATATTTTTATTATTGTTGCTATATATTTTTATTATTGTTGCTATATATTGTTGCTATATATTTTTATTGTTTGGGGGAGGATGAGGGGGGATGGAAGCTGGAATATGTAGAAAATAAGTGATAAAACTGCGAAAAAACGGAAAAATCGATCATTTTTTAAGGATTTTTTTACAATTTAAGGGGGCAAATCCCCCCCCCCCCAAATCTACCTCTTTGCTACAAATGTTCATGTTTTGGAACTTTTTACCACTCTAGCCCCTCAGAAGAAACGTAAAGGCTAAAATAATCCTTTTCATCCCTCTAAATTATCGAAAAGTGATAAAAATAGGTGGGGGGCCTCCCCCGAAAACGGTGGGTGATGGGGGAAAACGGGGGTCATATTCGGATTCAGGAGGTCATTTTACATAAGAATCAGCAGGAATGGTGTCAGGGCCGATTTTCGTGCCGACCAGTGATATCTGAAGTTTGACAGCATGGATAGGAAAGAAAACATCCAATTTTGAAAAAAATCGAAGTTGAGTTGGTTTTCAGTGCGTTTTTAACTTCACTTTTAATCAGTGTTTAGTACGCGTGGCGCATGAAGTAAAATTTCGAGTTTAGAAAAGCCCCGTGAAAATTTGTCTCGGGTCGCTGCGCGACCTTCGACAAATTTTCTACGCGGGGCTTTTCTAAACTCGAAATTTTACTTCTTGCTTAGTCTGGGAGTGGACCGTCAAGATTTTCTACATGTCGAGATTTTCGATATTTCTAGATTTTTTTCGATTTATTCACCGTTTGTTATTATATTAAATGCAACTTTAATAATTAATAAATACGGTTTTTCTTAGGAATAGAATATTCACCCATTAAGAGCCGAGCAAATTATAAAGTTAACTTTAAAAGTTAATTTTAGGTAAAATTTCGCATCTTTTTCTATGATTTCAATGAATGATTTATTATATTACATACGTCGATTTTAGAAAAGAGTTAAATTTAAAGTTCATACGAGTGTTGGCCACTCCCAGACTAAGCATGAAGTAATATTTCGAGTTTAAAAAAGCCCCGCATAGAAAATTTGTCGAGGGTCGCGCAGCGACCCGAGACAAATTTTCGCGGTGCTTTTTTTCTCTTCGCGGTGCTTTTCTAATCTCGAAATTTTACTTCATGCGCCACGCGTATAAAATACTGATTTCAAGTGAAGTTAAAAATGCACTGAAAACCAACCCAACT
Source organism: Philonthus cognatus (assembly GCA_932526585.2). NCBI lineage: Eukaryota > Metazoa > Arthropoda > Insecta > Coleoptera > Staphylinidae > Philonthus > Philonthus cognatus. The sequence continues at coordinate 9,242,679 of OW052249.1, read as the reverse complement.
TCGATATTTTTTCACAATTGGATGTTTTCTTTCCTATCCATGCTGTAAACCTTCAGATATTCTTTGTTTTCTTGTAAAGAAACTTCGATTCCCTGTAGTCTTTCGGTCTCCAAAGACCATGATTGGTCTTTCGAGCTGTAGCCTTTGTAAAATAATAATAAACTTAGTAATCTAAAGTTCGCCTTTAATTTGAAACTTCTAAGAACGAGTGTTGTCCACTCCCAGACTAAGCATGAAGTAAAATTTCGAGTTTAGAAAAGCCCCGCGTAGAAACCTTGTCGAGGGTCGCGCAGCGACCCGAGACAAATTTTCACGGGGCTTTTCTAAACTCGAAATTTTACTTCATGCGCCACGCGTATAAAACACTGATTTCAAGTGAAATTAAAAATATACTATTAAGGTTGGACATTTTTCATGGTTAAGTAACCAAATATGCATTCACAAATATTTGAATTATTCGAAAATTTAAATATTTATATTCAAATATGAATAATTTAGAGATTTAAATATTAGAATATTTAACAATTTGAATTCGAATCAGAGCCTTAATAGCGATGATTCGAATTATTTGGGAGGATTTGAATCCGTGTATGAGGATTCGAATCCTTTTATAAGGATTCGATTCCTTTTATAAGGATTCGAATCCTTTTATAAGAATTCGAATCTTTTTATAAGGATTCGAATCATCTACGTCTGGATTAGAATACGAATCCTTTTAAAAAAATGTAACGAATCCGTTTTCACTAAAGTATTCGAATACCTCTTTTGAATCCTCTAAAAGTATTCGAATCCGGGAATCGAATCCTGAATGATTTGAATCCTGCCCAGCTCTGCTTAATATAGTAATGACGATGAAAATTAGGAAAAAGAAAAGTATCAAAAACAATTAAAACATGGTACAAAATGAAAGTTGCAATAGATTTTTTGGGGTTTATCTATTTAAAATTATGAACATTAGGAAATTAAGCAAAAGCATTACCCATTGACAAATTGTCAAATACCAATATAAATACGAATTAAAACAAATAAGCGATTATTCAGCAAATCAAATACGAATATCAGTATTCAGAATATCCCTAATGTATGTGCACACTATACAGTACATACTGACATATTTCCTAAAAACTGTATCTTTAGTATTATAGAAACCCTTCTTTATACTCTAACCCTGAAACAACACGTATTTTAAATTTCAAGACTTCTTTCCGCACACTATAATATTATTTTTCTGAAACTTACAAATTCATTTGTGAAAGCGATAACCACCAATAGGAAAACCAATACAAGTGTTCTAGTTGCCATTGTCATTAGAAACTGAGTCATAGCAATAACAAATTAACTTTATATACAGTTATTTAGAAAATAACTTCGGACAGCATTTAACATGTAAGCATGCAGCATCAACAAATCGCATAAATAGCATTCTGCCTTACTGCGTAATGTTCGTAAAAAGAATTCAAACTATTAGCTCCTTTAATATATTTATGAGGAAATTCCTTTGTTTTAATAAAGTAGTTGAAAACAATAGACCCATTTCCATTTCTTTCTATTCATAACTTTTAAATAGACTCATTTAAAAAAAATAAAGAAATTTATATATTACAAACAACAGTAATTGTTTTATAATTATCATTGTTTCATGGCTATTTTGTTGTTGTAAATAAAATATAATACATCTAAAACTTTGTCCTTTATAGTTTTTATCTATGTCTTTTAATAACCGAGAAACATCGGCTTTAAAAATTGTCACATGAATTTTTTCAAAATATCTGGTTGCCCTTCACATTTTAAAAAAATGTACAAGTTACTTTTTATTCAGTTTTTAAAACTGCACTACTATGCCTCTTTAACCATTTCTCTATCTCTTATAGTTGCCAAGATCCTCATAGAATATCTGAAAAAAAACTCACCCTCTATAAATTCTCAGGATCCATTTAACCAATTTTGATAATACAACAAAGACAATCCAAGACAGTTCTGCAATTGTTAAGTTATGAGACTCCAAAGTAATTGTTATCTGTGTAATCAGAAGATCTATAAATTGTATTATTGACACTGCCGACTTTATTGACGTTTTCGACATTGTTGACGTCCTGCCACGTCGACTATTAAAGTCGATACGTCGAGGCTCGTCCCTGCATACTCAAAACAAACAAAAAAAAAAACAAAAATATGTTTCCTAGAAAAGTTGCTTATTTTTAAAAGACCTTTTCAATGATACCACTTTTGCCTTAGCGTGCCATTTAAAAATCTGGAGTTTTTGACATTCTTAGGCAAACTTTTAGGGATGCCAACCTTTTTAGGGATACTCTGTACTTACTATACATGGTTTGTCCAGTAAGTAATGAGAATTAATTTATTGTAAAAATCCTAAAAGTTTGGGAGTGGAATCATTGTGTGTAATTAGTAGAGGGTAGTGTCAGCTAAATGGTTTAACCCAGTATTATCGTCGACAAAGTGAACTTCCGTTTGGGAGTCTCGTTACGGTTTAAAACTGGTGCGGGAAAAAAATTCTGATCGGCTGAAAATAAGAAACTGAAACGATTGTTATGTTTTGAAAACTATACTTGGAGGATGCTTTACGAAAGTTCAATTGAGTCGCCTGTTTCAAAAAACCCTTAAATCCATTTAAAAACAATGGATTTAGAGCTTTTTGGAAATACGCGACTCAATTGTTTAGTTAACAAAAACTATTCTGAAAAGCAGTGGCGATTGGTCAGGGTAGGCAGGTGAGGCAGTGCCTCACCAGAAATCTAATGTTTAGATATTACATATTGTACTGATTTTATATTTAATTTATTTTGATTTTGTATCTACGTGGAAATAAAAAGAGTATTTTTATAATTCGTATTAGTAAATAATATATATACTATTTTAATTTTTATCAGAAATGTATATTATTAATTATGTCTGAGCAAGCAGTATTCAATCTATTTTCAGTATATTAAATGGAAAAACACCAAGCGCGGCCGCGTCCACTTTTCAGAAGTAGATTTCAATTCGAGCAGCTAGTTCTAATAATAATAATAATAACCTTTGACATCAATATTCTTCTTTTAGTTACGTTAAGTGTTTTATTAATTATTGTAGTAATTCCTTTCTTCACTGATTACTTTAATTATACTAAATGTACATTTCGAACACTATGTGCTCATTTTCAATAGTAATAAAATTGACAAATATATTTATTTCGTTAATTGACAGAGTCACTCAAACAAAAATTACAAGGAAGGGATTATTTAGGGGGCTTAAATCGAAATTTAGTTGTTTATCTTTATTTTTAAATTTAATATAAATAACGTTTATTAATTTTTATAAATTAGACATGTTAGGAGCAATGTATATGTTTAAAAATAAAGATCAACTGATAAATTTTGATTTAAGCCCCCTAAATAATCCCCTCCTTGTACTGAGCCGATTCAAGTTTTTTAAACGACATATGTCAAGAGATGCCGTCATAAGCAAATTTTCAAATTGCCCTTATAGTTAATAACATCATAGATAGTGAGTGCGAAAGTGATTTGTGTACTTCTCTTAAGACATTCTGCCAAAGTTACAGAGCAAGAATATCTAAAAAAAAATCGGCCAAGAAATATTAAAATTCCATATGAAAACCTTGTAAGCTACAGGATATACACAGAGTTTTATGTAACACCGAACATGCTCAAATGTACTCAATGTTAATTTTCCTATGTTCGATGTGTACTGAGACGTATCAAAGCATTGAGTGCGATGTGATTGGCTAGATTTCTAATTGTAATATAGTCAACCCAATACACTCTTCCCTTCAAAAATAAATAAAATCTGTCAATTATCGCAAGCGATATTTGCTATTCTACCAGAGATGTAGACGAAGATCGGAGAATGGAACATATCGATAATGTTACAAAGGAGAAAAAGATTTTTCTGGTAAACTTATACCATGGAGAAAATAGTTCAAGAAATGCCTTTGATTTCATTTCTATACGACCAATATGGGTAGATCATGCAGAAGAGATAGTCAAACAAACTCTACTCGCACTGAATCACACAAACCTCTACTCACACTGAATTAAGTAGACGGGGAAGACCATCTTAACGTCCCTATAGAGATTCTTTATCTCGATCATCATCAATAGAGCGATTCAGAAAAAAATGTCACAATTCAAAACGATAGTCTTCGCAGAAGATTAGGTACATATAACCAAGGGTAGACAATGCTTATGGGAGAACTGGATTCCGAGTTTTCGAGGATAGAAAAGGAGAGACTGTGGTAGGAAAGTGGGTCCATCTACTTATGAATAGAGTAAAGGTAGAAGAAGTATTCTAGAGAAAACTGCTCCGGTTGCGTCTACACACACACACAAACGCGCTCGCTCTTATTTCGTCGTGTAATTTGATACCGTCTATATCCACCACTTGTACGATGATAAATTTTATGACCTTCAGAAAAAATAAACTGTTCCGAAACATTTCTTTTATTTTCAGATTTCCAGCGTGTTCAAAATGATGGACTTTGGGAATCAGATATATTTAAAAAGCACCTAAATAAACCTAAAATTTAACTAAAAATCAAAAAATAAAATTCAATGAGTTTACATTAAAGAATTCATTTGATATTATTTTTATCTTGATTGTTTTTTTTTTCATAAATTAAACTAAAACTTTGGTATGTACCAAATTTGGCAAATAATTTATATTATTGATTAGTTATACAGACAGTTTTTTAAGTATAAATAACTCAATATACAGAATACACTGTACATATTTCTGGGCTTTTCTAAACTCGAAATTTTACTTCATGCGCCCCGCGCACAAAACACTGATTTTACGTGAGGTTCAACTATACTTAAATTTCACAATATTTTAGTGTTTTATACGCGTGGCGCATGAAGTAAAATTTCGAGTTTAGAAAAGCCTCGAAAATTTGTCTCAGGTCGCTGCGCGACTCGAGACAAATTTTCACGGGGCTTTTCTAAACTCGAAATTTTACTTCATGCTTAATCTGGGAGAGGAAAACACTCGTTTAAAGCATCAAATTGAACTCTTTTAAAAACACAACGAATATCTACAGCTTTAAAGAAAATAAGGTGAATTTGAAATATGTATACTTTAATGGAAAACTTCCTGTATATGAACTGTGGTAGACGAATAATAAAATATATTTTCACCACAAAAAGTCCATTCGAAAATATTTTTTTTATTTTGAGATTTCAAGCGTGTTCCAAATTATGAAATTTGGAAATATATTTTATAAAAATAAATTTACAATGAAATTAACAATTCTAAAATATATTTTCAACGTTTTTAGTTATTTTATATATTTCTAATAAAAAAATTGTTAAAATTATTAGATTAATAGATTATTGTTTCAAATATTCATAATTTGTATAAATAAACAAAGTCATTTTACAATGAAAAAATGTAAAATATATTTCCAACATTTTTAGTTATTATATATATTTTTAATAAATACGTGTTTAAAAATTAATAGATTTTTAATATATTTATGTTATTAAACATTTATTATTTAAAAGTTAGATAAATACAAAACTCTTTTTACAATGAAAAAATCAATTTGAAAAATGTTTGATGGATATTTTAATTGGAATTGATAATAAAAAAAACAGAAATTATTTGAATAAAATAGATTAATTATTCTAGAATACACAAAACTAAAAACATAGCAATATAGATTCATATAAACATTCATATATACAAAAAACTAACAAACATTAAAAAACTATATTAAATATACATATAACTGTTTTCTTATATATTAAGGATATTTTAGGAGCAGTTTTTTCGTTTTTTTTTTATTCAGTAATAATTATACAGAATTGATCGAAGTGTAACACAAAATCAACAGAATATATTTTAAATAAAAACCCAACAAATCAACACCTCATCATTTGCTTGTTTAATTTCATGACACTCCGGTTTTTAAAAATGCAATAAATAGCAATTTACTCTAACCAAATGAATATCATAATTTCCCTGAAATAATTAGGGAAGATAATATTTTAATTTTGAGAAATTAACATTAAAAATGCTACGTTCCGTTTTATCCATTTACACTCTGAATAACGTGTATGAATATCGAATTAACTTTTTTCCTTGACTATTTTCTTTTTGGACAATATTCATTATTTTAGTGGGGATAGCTTTATAGAAGGGATGAAAAATCAAATTCTTCGAAGTGATCTATCTGTTTTTACCTATTTGTAAGCATTTTTTCGACCACGTTTTTATTATGGTGTATACCCTCAAGTATTGCGCGACCAGAACAATACCACTGCAACTTACAGATAATCCGCAACCTTCTAAAAACCATAAATATTTTGGGATTTAAAAAGATTATTTACTGTTGACACATTTAATCCGTATCCGCAGAATCCAATTCGGTAATTTCTTATCATGTTTTTCACTAACCGATATTTTAGTTAGACACTTTTTGATCGGGTTTTCTTAAATCATTTTGAATTATTTTTACTTACCTATTTAGTCTGTAACATAATCCCATCGGTAACTTTTGTAAATGTAATCTGACTAAGAATAAAACCATTGAAATAATTGAATTAACCTGATATACAAAACATTGTAAACTGGAAATAGAGTATTCAATAATTTTTGCAATTACACTTCTCAGAGAAAATCTATTATACTTTTTCTATAAAAAGACATCTTGTTGTTCTCTAAATATTTTTGATTATCATCACTTAACGAGACTTTTCAACATATTTTAATATTTGAGCCAATTATCTCAAATATTATCGATAACACTTGTTTCTGATTCCTGGGACCCTAAAACGTATATTTCCGTACAAACAAAGATAGCCATGAGGTCGGTAACAATTATTAAAATGTAAAATTTATAATGTTATTAATGTGACTAATTACTTGCTTTATCAAGTTTGTTTGTTTCGCAGTTTTTGATAATATTCTCAAATATAAAGTTTCATGATTTTTATATAATTTGTACTTTCTCTATATAACATTTAGTGTATCTCGGGAAGTATTGAGAATTTCGAAAAATATTTCTGCTTATTCTTTTTTAAATTATCCCTATGCAGCCGCACGACGGATGCCATAAATTTGAATCCAAAAATTAGGTAACATTTTAGTGCCCGCTGAGTGTTGTCGGTGTTGGTCAAATGGCACACAATAAGCGTTTATAAAATTTCAATCGGAAAAGTACAAGTTGATCATGTAACAATCGTTCAAAGTAAACGGATAATTAAAGTAGTCAGTGCAAAAACCACAAATTTCTGAAACTGTTAATATTTATTAAAAGTATGGTTCATTTAATAAAATACGCATCGTGATTAAAATATATACTGAGTCCATTTTGGGATCTGATTTTTTTCTTTTGCAGAATAAACACTCATGTTGAATTGAATTATTGCTTTGTGTTTTAATAAATTTGATGCCAAACACTGACTTTTCGTAGCAACTACTGTTCTGACGATTTTATTTTCGTATAATCGTTCACTATTTTCAAGCAATATTTCAAATGAAACTGAGGAGAACTCAAAAATAATACGTCGAAAATACTGCTAGTAGGTAATGAAATGATTTTAATTTTATTGTAATCGTTTTGGTTCAATAAGCGATACAAACTCAAATTCCAATTACATTGGAAATCTTTACATGAGACATACAATGCGCCTTGAAACGGGACACATAGTATATTTAAAACTATTTTAACTCATTATCGGCCAAGCAATTTTAACTCTAAAAGTTAATTTTAATTAAAATTCTACACTTTTTTTATGATTTCTATGAATGACTTATTGCATTACATACTGTGAATTTTTTCTTTAAATACACATAATGTATACGTGAATTTAATAAAGAGTTAAAAATCATAAATAGTTTATTATTATTATTATATTAAAGTGATAATAGATTTTCAAAAAATTAGTGCCTCAACAATGTAATGTATACGCTGTCAATGTTCAGGCATTCGTCGATTTTATATAAAAACGTGCAATATGAAGTTAAGAACGAGTGTATCCACTCCCAGACTAAGCATGAAGTAAAATTTCGAGTTTAGAAAAGCCTGAAAATTTGGCTCGGGCGCGTAGCGAAGCGGAGCGACCGAGCCAAATTAGGCTTTTCTAAACTCGAAATTTTACTTCATGCGCCACGTGTATAAAACATTGCAATATTGTGTTTATAATATTTATAATACACTTTAAATAACAAAATTTTTTAATTTTTCTTGGTACATTTTCAATTCAGGTCAAATAATATAATATATCAAATAAACTTATTTAGTAACTTAATTATCAAAAAATTATAATGTTGCGTGTATGCATCAACGGCACTTAATGGGTTAAAAACTTCAAACGGTAATAGTTCAAAAACTAAAAAAAAAAATGACAACTGCATTTTGCACTGACCCCTTTAATTAAAAAAGAAACCCTTAGCGATCAGTAGATTTGATCTGATCAATAGGATTGATCTGATTAGTTAATAAAATGATAAGTTGGTGTATTTGTTTTACTTTTTATCAAAAGTTAAATAGTTTTGTATTTTAAGTTTTTTGTACAAAATAAATAATACTTAATGAATTTTACAACGTTCACATATAATTTCATAAAATCTATTCTCTAATAACGCAGAAAATAAAATTGTAGAAGGAAACGCATGAATGAATGTAACACGCATCCTTAGCTCGTTAAAAGAAAAAAAAAACGTGTTTTCAAGATTGAAAAATCAACATCTGGAATATGATACAACGAGAAGCGCGGAATAGAGGGAGAAAGAAATTGTCTCCCTCTCACTCTCTCTCTGAGATTTGATTTCGCGACATCTGGAGTAAAATAGTCGTAACCGACCGACCGCAGGAAGCCAGACTGGTGTATATAGGCAGCCATATACACCAATTTGGCATCCAGCGCTCTGCTCCCATTCGTGTGTACCCAAAATTTATATGGGGACTGGCTAACTGGATATATATGAACCCACCTGCTTAAGTAAGGATATTTCTCTGACATGTTAGAGTTTCCAGAGACATTAAAATGTTTAATACTATAATTGATACTAATATATTATTTTTAATGTTAAATTCATACAATAAAATATTAACACAAGAAGTCTGTCGATATTATCGGAAGAGATAATATTAAACAATTTCTGTTATGTCGAAGAGTGTTTAAGAATATCCTTACTACCACAAAATCATTTAATATTTAAAAATCCTCTGTACATGAGAGTTCTACAAGAATTTAAGTTTAGGTCCTACAAAACAAACATTACTAGTTGCTGTGTGACAAAATTAAGCGATAAAATGTTTGTAAAATTATATTTAATATGTTAAATTAAACAACGAAATTGCGAAAAATTGTGTTTACTGATAAAGCGTTTTTATCTTTCTACCTTGTTTAACTAGTATTTTACTGATTAAAAATACAACAAAAGTTGATAAGCATTCCGCTGAACTAAAATATTCATAGAACAACATAATAATTGACAAAATTAATTTATTTTTGTCGAGAAAATTGGGTTGACTATATTACAATTAAAAATCGTAGCCAATCACAATGCTCTGAAGCGTCCCAGTACACATCGAACATAGGAAAAAAAAACATTGAGTACATTCTAGCATGTTCGGTGTTACATAAAACTCTCTGTATGTACATAATAGAGATAGGCGAAATGGCTCTTTTCAGTGAGCTGGCTCATAAGATGTAACTTACTTTAAAGAGCAAGTTCAACGAGCCAGCTCAAAAGAGTTACATGACTCAGTTACGAGTTACGAGCTAGCATGATCTATCCTTATTGAATTGAGCGATACTATGATTCATTATTTCGGTTATACAATGATAGCAATAATTTAATCATAATGATATAAATACGCATGAGTGAATATTTTATTAAAATTTGAGTACACGCGTATTCATTTCGTGCGATTGCACTTCTAGTGTGTTCAAATGTATTTACTCTATGAAAACACAAATAAATTGACTCTATGAAAACACACATACATACATTCAGCACGGAAATCGCGATCCAACTTCAAACCTTGGAGTTGGATCCCGATGAGTGAGCTATAGCTCAGTCGGATTCTAGGGGTCCGTCAAATTAACCCCCACTTTTCAAAATTGTGAAATCAAAACCATTGCAAAGATATACAAAATGTTTGGCTTGGTCTTTTGCGAGTTGCACCACAAAAAAACGTATTTGTTTCTAAATAGTTGTCTTTATTTTTCCAGAAATCGTAAGAAAAATGGGCAAAATTGCATTTTCTCAATCCCTTGTTAATTTCACTGCAAAACCAAGATGCATAAAATGATTCGTTGGTCTCTCGCAAATTGCACCGCACAAAAACATATTAATTTTCAAACAGTTTTCTTTATTTTGACAAAAATCGTTAAAAAATGGGGTAAAATTGCTTTTTTCGACCCCGCGTAAGTTTCACTGGGAAACAATGTTATGCAAAATGTTCGACTATGTCTTTAACAAGTTGCACTTTATAGAATTATATTAATTTGTACATAATTTTCTTCTACTTGCAATAAGTTGCGAGCTTTATAGGGCTTGCTAAACTAATTTGGTAATACGCATACTGGTTTTAAGCTCAAACAATATTTGTTTATAACTGTTTTGTTTTCAGTGTTAGGATAATATTTTTTCGGGGTAACTTAGTGAAACTTCTTGGGTATAAGATAAGTAAGACATTTTGTGGAAATTTCAGAAAGGGGTGGGGGGCTGTCACCGTACCTTCTCGCTTCAACAGGGGGTGTATTTAGCTGGTGTAACTTATAAAAATTAGTGGTTTTAATAGTGCAACTTTCGTAGAATAGATTCCAAACATAAAATATAGAAAAATTTGAATTGAGGGGGCTAGCATAATTTTAGCCCCTCTAAATTTCAAACCGTTGTAACTTTTTTCCCTTGCTGGTGCAACTTTTAATTTTTGCGGTGCAACTTAGTGTAACTTAAGGCCTTTATGGTGCAATAGTTTGGGTTTCAAAATTTTAAAAAGGGGGAAGGGGACAAGTTAACAGACCCGGATTCAAGAGCTCCGTAAAACGAGCCAGATCAATTGGATTCGAGACCCGTCGTGAATCATCGCGATCCAACTCTGAACCACGTAGTCGGATTCCGATGAGTGATCTAGCTCAGTCGGATCTAACAGCCGCCGTGGTTCTCTACCTCTTTATTTCATACAAACATAAATATTTACAATCTACATAATGTACAAAATGATGTCAAGACAAAGAAAAATTAATTAGTGTTCATTCATACTCATATTCTCTTCAACAGTATAAGGTTCTAAGTCGCAGAGAAGTGCGTAAATTTGACGCTTATACGTTGATATATTTCGTTCCTCCATAATACAAGTTGGTAGGCGATTAAAAAACCTTAATGACGCATAATGATTCCCCTTCTGTGTACGAGCGCGGTTAACCAGAGGATATCGTTTGTTTACTTTATTCCTTGTATCATATCCGTGATTTATTTCAAAGCAGGTATATCTATCATCATGTTTACGGACAAATAGTAAGCATTCGTAGATGTATATACCGACTGTAGTAAGAATGTTTAGCGAGGAAAATGTCTTTCGGCATGTTTCGGGTAATTTTAAGTGAAGTATTATCCGCAATGCACGTTTTTGTAGTGCTAGAACCCTGTATAAATCTGTAGAGCCCCCCCAATGAACAATACCGAATCTAATTAGTGAGACAAAACTTGCGGAGTATACTATTTTTAATGTAGCAACGTCAACAGTATTTGCTAATACTCTCAGCATATAACATGTATTTGTTCATCTAGTACTTAATTTACTTATGTGCTCTATCCAGTTTAGGTTTTGGTCAAGAGTGATACCAAGTACTTTTGTGTTGTTTACTATTTTATAATTAGTTTCATTAAAACATACGGTGTTACTTAAATCATCATAGTTTCTTATTTGGAAAATTATACAATTTGTTTTATCTTTATTTAGCAAGAGTTTGTTAATATTGAACCAATTTTCCAAATATTTCAAAACGACTGTTGCGTTGTCTTTTAATTCAATAATATCCGCTCCTCGCAAAGCGATATTAGTATCATCGGCATAATTTACTAGTACTGATTTATGTTGGATGTCTTTTTGCATAAAAATATCGTTAATATAGATATTAAACAATAACGGACCAAGCACACTTCCTTGTGGGTCGCCCAATTTGACAGTTAATGGTGTTGACTGATGGATATTATTGCTATGTGTAATTTTTACTATTTGTGTTCTATTTGTCAGATAAGAAGTTAACTATGAATTTGCTGTACCGCGTATACCATAAGAATTAAGTTTATCTAAAAGTCGATTGTGTGGAATACTATCAAAAGCCTTTGATAAATCCAGAAAAAGGCCACAAGCAATTTCATTATTGTCTAGTGCTTCATATATTATCTTAGTGAAGTCAAAAATGGTTGTATTTATATTTTTTCCAGTAATGAAACCATGTTGCTGTGCATTTATCAAACTATATTTATTGAGAAAGCTTATTAACCGCTTTGCTATTGCCTGTTCAAATATTTTGGAGAATGATTGCAGAACACTAATTAGTCTATAGTTAGATAATAAATTAGCATCGCCCTTATTATTTAATTACATTCGCACGCGTTGAAATTCAAATCGATGATGCTGCAATAACATGATAGAAATATAATGATAGCAATTTTCTTACTACAATAATAAACACGTCTTGTTAAATTTACAATTTCGGTTACAAAAAGGTGAGGAAAGAATAATTACACTTGTAATGTTTACTAAAATGTTTAAATTGTAGTATCTGTGAACGAAGAAGAAGCGAATCTCAATCTAAATAAACGAATAACGCAGTTTTAGAAATTGACGTGAAAAATATTCAGTTTTTGAAAACTAAACAAGTAGTGTACAAATGCAAAAAGTAAAAAGTGCATGTTCAGCAAGGCTGAGAGAAGCGGGCCTGTTGATCCACGAGCCTCGTGAAAATCAAGATCTGTTAATACATTGCAAATCTACATTTACTCTAGAAGAGCGGGCAAATCAAAATAAGTCATGGCTCAAAATGATTTACGTATTTCAAACTGAGTCACTTGGTTCACCAGCTTACTTCACTGAGCTGACTCTTTGAGTCGATTCGCTCAGCAGTTACCCATCTATGGAAGTATGAATCTGGGATTTAGATCAATTCAATTATTCATTGAAACTAATACCTAATAATACTAGAAATTCGATAAAACAAAATAGCAAAGAGTTGGACCTGCCCGAACTACAAAAATTTGCAGATCTTCGGAACAACCCCTCGCTACTTCGACCTACAAAATAGAGATGATGTGAGAATGCTAGCTCAGCTAAGGTGTGGGAATGAAGAAAGAGGACAAGAGGTATGGATAGGAACGGAGTACACGGTCTGCGGATTTTGTAACATGGGGAAAGATGTATGGGAACATTGGTGGTATGAGTGCAGTGAGGGACCTAGCATTAAGAGTAAAAGCTTAAATGAAGTGTCGTGTGAGAGTGGAAAGGGGATTGTATAAATAAACTACCAGGTAATTAATATAGTAAACATATAAAAAAGAAAAAATATAATAATAATAAAAATACATTCTGTGTACAGCTTCTAATTAATGTTTTTACTTTGTGGACGTTTCAATATTACTTGAGGTCTTGAAATACAACCATTGGTCTACCTTTCTGTTAAAACGTAATCCCTTACCACCGATCGCAATCATTTTATATTCTCCGGCATTTGGTTGTAAACCTTAAAGATTTGGTATGTAAATGTTCTTTCGTTTAGTGAAGATTTATGTTTCGGTGGTGATAATCTTCCTCTAGATCTTGTGTTAATATTATGAACATAATTGCGGAACACTATCTTATTGTACAGGGTGGCCCAAATAGGATATTACTATAGGGAATCTCGGTTATTAGAAGAGATAGAAAAAAATCTATAGCGAGGAAAACTCAATGTCGAAAACAGAAATTAGCTATCGTCTTTTGTTTTCAAGTTACAGCCAAAAATTTAATATTTTCCATATTCGATTGTTATTAATATCTCAGTTATTTATTATTTTATCAAGATAAGAATTGTATGTTCCACAGGTACTTTTCGAGGAGAATCGAATGCAATTTACAGATTATTTCTATCATTATTAATAAAAGAGATACATCCCAAAGTTATATTTTTTTTAAATAGAAGTCATAGTTGGCTGTCCTATTAATAAATTTGTTATTTTTTTCTCTTTTCATTGACATATAACAGAGCTGGGCAGGATTCGATTCCCGGATTCGAATCCTTTTAGAGGATTCAAAAGAGGTATTCGAATACTTTAGTGAAAACGGATTCGTGATCCGGATTCGTTACATTTTTTTAAAAAGGATTCGTATTCCAATCCAGACGTAGATGATTCGAATCCTTATAAAAGGATTCAAATTCTTATAAATGGATTCAAATCCTTATAAAAGGATTCGAATTATTGTAAAATGATTCGAATCCTTATAAAAGGAATCGAATCCTTATAAAAGGATTCGAATCTTCATACACGGATTCAAATCCTCCCAAATAATTCGAATCATCGCTATTAAGGCTTGGATTCGAATTCGATTAATTCAAATAGTTAAATATTCTAATATGAATATTTAAATCACTAAATTATTCATATTTTAATATAAATATTTAAATTTTCGAATAATTCAAATATTTGTGAATGCATATTTGGATACTTAACCATGAAAACTTTCCAACCTTAATAGTATATTTTTAACATCACTTGAAATCAGTGTTTTATTCGCGTGGCGCATGAAGTAAAATTTCGAGTTTAGAAAAGCCCCGTGAAAATTTGTCTAGGGTCGCTGCGCGACCCTCGACAAATTTTCTACGCGGGGCTTTTCTAAACTCGAAATTTTACTTCATGATTAGTCTGGGAGTGGACAACACTCGTTCTTAGAAGTTTCAAATTAAAGGATCACTCTAGATTACTAAGTTTTACCATTACCATTAAACAAAGGCTACAGCTCGAAGGACCAATCATGGTCTTCGGAGACCGAAGGACTACAGGGAATCGAAGTTCTTTTACAAGAAGGAACGAATATCTGAAGGTTTACAGCATGGATAGGAAAGAAAACATCTAATTTTGAAAAAATATCAAAGTTGGGTTGGTTTTCAGTGCATATTTAACTTCACTTTAAATTAGTGTTTTATACCCGTGGCGCATGAAGTAAAATTTCGAGTTTAGAAAAGCCCCGCGAAAATTTGTCTCGGGTCGCTGCGCGACCCTCGACAAATTTTCTAAGCAAGGCTTTTCTAAACTCGAAATTTTACTTCATGCTTAGTCTGGGAGTGAACAACACTCGTTTGAACTTTAAATTCAACTCTTTTAAAAAATCGACTAATGTAATATAATATATCATTCATTGAAATCATAGTAAAAGATGCAAAATTTTACCTAAAATTAAGTTTTAGAGTTAACTATATAATTTGCTCGGCTCTTAATGGGTGAATATTCTATTCCTAAAAACCGTATTTATTTACTATTAAAGTTGCATTTAATACAATAACAAACTGTAAATAAATCGACAAAAATCTAGAAATATCGAAAATCTCGACATGTAGAAAATCTTGACGTTCCACTCCCAGACTAAGCATGAAGTAAAATTTCGAGTTTAGAAAAGCCCCGCGTAGAAAATTTGTAGACAAATTTTCACGGGGCTTTTCTAAACTCGAAATTTTACTTCATGCGCCACGCGTATAAAACACAGATTTAAAGTGAAGTTAAAACGCACTAAAAACCAACCCAACTTCGATATTTTTTCAAAATTGGATGTTTTTGCAGTAAACCTTCAGATATTCGTTGTTTCCTTGTAAAGAAACTTCGATTCCCTGTAGTCCTTCGGTCTCCGAAGACCATGATTGGTCCTTCGAGCTGTAGCCTTTGTAAAATGGTAATAAACTTAGTAATCTAGAGTGATCCTTTAATTTGAAATTTCTAAGAATGAGTGTTGTCCAATCCCAGACTAAGCATGAAGTAAAATTTCGAGTTTAGAAAAGCCCCGCGTAGAAAATTTGTCGAGGGTCGCGCAGCGACCCTCGACAAATTTTCACGGGGCTTTTCTAAACTCGAAATTTTACTTCATGCGCCACGCGTACAAAACACAGATTTAAAATGAAGCTCAATAACACATATATCATTATTAATTAAAATCATTATTTAATCAGATATTTCGTTGGTAAATGAACATTTTTGTTAATAGAAACTGATGGAATAAAATAATACTGGTTGCAAATAATAGATTCAAATTTATTTTTAAAGGATTTGTATCCGTGATTCAAAAATGAGGATCATATTTTTCACTTTCGAATCCTTTATTCGAGTATTCGTGATTTGAATCATATTAGGTGATTCAGATTCGTGATTCGAATCCTGTTTTTGAGGATTCATCCCAGCTCTGATATATAATTGGTTGATGTTATATTTGCAATTTACTGAGATATATTTATTTTTAATAAATTTTAAATATTTTTTATTGATAGAAAACGGCTTGTAAATAAAATGATGCTTGTTACGCATCAAACAAAAAACAACAACGTTGTTATTATATTAATTGTTTGTTTTATTGTGTTGTGTATTAATAAACTGAGGGTTTAAACATGAAGTACCAAAATTACGAAAAGTTTGATATGTTAGAATGCTTTATTCAAAGCAACAGTAATTCTAATATTGTATTGGAAACATATTATACTCGATATCTGGAGAGAAGACAGCCCGATAAATCCATATTCCAGCGGTTGAAGACGAATCTCATCAACTATTTACTATCCCGAGATCCAGAGAATATAATATATTAGACGCAGAACAAGCTGGATTTAGTGTGATTGGGGCTGTAATTGGAAATCCAGAAATATCAAGTAGGCAAAATATTCCGTCCTTACACGATTCGAAAACGACACCAATTGAACCCTGAGGATTTTGAACGAAGATTAGAATTTTGTAACTAGTACAAAGCTAGATGTATAACTAATCCGAACTTTTATAACGACATTATATTTACCAACGAGGCATATATAAGTTCCGCACAATGCCCATTCTTCGGCTGATTTTAACCTTCATCGAACTGTTGATATTAAGGTCCAAGGTAGATTTGGTTTTAGTGTTTGGTGTGCTCTACTGGGAAACCGAATCTTGTGTTACAAAATTTACGAGGGAAACTTGAATGGACGGAAATATATAGACATTTTACAACAAAATAATATTGAGAACTATTTGGACAATTTGCCATTAGTTCAAGGGGAACATTTGTATTTCCAACAAGACGGCGCACCTCCCCATAATTGCAGAGAAGTGACAAATTTATTAAATGTTAATTTTGGAGCAAAATGGTTAGGCACAAATGGACCGGTAAAATGGCCTTCGCTATCTCCGGAACTAACACCGCCGTACTTCATTTTTTGGGGCTATATAAAGGACAGTTTATATAAATTAAATAAAAGCAAAATCAATATTTTCGACAAAATTTCATTAATATTGTAAATTCTATATCTCATATTCATATTCATAATGCATGTAGAGGTGTCATAAATAGATGTAACTCGTGCATTTTGAACAATGGCAATTAATTTGAGCATTTATTTATTTATTGTCAATCTTTAGTATAACCGTTCTTTTTTTTATTGACCAACTAGATTGGGTGATTTTTTTAATAAAGTTTTTAATAATTGGTTGGATACTCTGGTTGTAATTGTTACTTTTTTCTTCAAAATAAATTTGAGGTAATGTTTACAGATGGTTGCCATGTGCTTAATTGCCCTGTCGTAAAGATTAATTTTGCGACGGAACAGGTTTCATTTATTAATACCACTTTTTGTCAAATAATTAATCAATGGCAATATGGCATTCATATATCAATATCATTTCATGATAAATAATCAAAGAACCTAAGAAAAATAAATCTGAAATCTGGTTGGTCAATAAACAAAACCTAGGTATAATATAATATCCATTTATTTTCATTTAATTTTGTCGAAATATTTGTAATTATTATCACATCCTAATATAAGCCTTCTCAAATTCCAGCAATTATTAATTTAATATTAAACATTAAATTATAGTATATATCAATAAATTTCAAATAATTCATCAACATGTTGTATAGCAATGAAAAGGGAAAAAAATAATATTTTTTTTAATAGCACAGCCAACTATGACTTTTATTTTAAAAAAATATAACTTTGGGCTGTATCTCTTTTATTAATGAAGATAGAAATACGCTGTAAATTGCATTCGATTCTCCTCGAAGTATCTGTAGAACATACAATTCTTGAAAACAAAAGACGATAGCTAATTTATGTTTTCGGCATTGAGTTTGTCTCGAAAAAATAACTCGAGGATGCGCCATCGATGTTTTTCTATCTCCTCTAATAATCGAGATTCCCTTTAGTAACGTCCAATTTGGGCCACCCTGTACAGATATAGCCTAGATTTTTAATTAATATTACAGTAAAATATACACGAACGAGTCTCTGTTCTTTTGTACATATCTCACCAACCAGCAGTTTTGATTTTGTGGTAAATGCGTTAACATTTTCTAATGCCATATATAAACCTAAGGCATGAGTTTTGCACTTTCTGGATCCTATAGGAGGTGACTCTCTCAATGGCTAAATGGTACAGTGTGGAACAGTACGTAAAGTGTGACAAAATAAATGAGTTACATAACATAAGTTTTGTTTGTATAGGTATACATTTTCTGTGTGGATAAAGTTTTTTTAAATGTATGTGAGCTATATTGATGTATTTGTTAATTTGTTTCCTGAAACGGAAGGTATTGTCCATAATTAAACCAAGATTTTTTGCCGCTTTAACGTAAGGAAAAGCTGTACCGTTTATATGTATGTAAAGCCGGATATTTGCCGAATAGAAAATACGATTTCAGGGGGCTCTGAGTCAAGTTCAAATTGCATGAGTGTTTGTGTATTTGATTCAAATCATTATTTATCTTTTCTTCTGCTTCCTTGTATGATTTCGGTTTAAAGACTAGAGCAAGATTGGGGTTCCTGTAAAATACCAGTTGTGTATATAGAAAAAAGGAGAGGACTAAGTACGGAACCTTGAAGAACACTTTTATTGATATCTGAAATACTAGATCTGGATTGATTTGTTTGAGCACACTGCCTCCGTCCAGTCAGGTAATTATCTAAAAAACAGATTGCTGATTCAGAAATGCCATTTTTTTGTAGATTTGAATTAACTTATCGTGGGAAACTGTATCAAACGCCTTACTGTAGTCTAAGAGAATTAGGCCGATTAGATACCCTTATCAGTAGCAGATAAAATGTCATCCATAATTTTGAGCAATGTTGTTTCACAACTGTACCCCTTTTTAAACCCGGATTGATGTTTAGGTAAGACACGGTTTTGGTAAACAAAGTCAGTTAGTTGTTTTTTGATGATGTATTCTATAAGTGTAGGAAGAATACTAATTGGCCTTACTTCATTTATTTCTCTAGGGTTTCGTACTTTGGGTATAGGTTTTATAATTGCGTATTTCCAACAATCTGGAAAACATGATTCTAAACTGCAATGATATTTGTAAGATATTTAATTATGACTGGACATGATAGGCACAGCATTGTGCTATTAATGTTATCAAACCCGGTGGATGATGATTTAATTTCTTTTAGATATTTTAAAACAATAGTTGGGCAGCTTGGTGGTGTAGTGGTTAGAGTGTTGTACTACCACGCCACGGACCGGGGTTCAAATACCGGCCTAACAAGTTGTCTGCATTTATATATGTTAGGATAAAAATGCCAAACACTCTGTCTTCTCGGATATGACGTTAAATGCATGTAGGACCCGTGTACTGCCTGGATGTTGCGTGCACGTTAAAGATCCCTACCAGTGGGTTGGAACTCCCACCCAAAATAAAAAAAAACAATAGATTCTTCTATAGACTTTGAGCGGTGTACTGGGAAGAAGCCTAAAGCTAGACCGTCGCGTAGCGCGTAGCATTTTTTATTTAGATGCTCTCTTATTAATAATCTTTTAATTTTCTGAACTTTGCTTATTTTTTACTATTGCCGTATTTTGTTCAATTTTTCCATTTTAGGGTTTATAAATTCAATTTGAATGCTCATTATTAGACCGATTGTTTTTGGTAGTTACTCAGAAAAATATGCAAAATCAATAAATTTAATGTGAGTTCAAGAAATCGTGTATTTTTATAAAGTGTTTCATTTTAAATGCTCACAATATCTAAGTTTCTATTCTGATAAGATTATTTAGATTTTTTGTATTGGATCATAAATTATTATTGTTAGGTAATTTATAAAGATGTGAAGTTATTTTGACCATACAAAAACTTCAAGTCAATTTTTAATGAAAAGTCTAAGCAAAGATCAAATTAATTCATGGAAACTTCAGATATTTATAATATCAATGTTGGATAATTTTAGTTTTTGTATTTAATAAATAGACCGTTTATTTTTAATGTAATGTAAATGTAAGTCTATTTAAAAATAAATAGATGTGAATGATTGAGTGTAAACTAAAAAAAAAAAATGTGATATTATCTCTTTTTTAAATGGATTTACAGCACTTTTAAAGCAGTCCATAAAAAACTGGTTTTGCGCTTATTTCTAAGAATTTATAATTTCATTTTGGATGATTTCTTCAACAAACTGTTGATAGAGTATTTTGTTTAATGCCAAGTTTAATAAAATTATGGAAATAATTCCAAAGTTTATTCAGATGATCAACACGATTTTATATGACAAAAGAGAGAGGGCGATCAAAAACAAAATGCAGAGCTGAGAATTAAACCGTGTGCAAGATATTTAAAGTATTATAAAATTTTATATAAGCATTTGAAGTGTAATCTTAATTTTTATTATTTTTGTAGTATGTACGACTTTTTACCGTTTTTCTTCAGAAAATATACCATGTTCTTTTATACCTTTGAAGTGTATTAATATTTTAAATATCATTAGATAAGGTCAAATTTTTTAAATCCATTTGTTTAGATCGATTGAGTTACTTGAAGATAATCATAACTTTGATTAATTCACTTAGAACCTCTTCTTCAACACTTTAAAGTGTTGAAGAATGGTTCTAAGTGTTTTAATCAAAGCTTTCAAATCCATAACTAAGTTTTTCTGTGTCACTAATGCTAAAAAAATAATGACATTTTGATACCATAAGTAGTTTACTTTTAATAAGTCAAACAAGTCGATTTTTGGAAATGTTTGTGTTATTGCACAAATGCGTTTTTATTCTCCCAAGTTAAATGGAACGACCTCTAATTTTATAAGTGCGTTCATTTTGAGCATTAAGCAAATGTTTTCCACTCCTAGGTTAAGCATGAAGTAAAATTTCGAGTTTAGAAAGGCCTTAAAATTTGGTTTGATCACTCCGCGAAGCGGAGCGACCAAACCAAATCTTTAGGATTTTCTAATCTCGTAATTTTACTTCATGCACCAAGCATATAAAACACTTATCTAAAGTGAAGTTCAAAATATGCATGTTTATATTTTTTTGAGTTTAAAATGTACTATACATTTATTTATTTGAAACTACCTCCCGATACAAGGTTCAATAATCTATCAGTCTTTTACTATAGTTTTGGGGATCCTTGAAGGAAAATAATGCTTCCATTTTTAAGCTACCGATGTAAAATAAATGTTTAATAGAGTATTATTTAGTTCTTTATTTGCGTTAGCACATTGTGTAAAGCATATTATATAATTAATTATACAAATAATGACAATCAACTGACACACATAAATTGAAAGATTATCAAAATTATGGAAATACATTACATTTTACAGCAAATTTGCGGTGTTGTCATATCTACCCTTCGCATCTTTTGCATGTAAACAATACAATAGCCGTGTGATTTCAAATAAGCCACCCATAGAATTTTTCAATTCGTGTGGAAATTTTAGCATTTGGAAATTTTCGTATGCGCATTTTTGCGAGTGATTTCAAATAAACCACCCCTGGTACATATAGTCCTAATAATCTATTCGCAATTACTGGATTTAAGCACAGTTCATTTAAAAACTTGCCCCCCTTCCCTCAGTATAGTAAAGGGCCTCCTGGTAGATACAGGCGCGGATCCACGGGAAAATGGGGGGAATTCCACCCCCCCTCCCCTTAATGGTCAGTCGACAATTCAAAATTATTCTGTTTTGTAAAGTTTAAAACTTATACATGTAGATTATCTGCACTTAGATTATAATAACGTTGAGAAATTGAAGAATAAAATATGTATTTATATATAATTAAATACATTTATTTTAAAGATGCCTCTGGATTGGCCACTAGGTAGATATGGTTTCTTATAATAAGGAATTATTTGAAAAACAAAAATACAATATCATGCAAAATCACAAAATAATACGTTATAATCACAATATTTATTGATTTTCACATAATTACAAAAATCATAAATTAAGAATTTTTTAAATTTTAAAAACACATAATTATTATTTATTATTAAGGTCACCTCTGGCTTAGGATATAGCCTCTTGAGTTTTCTTATTGACATTGGACTTTATCAGCTGCTTCTTCTAAGCATGTTTTGAATTTCGAGCTGCTTCTTCGGCTGTACTTTTAGCTTTTTCTGCTGCTACTTGGGCCGTACTTTCGGCTTTTCGAGCTGCCTCATCAGCCGTAGTTTTGGCTACTCTTGCCGCCTCTTCAGCTGTAGTTCCGGCTGCGTCTGCGGCCCTAACTCTGCGTATTCCAGCCGCCCCTTGTGCCGTACTTTTGGCTTTTTGGGCTGCCTCTTCAGCCGTACTTTTGGCTTTTCGAGCTGCCTCTTCGGCTGTACTTTTGGCCATTCTAGCAGCTTCTTCGGCAGTACTTTCGGCATTTCCAGCTGCGTTTGCGGCCCTAACTCTGCGCACCCCGGCTTTTCTAGCCGCCTCTTCAGCTGTACTTTTGGCTTTTCGAGCTGCCTCTTCGGCCGTACTTTTAGCTTGTCTAGCTGCCTCTTCGGCCGTACTTTTGGCCTTTTCGGCTGGACTTTCGGCATTTCCGGCTGCGTTTGCGGCCCTAACTCTGCGCACTCCGGCTTTTCTAGCCGCCTCTTCAGCTGTACTTTTGGCTTTTCGAGCTGCCTCTTCGGCCGTACTTTTAGCTTGTCGAGCTGCCTCTTCGGCCGTACTTTTGGCCTTTTCGGCTGGACTTTCGGCATTTCCGGCTGCGACTGCGGCCCTTACTCTGCGCACTCCTGCATTTCTAGCTGCCTCTTCTGCCGTACTGATGGCTCTTCGAGCCGCCTCTTCGGCCGTACTAATGGCTTTTCGAGCTGCTTCTTCTGCCGTACTTTTGGCTATTCTAGCCGCCTCTGCGGCCGGACTTTCGGCATTTCCGGCTGGGTTTGCGGCCCTAACTTTTCTAGCCGCCTCTTCTGCCGTACTTTTAGCTTTTCGAGCTGCCTCTTCAGCCGTACTTATAGCTTTTCTAGCTGCCTCTTCGGCAGTACTTTTGGCTACTCTAGCCGCCTCTTCGGCCGTACTTTCTGCAGATACATTATCAAACTATAAATAAGAATAAATTATTTGTTAGGAGTAATAAATAAGAAGAAAGATGGTTTAAGAAAATATGATTAACTTCATTTACACATATCTTAATAACAATTCCATAAATATTAATTACAAATGAAGACGACCAGATGATTGTAGCCTACTATTTATCACATATGTAGAGTGTCGATGAGAAAACGAAACATAGGATTTTCGTATTGGACTATTATGTTCCCCATTCATTTTGAAGCAAACATGTAAATGTATTTTTGTAGAGTGAAATATTATGGGTAGATGCATGTTGTTAATTATTTATTTGCATTCATACAGACTCTAAAATGATAAAATAAAAATGATCATTTTCACGAAAATATAAGGTGCCATGAAATTAAACTAACAATGGTAAGGTCTATGATTATATATTTCATTTCTGTTGATTGTATTTTAAACATTAATTAATTTCAAAGTTAATTTCCAAAATTTAAAAGCCTTAAGGCAATACCTATTTTTTACAAGTTTTGTTTTAAGTAGCAGCAATTCTACTTCTGGGTGATGAGTTTTCGTTTAAACGTTTAAAAGAAACTTTCAATTTTTTACAATTTGTGAAATAGAATCCCATCGAAATATTAATCATTTTTTGCCAAATTCTCATTTTAAGTAGCTGTAGTTCCACTTCTGAATGAAAAAAGCAATTAAAAAAAATAGCCACAAATTAGGATAAAAAAGTGGTTATTTTGGCAAATTCTCATATTTATATTTGATAGACATTTGATTTTTTTTTATAAAATAAACCGATTTATTTATTTATTTTGTTATCTAAGCGTATAGTTGTGATAAATATGCGGATGTAGGAAAGTGCCCTCTATCCGAATAGGTATGATGTCATTTGAGAAAAAAAAGTTGACTATCGGTACTTTGACAGTTGACATCGTATTGTCCATTAGGTGACGCCATTAATAAGAGAATTTCCTGTCGTTCGCAAATATATATTTATTTATATTTATTTAAGACCTTTATTATAATAAAGAAAAACAATGTATTTTTTTCAATAATAAGAAAACTACCCAAGACATTGAATATAATAATAGACGGTTTCAATTTTATAATTAATTCGGGCGTAGAATTAAATTCTAGGTTGATTTGTATTAACATTGTATGTGTCTACTTCCTTTTATTTTCGTGTTTACAAAAAATGCGATTTAGAGTAATTCTAATTATGGTTCACTTTGGGTCTAGTTTGTTTAAAATAACTAGAGCTCGGATTTCTAGGTACAAAAAGCACCAATTTAAGCAAAAAAGCAGTATTTAAAAAATGCATTATTTCATACAAAAAAGCATTATTTTGAGCAAAATATACAGGGTGTTCAGAAGTAAGTGCGTAACTTTGTTCACTTTATTATTATTTGAGCTAAAGAGTCGGTTTAATGAGCATTGTAGGAAATTTAGTGGTCAAATCGGAAAAAAAAATTAAACGTCGTATTTTTAAAATATTTATAAATTATACATTTTTGAAAAGTAACACCCTGTATATTTAATTGCCGGCATTCTCAACATTACTATAACAAAAGCATAAACAATAAAGTTGTTTACATATTACTGTTTCTTTTAACAAAAACAAGGGTTTAATTTAGTATAACAAAAATCACATTAAATGAAAATGTTACTGACAGATACAATAAACAAATCTAGTCATTTGTTAAAATACTTTTTTGTTTTAAGGGCTTCTTGATTGTATTGAACAAAACCGAAATATGTGAATAAGTGTTTATTATTTTTTTGTAATGATGTATTGTATTTTTTTTGCTAAGAATAATCTTCTGTATCTATCGGCAATAAAATGTATTGTGTCTATCATACATACGATTTTTTTAAATTCTCTTTATTTAAATTGTATTAATAATCATTTAAGTGCATCAAAATGACAAAAAAATTGTGCTTTTCTAAAATATTTTGAAAACTGGATTATACATTCCTCTCAATTTTGAGAGAATTTACTTTCAAAATTTTCTGTACATGTCAATATATAGCTTGATTTATAAAATATAATATGGCGTTTATTGACACATCTCTATTTAGTTTTAAATTATTTCAAAAAGTTGTAAATTCTTAAATCAGATACATATCCAAATTACAATGTTTATTCTGTAAATATTTATTTTTCTTTAAAAAAAGTTAAAATTGTAGCTTTAAACGAGTTTTTTCTATTCCCAGATTGAGCATGAAGTAAAATTTCGAGTTTAAAAAAGCCTGAACGTTTAGATTTGCCTGAATCCAAATTCAGGCTTTTCTAAACTCGAAATTTTATTTCATGCTTAATCTGTTAGTGGAAATATTTGTTTAAAGCTTTAATTTAGACTTAAAAAAACAGCGAATTTCGGAAAATTTCCAGCGTATGAGTACAGGAAATTGTTCTTTACAGTATACATGTGCTGTACATTTTTCGGAATTCGTTGCTTTTTACAATACAAAAAAAAATAAAACTATGTTTTACAAAATGTTATTGTAAATGGTTATAAAATGGCTGCAAAAATATTGACAATCGACGATAGAACAAACAAAATGAATCGACTGCAAACAACACTTCAAAGTTGAAAAGTTTTTTAAAGTTAATGTAAATGATAAGTGAAAAATAGGAAACTTATTTTTTTTTTAATTTATAAACTCTTGACAGCACGACGAGCTATCATGAATTTGTCGATGGTTAGAATAGATTAAATGTTATCTTGATCAAAATCGACTGCAACTTTTATATATTTGTTCAAAAGTTTTAAGTCACTTCTAAACATGATATAATTAATTAACTGCTGAATTTGTTTGTTTTATTTGTATATTGTTTGTGATTTATATTTTAAACTTATTTATTACATTTAGCATAGTGATGAGCATTTTGATTTTAATCTGTTGTGTATATTGTTTGTGATTTTATATATTTTAACTTAATTATTACTTTTAACTTATTTTAGACTAAGCATTAGGTATTTATTTTAAATAGATATCCGTAAATAAACAATAAACAATTGAGCAGTCGTAAAAATACTTTGTTTTGAAGAGCTTATTTAAATTTGTTATTTTTTATTAAATGTTCTCAGAATTCTAATAGAAATAAGGCTGATTAGTTTCTGGATATTTATTTATACTTTACTGCTTCAATTACTGTGATTTTTATTAATTTTGATATATGTCAAATTTTGATTCAATCAAAAATATGGATGGTTACAATCTCACATTTATTTTTAAATTACATTATAACTAATTCTGTAAATATTTAGAAGAATGTAGGTACTACTTAAATAGTATTCGCGCATTCAAAATCAGTTCGGCAATTACAAATACTACTAACAAAAACTAAGCGATTGGTCGCCAAATTGAATACGCATACCAGTATTTCCAGCATCCCTAATGTACTGTAATATGCGATCGTTTAATACATGATTTAGAGTAGGCATTGTATTTTAAATTAGATTGGCACTATTGACCGTTAACACATAGTTTACCATAACCTCAAACTTATTCTAGCATTCAATGAGCATTCTGGGCAACCGCAAAAAAAAAATGCGGCCTACTGTAAATCATAATTTAAACGATCGCACGGTATATGTAAACTATACAGTAGAATACCCTGAAACGACACGTATTTTTATTTCAACACTTCTTGCCGCACACTTTAATAGGTTATTCAGAAACTTACAAATTCATTTGTGAAAGCGATAACCGCCAACAGAGAAAACAATACAAGTGTTCTAGTTGCCATTGTTGATGGAAACTGAGTTTTCACATTTACACCTTGACTTTATATACAGTCGTTGACGAAGTAACCTCGGCAAACATTTAACATTTAAGTATCCAACTTGATCAAATCGCATCAATAACATCCTGCCTTAATGTCATAACTGCGAAAACAAATGAATCATATAATTATTTTCTTTTATTCATTTGCGAGGGAAATACCTACATTTAATAAAGGAAGGAAAAATATAATTGTTAGTAATAACATTTTATTACAAGAATTCTATAACTTATGAGATTTATTACAATTCGCTTTATAAATATCACTTTAGTTTTTGTAATAATCTAGATTTAATAAAGTAAACGAAAATAATTGTTATCAGTAATAAATCACTGATTTTCATCAGTATTTATCAATTTATTGGCATTTTATTATAAGAATTCTATGACTTATGAGCTTATTACAATTCGTTCTATAAATATTACTTTAGTTTTTGTAATTACCCAGATTTAATAAAGTGGACAAAAAAATAGTTATTAGTAATAAATCACTGATTTTCATAAGTATTTATCAATTTATTTGCATTTTATTACAAAAATTCTATGACTCATGAGATTTATTACAATTCGCTCTATAAATATAACTTTAGTTTTTGTAATCACCTAGCATTAATAAAGTCAACGAAAAAAATAGTTGTTAGTAATAAATCACTGATTTTCATCCGTGTTTATCAGTTCATTAGTATTGTATTACAAGAATTCTATGACTTATGAGATTTATTACAATTCGTACCATTTGTCTGCTATACAAATATTACTTTAGTTTTTCCAATTTAATCAAGAAAAAATTAAATATATTTCAACATTATTATTCTAATGGTAATTAGTTAAGTTATTCCTTTATTCCTTTTACTTCACTTTTTTATTTTAATTCTATATGTACATTTCGGGTACATTGTACCCGAAATGTACATATAGAATTAAAATAAAAAAGTGAAGTAAAAGGAATAAAGGAATAACTTAACTAATTACCATTAAACTAACCTTCACGTAACTCAAACAAGAATATCTTAGATTATTATTCTAATCGAAATAATTACAAACAAAAGATATTGAATTTACAATATGGTACACAGTTTTCTTAACAACCACATACAGTGCCGGCCACAAATAAAAAACATTTTAAGATTCAATTTAATTTGCAATTTCCTAGACATATTTTATCTATATAAATGTGATAAAATTAGTTATTTCAATCTTTATGGAAACAAATATTTAAAGTTATTTCACAAACAAAATATACCTCATATAAACTACTACTTTCATTTTTACAGTAAGTTAATGTTATACACATAGATACCAGCAGCTCTGAATGAATCCTTTTAGAGCAATGGTTCGCAACCAGGTAGATTTTTATTAGCGGTAGATTGTTCCTAAAAAAGCGGTAGGAAACTTTAGATTGTATCAATTTATCGCTTTCTGCCGTTTTTTAAATTACATTTAAATAAAGCAACATTTATTCAAACTAGTGTTTACCATTCGTTTCTCTTTCGTGCTCACATTAACATTAAGAGATAATAAAACGGTTAAATTTTGCAAAAGTTACCATTTTTAATACAAACTAAAACAAATTTCAAATTTTAAAACTTTAAAATGTTCAAATTTTCAAATTTTCAAATTTTCAAATTTTCAAATTTTCAAATTTTCAAATTTTCAAATTTTCAAATTTTCAAATTTTCAAATTTTTAAATTTTCAAATTTTCAAATTTTCAAATTTTCAAATTTTCAAATTTTCAAATTTTCAAATTTTCAAATTTTCAAATTTTCAAATTTTCAAATTTTCAAATTTTCAAATTTTCAAATTTTCAAATTTTCAAATTTTCAAATTTTCAAATTTTTAAATTTTCAAGTTTTCAAAATTACAAATTTTCAATTAATTTTTGTTTAATTCCTAAAATTTCAAATTTTCGAATTTCAATTTTTCAATTTCTCATAGCGAAGAATGTCAAAATTGTGAACATTTTCTTTTTGCCATAACTTTGTTAATTAGAAAGTGAGCAAGCTGAAATTTGAATTATACCCTAAATAACAAGCGATAACACACAACATAACACAAATATCAGAGTTTATACAGCGTGTTCCATTTTCAAGATGCGACATTGAAGTTTAATTTTTGTTATGGCAACTCTATTTGATTTTAACGTCATTGAAAAGAGCAGGAAATTTGAGATGTAAATCAAGTGTCAGTCTCATATGTTAAATTAAAATAGTAAATTTCATATCCCATAAAATGGATTTTCTTTGATTCATTTAACTTATGTGCACTTTATTGATGCGTGTGTGTATGATTTTAAACTTAAGAATAAATCATTTTTTTATACGCGTGGCGCATGAAGTAAAATTTTGAGTTTAGAAAAAGCTAATTCGGATTGGTCGCTCCTCTTCGCTGCGCGACCAATCCAAATTTTAGGCTTTTTTAAACTCGACATTTTACTGTGCGTTCTTCCACGTGCCTTCTATTTCTTGATTAAGCATGAAGTAACATTTCGAGTGTAGATAAGCCTCCGCTTTGTTATGCAAGGAAACCAAATTTTAAGGTTTTTTCTAAATTTTGAAAAATGACCCAAGACCCGCCAGTTGGAGAAACGTTGATGTAAATCAGCGTTTCCCAAAAGAGTCGATGATGATCAAGGGGTTGACAACTAAAAATAACAACATTAAAACCAAAATGATTGAAAATTAATAATGCAATTAGGGATGGACGATATTTCACGTACCAGTAATTTAATCACTAGTCGCAACTACTACTAATAAGCGTATTTTACCGTGACTGTGACGGTGATTGTGGTTGCGACTGTTACTTAAACCGCGACTGCTACTTAAAATCACCACTGTGAGTGTAACTTAAACTATGATTTGACACATTCCCTACTTAAACTGTGATTTAACACAGGTGTCCGTTCGAATATATTTTCACCACGGTGTCCGGTAAATAAAAAGAAAATCTGAGCCGAGAGAACATTTTTCCAAAGTAACTATACGCTTTGATGCAGAGATTGGTTTTTAGAATCAAGTTTTTATAGTTTTGTTATTGGCTAACAGGAAAATTAAGATCATATGGTGGCATGGAAAGTAACAAGATGAAAACGTCCTGGGGGCCTATTCACAGCACCGATGCAATGACAAATTGCATCGGTGCTGTGAATAGGCCCCCAGGACGTTTTCGAAGTTGCACTAAAATGACGTGATTTTGGGAAGAATATGGAGTGAAATGGCGTCACTTTAGTGCAATTTCTCACCGATGAAAAATTACATGGGTGCTGTGAATGGCCCGCCTGGCAGTAAATGTGTTAAAATGTGACTGCTACCACAGAGGAAAGAATAACCAGAGTAATCACGCCTGTAACTCGGAATCCACAGTTTGCATAGTGTAGCCATCTCTGAGGCAATTATCAAAACATCCACCTATTAAAACCTTCAACCAAAACAGTTTCCTGTAATTTTGATGGCGATTTAAGGCACAAAAACATATGTTAAAGGATGATTCGTTCATTGGAATGTTAATGTAAACATAAATATATTCATATTTCAATAGACCCATACACCAATTTACTGCTGACTGACAGATGTGAAATAAAAACATTATTGTTTTAATTCGTTCAGTTTATAGATAATTTGATCTTTTATATCTCCACTAATATATAGCCAAAGAGTAAACAATAATATTGTTTCCTCTGCTATAATATTTGAAAAATAAAAACGTGTATTTTGAACGGTTTATTTTATTATTATCGGTGTTCATGAGGGAACAAGAGTGATTAAAAAGAATACGTTTTTTAAACATCTCATTAAATCAGTGTTTTATACGCGTAGCGCATGAAGTAAAATCGAGTTTAGAAACGCCTGAAAATTTGGATATTTTGTTTATTGTATAATCAAATTTAATAAATAAAATTGATGATTATTTAATACGTATATTGTCTTTGGAATTAACGCCTGCAATTTATTGTTCCTATATAAATATTCTTGTAATGAAAAATGTTAAAATTTAGTAAATATGTAATATTTAAGTACACATTTCCGACTTTCTATTGTTTATAAAAGTTCAATTTGAGGCTATAAACAAGTGTTTTCCACTACCTGGTTAAGCATGAAGTAAAATTTCGAGTTTAGAAAAGCGTGAAAATTTGGATTTGCCTGGAGGCAAACACTGAAATGCTTTTTGTAATATTTTCAAGTTCAAAATTGACATTTAAACGAATTCCATGAAGGTTTACTAAATTAAAAAAAAGTTAAATAATCCATACAGGGTGTCCCGATTAAGCAGCCCATGCATGGGTATCTTCTAAATGGTAAGAGATAGAGATTTGGTTAAAGGGGAGAAAATATGCAGGACGATGAGTACTAGCTATATCCGTTATATAATTAACAAAACAGTTCAAAGTTCAGACCATACTTATTATTGATGATAGAAGGATAATATTTTGACATTAATGTGGCACTTTTTTATGCTTTTTAATAATATGTAGTCAGATTTATCATAAAGCAAATATTTTCCAATATATGCATACTAACTTCATTTTTTTATATGGGCGTCAAAGTTGGCCATGACCTAATTTTATAGATTTTTAATTCTCTTTAATTTGGTATATCATATGATATGTTTATTTTTTCAAAAACAAATTACGCTTTATGTTAGTATTGTTATTGTTATTATTTCATTTATTTTATTATTTCATAGCCAACTTCTAATACTATGAAAATATCGTCCAGTTTTCCTATTAATGAAAACAAACCTACCATATGATATATCAAATTAAAAAAGAAATGTCTACAAAATGATATCATGGGCAACTTTGACGCCCATATAAATATAATGGTGATGTGTCCATCATAGTACTTTCCCCATTTAGATTTAAAATTTTTGAATTAAATGTAATTAATTATAAATTAATAAAAAAGAAAAAGCAACCGGCGACTGCATTTCAACCCGGGGACCATTCGATTATGAGTCCGGCGCGTTACCGCCTGCGCCACGACACTTCATGGCCTATCGGTGTTATAACCAACAATAATTATCTAAAAAAACACTATTTTTAAATAACTCCTAAACTAAGAGTTCTATGATAAAAAGTGAATATACAATATATCTTCATTTTTTATTGTATACAATGTTTATTTGAAACATTTTTTACTTTTGTGAATATCTGGAAAAAACTAAAAAACGCTAAGAGTAAAGTACCACTTCCGGTTTTCCTTTCAAAAAGCTTAAGTTTTAAGTTTCATCTCGATATCTCCAGCGGTTTTTGCTCTATATCGTTCTATCATCAATAATAACCAAGTTATATAGGAAAATAAAAAATCGCAAAAATTCAGTTTTTTCGCAATGTGCTCTGATGGTTCAACTTTTTTGTTAATTTAACACCGGGTTTAGTTGGTACTCATCGTCTTACATATTTTCTACCATTTAACAGATCTGTATCTCTTGCCGTTTAGAAGATACACATGCATGGACTGCTTAACCGGGACACCCTGTATATTGAAACTATTTTTCAATCTTAAGTATATATGCGTCTTGAAACGGACATACTGATTTTTTTTTATAGAATTATATTTTTATCATTTATCGATTTATTTAATATAGTTAAATTTTTTAGTAAAAATAATGCATCATACGACTGTTTGGAAACCCATAAATCTACTGATAATTTGGTTTAAAGTGTTCGTTTTCAAGTGTTCACTCGCCCCACAGATGATCTAAAAAAACAGTCCAAATTCGTACCCTTCTTATCTGCCTTTGTCCTTAAGCCCTAGAAATCAATTACTAAGGATGTAAAAAATACATAGAAAAATATTTGTAAAAGTACCCTCTTCAAAGTACTTATAGGAAATCGTCAGTGAGAAATATTTGAAGAAAAATAATCAGTATGTTTTTCGCTCTCCAGTGTGCACGTTAACGGTTTCCAATTTTATACGGACAAACTATAATTTAATTAAGTATAGTGAACATTTAGTGTTTTTACATAATAGTTGTAGTTCTAGTGATATTTAGTTGTAAAAATATGGCTAATTATTTAAAATGCGCCTATCGTGATTGTGGCGCGAGGAAAACCGAGGATGTACACTTCTTTACATTTCCTGTAAATAATAGCGAAAGATGTGATCATTGGTTAAAAAATTGTGGTAATATGGATCTCTTTATTTTGTCCGAAAAGAAACTTTCTTCAAAGCGCCTATGTAATAAACATTTTCGAGCAAGTGATTTTACAAATTACCAACAAAATAGACTGTTAAAATCAGCAATTCCAAAACCATTTGACATAGTATTAAGTGATTCGGATTCCGGTTTAGAAGTGTTAAAGCCCATTCACACGTACACCCGAAAATTGGAAGAGGATTTGCCATCTACATCCAAAGAAGTAAGGTTTTTAACACTGACAAAAACAAACATTTTTAATATATGACATAATAATTTACTTTTTTTTATATATCATATCCTTATATATTCGTATACTCTGTACATCTGCGGACATTCGTTGATTCTATAAAAGAGTCTAATTTAAAATTCGAACGAGTGTTTTCAATTCCAGGCTAAGCATGAAGTAAAATTTCGAGTTTAGAAAAGCCCCGCGTAGAAAATTTGTCGAGGGTCGCGCTAGCGACCCGAGACAAATTTTTACGGGGCTTTTCTAAACTCGAAATTTTACTTCATGCGCCACGCGTATAAAACACTGACGTATTGTAAAATTCAAAAATACTAGCCTTTATTTTGCTTGGTTGATTGACAAAACCTATTTAAAAAATCTATAAATATAAAACATGGATTTGTGTGAGTGTTTTCCACTCCCCGATTAAGCATGAAGTAAAATTTCGAGTTTAAAAAACCCTGAACATTTGGATTTGGCGGCACGAGCGAAGCGAGTTCAGGCTTTTCTAAACTCGAAATTTTACTTCGTGCGCACGCGTACAAACACTGATTTATTATGAAGTTCAAAAACACATAATCGATATACTATTTTTGTCAGAAGTATAGTTAAAGATGTGAAATAAATGTACATAATGTTGATATGATTTACCAAAATACCGGTACATTTTGAAGAGCAATTTTACCGTCGGTACCGTTAGAGAGGAAAAAATATAAACATTCCTCTGCGGATCCGATATACAAATGAATTGGGAAGAGTGGGGAAACCTAGTAGTTACTCTAAATCACACGCCTGCTGGGTGAGCCACCTGACAGAGCCGCCCTCCCGGACCCCACACGGCCAGCGTGAATACTCTGGTTACTCCATACTCTGTGCTGCTACTTAAAATCACAATTGTTATAGATCTTCCAGCGCTATATGAAAAAAAATGACTTCAAATTTGCAATAAATTTTTATACTTTTATAACACCATAAACCATAATCCTCAATAAAAGTATCCCTCAGCAAACAGCTTATTGCATGCTCGGCCGTGAGTCAGCTGCATAATTTCAGGTCCGTATTAGAACATTTCATTCCAATGACTGACGTAGATAAATGTTAAAAGAGCATAAATGTTTTGAACTTTTCATTCTTACACTTAAATGAACTCGGTTAAACAATCAACATTTTTAATCTCAACATCTCTGAACATTTTTTCTTCCGCTGTTTGCGTCGCGCCCCGGGGACAACACACCTTGTAGCGGCCCTGTTCATTTCGGTCATGAATTTTCTATGCAAATCATCTGGCCAGCGCAGGTTAGTTTTATTGCGGTTATGGTCATAACCCCCAATTATCATTTACAAGTTAACCGCAAACTGAAGTCATTTTTTTCATATAGCGCTGGAACTACTATACCCAAACTGCAACTGCTACTTACACTGCGATTGTTACTTAAAACTTGATTGCGACTCTAATTGCGACTTATATCTAAACTGTGATTGCTACTTAAATTGCTACTGTTACTTAAAAGTAATAATAAGAAGACAATAGATTTCAAAATATAATTTTATATTTTTTACTTTATGTTATGTTATGTTATGTTATGGGGTTGGTGGGTCGTGTGGCCTCTGGGCCATTCGAAGTTACCTCGACCTAAATGATCTTTTGTAACGTATTTTTTACTTTATTCTCCCTTTTATTGAAAGTATTGAAGTTTAAAACTATTATTTGCATTTAAATTTCAAATAATAATTTAATCAAAATGACAATTTTTTTGTACTGGGAATTTTTCTATTAAGTATACATATCGCGATGCATACACATTAGAAAAGTTTGATAATTTGGATTTGCATGCATTACTAAACTTAAAATTTTACTTCATGCTTAACCAAGGAGTTGAGTCACTCGCTTGAAACTTCAAATTGTATACAACAGAGCTGGGCAGGATTCGAATCATTCAGGATTCGAATCCTGGATTCGAATCTTTTTAGAGGATTCAAAAGAGGCATTCGAATACTTTAGTTCAACTGGATTCGTGATCCGGATTCGTTACATTTTTTCAAGAGGATTCGTATTCGAATCCAAATGTGGGTGATTCGAATCCATATAAAAGGGTTCGAATCCTTATGAAAGGATTCGAATATTTATAAAAGGATTCGACTATTTATAAAAGGATTCGACTATTTATAAAAGGATTCGAATATTTATAAAAGGATTCGAATACTTACAAAAGGATTTAAATCCTCGAAAATAATTTGAATTAATTGTGAGGATTAACATGAAAAATGTATTTTGTGTGTTTTAAAATTTCTCGTTAAATCACTGTTTTATACGCGTGGCGCATGAAGTAAAATTTCGAGTTTAGAAAAGCCAAGAAAATTTGTCTCGGGTCGCTGCGCGACCCTTGACAAATTTTCACGGGGCTTTTCTATACTCGAAATTTTACTTCATGCTCAGTCTGGGAGTGGATAATACTCGTTCGAAACTTCAAACTGAATGCTTTAATAAGCACATCAAATGACTGAAAATGTTCTTAAAGATAATAATCAAGTTTTCAATTTCTTTTATTATTATTTGAAGTACAACGGACAAGATAGCCACAATCTGGAATGTTAAATTTTTCTGACATTTCCCTGATTCAAGGTTTTTTTCCCTGGCCTTTTAATATAACTTTCTTCTGTGGGAAACCTCCATTTTGTTAAATTGTTTTCATTGTTTTTGTCAGTGGAAATCCGTAGGTGACGTCAAAACCAAGATCATTACTGTACAAGGTTGTCTCGATTTAAACCGAGCCGACCTTATCACGCGCGGAAATCCTCACATGATGTCAAAATCAAAGTCATTACTGTATAAGGTCGACTCGGTTTAAACTGAGACAATCTTGTATAAGGTTGTCTTTATTTAAACGAGTGTTTTCCACTCCCAGACTAAGCATGAAGTAAAATTTCGAGTTTAGAAAAGCCCTGTGAAAATTTGTCGACGGTCGCGCAGCGACCCGAGACAAATTTTCGGGCTTTTCTATACTCGAAATTTTACTTCATGCGCCACGCGTACAAACACTGATTTGAAATGAAGTTTAGAAACACACAAATACATCTTTAATCAGAGAAACAGGGAATCAGAAGTTTAGTCTGTTATCAACGATGTTCAGTGTTATTATTAAATAATTAGGTTTTAAATATTTCTGTTAAAACAACTGGTAATGATATTTATATATAAATGGTTGAAAAAAAATTAAATCAAATTTATTCCTAAAGGATTTGTATTAGTGATTCGAAAAAACAGGATTCGAATCTTTGATTCGAATCATATTTATTTCTTACGAATCCTTTAATCGAGTATTCGTGATTCGAATCATATTAGGTGATTCGGATTTGTGATTCGAATCCGTTAATCGAGTATTCGTGATTCGAATCATATTAGTTGATTCGGATTTGTGATTCGAATCCTTTTTACGAGGATTCGTCCCAGCTCTGGTATACAATACATACAACTGAATATGTATATTAAAACAATTCCCTGTATAGTTACTAGTTTTTGCATTTTCTTTCAGTTTTAAAATGTTCCATTCAAAACATTACATTCCGATTTTCCAGGATTTTCAGCTCTGGGCCCGATTTTAAGCGACTAGTTATTTTTGTCCCGAAAATGTAAATCCTTCTTTTTTCCTTCTTTTCCAACTTTTACCAAAACAGATTCGTTTATTTTTATAACAGAATACAGAAATCGCTTATGAACAATTTCTAAACATTTTAATTCATTATTAGTAATACCAATTCTAAAATTTTTTTCTTTTTCAATTTATTGTGTAATTTTTTGTAACTGGGTGAAAATAATTATATACGTTCTTGTTATTCATGTATTTTACTTACGTAGCTAAAATAATTATTGCATAGTATACCTTATTATGACTATTTTTCGAATTTTTCAGAATTATGAACGTCTCTCATCCGGGGGAAAAATAGCTTATTTCAAATATTTTTTATTTCACTAATAGGCAATCGATTTTGTTAATTTCACAACAAAGAATTCTATTTTAAGCTATTTTACAATTGTTGTTAAAAATCTGAAATGTTTTTGGTTTGTCAATTTGTTTAAAGAAAAAGACAGTTTTCTAGACATAGAATGTAACTAATTAGTTTGAATCAGTTTGATTTTTGTCGACGATTGAACAGTTTTCTCATTTCCTAATTTCTCATAATTTCGTAAAATCTAACATTTCGTTGTTTTTTTGTATTTTTTTTATGAAAGGTAGCAATTGATAAAAATCGTAACCTCCAGTTGTTAATTTTTGAAAAATTAACTTTAAAATAAAATCACTTGGTATGTTTCACTAATTTTACTTCTTTATTCCGACTAGTTTCGGCTATCAGCTATTTTCAAGGAATGTACAAAAATAATGTTTTACAGTAAATATAATCAGATTTACAAAAAGGGGGAGGGTCAGGCAATATCGGGGATGTCCAGATGTCTTCGTTGTCGTTGACGTCGTTTTTCTTTAATTTTATGGCTTATGTTAATTTCCAAGCCTTCTCGGAAGTTGAGGATACGACCTTTATTTCCGGTATAATGGATTTTGAAATTATTCGGATTGAAAAAATATCCGAATGTGTTACAATGTTTTGACAGGCCCGTAGACTGTTTATTATTAATTATATCTTTACAGTGTTCATCGAATCTAGTTTTGAAATGTCTACCTGTCTGCCCAATATATATTGCACATCACATTCTCCACATTGCAGTTCGTATATTCCACTGTCGCATAGTTTCTCTTGTTTAAATTTATTGTTTACTAAAAGTTTGCTAATATTAATGGAGTTGGTCATAATGATGTTAAATTTATTCCCTTTGAAACAATTTTTGATTAACGGTGTTAGGTTTTCAACATATTCTAACTTATTGAACTTTTTTCTTTTCATTCTCTCTTTCTATATAAAAATATTTCATGAGTTGTTTCTGTTTATTTGACTTGATTATTTGATCGATAATATTTTCATTGTAATTATTGTTTTTTGCGATTGTTTTTATGGTGTGGAGTTCAATGGAATAGTTTTCCGAATTCATCGGGATGTTTAACAATCTATGTATGAGTGAATGAAACCTACTATATTTGATTTTATTATGTGTGTTTGATGAAGCTGGTATAATAGTATCTGTAAATGTTTCTTTTCTGTAAATATTATATGTTAGGTTATTTTTAGTTTTTGTAATGGTTAGATCTGAAAAAATGTAAACTATTATCCTTTTCTATTTCTGTAGTGAATTGTATTTTTGGATTTAATGAATTTAAAAATTGTGTAAAAATGCCTAGCTGTCTAAGAGTACCTGTCCAAATACAAAACACATCGTCCACATATCTAGCCCAGAAATAAATATGTTTACTATCTTGTTTATTAAATAATAATTTTTTTAAATTTTCCATAAAAATTTCCGATAATAATGGAGATAGGGGTGAACCCATCTATTTGTTTGTAAATTTTATTATTGAAATTGTTCGATTGTTCGATGCAAATATCTATTAATAATTTTTCTGTGTAATATAGTTTTTAGTTGGTTGATTGGAATTGAGGTAAATAGACTTTTTACATCGAACGAAATTAATTTTGCATTTGAAGGTACATTTACTCTTTCTATTTTTTTTTAACTAAGTCTAAGGTGTATTTGATTGCATATCTAGAATTAAAGTTGATTAGGCAGGGAAGTACGTTGTTTAAGTGTTTACATATTTTGTAAGTAGGTGCATATAAATATGACACTACTGGACGTATTGGAAATCCGTCCTTATGCAACTTAGGTAAACCATACAGAATGAGGGCTTTTGGATTCATAGTTATAAATTTGAATTTTTCTGTTTCAGGAATTAAATAATTACACTGTTTTAAAATCCTTTTAAGCTCTAATTGGTATTTATTTGTAGGATTAGTTTTTATAATTTAGAAGATTCTTCTTTAAATAATTCTTCTGTTTTTTTGTATGTAATCCTGTTTGTTCATGATTGTTATAGTGCTTTACAAAGGATAAGATTATTTAGTTTAAGTTTATATTCAATACTATTTATTATTTTTTGTTTTGAATACTGGGTTGATTTTTTATTTATCGATTTTTTGTGTTTGGTAATTAATTTTGATATTATATTATTTGATATTGATTTGTATTTTGAAGATTCAATTTTGTTACAAATATTGAAATATAGAAATATTGAAATATTAAAATATTGAAATATTGAAATATTGAAATATAGAAATATTGAAATGTTGAAATATTGAAATATTGAAATATTGAAATATTGAAATATTGAAATATTGAAATATTGAAATATTGAAATAGTGAAATATTGAAATATTGAAATAATGAAATATTGAAATATTGAAATATTGAAATATTGAAATATTAAAATATTGAAATATTGAAATATTGAAATATTGAAATATTGAAATATTGAAATATTGAAATATTGAAATATTGAAATATTGAAATATTGAAATATTGAAATATTGAAATATTGAAATATTGAAATATTGAAATATTGAAATATTGAAATATTGAAATATTGAAATATTGAAATATTGAAATATTGAAATATTGAAATATTGAAATATTGAAATATTGAAATATTGAAATATTGAAATATTGAAATATTGAAATATTGAAATATTGAAATATTGAAATATTGAAATATTGAAATATTGAAATATTGAAATATTGAAATATTGAAATATTGAAATATTGAAATATTGAAATATTGAAATATTGAAATATTGAAATATTGAAATATTGAAATATTGAAATATTGAAATATTGAAATATTGAAATATTGAAATATTGAAATATTGAAATATTGAAATATTGAAATATTGAAATATTGAAATATTGAAATATTGAAATATTGAAATATTGAATTATTGAATTATTGAATTATTGAATTATTGAATTATTGAATTATTGAAATATTGAAATATTGAAATATTGAAATATTGAAATATTGAATTATTGAATTATTGAATTATTGAATTATTGAAATATTGAAATATTGAAATATTGAAATATTGAAATATTGAATTATTGAAATATTGAAATATCAAAATATTGAAATATTCATGAGTTGAATTAAGTTTTAAAATTTATTTTAATTCAGTGTTTTGAAGGGTTTGCGCACGAAGTAAAATTTCGAGTTAAGAAAAGCCTGAAAATTGGGATTTACTGGCAAATCCAAATTTTCAGGCTTTCCCACATTCGGAATTTTTGAATAATTGACCTTTAGTAAGATTTTGAGATGATACAGTTTTACTGTCGAAAATGTAAAAAAATAGGATAATTGCCGAAAAAATATACGAAAATTATAATAGTCAAAATATGTCAAAGCAATATTAAAAAAAAAACTGCGGAAAATATCATAAAAACAAAATACTATTTTTTAAATACCTTTCGACGAGTTATTCAGTCATTTAATTTTTTTTCTGATTGATATAATAATAGGGCCCTTTACACGTAGACTCTTTCGTCGAAGATTGAACGGCACACGCGGGAAGTTGACGCAAAAGTCTACGTGTAAATGCAAATTTTGCGTCGAGGAAAGAGTCGGGCCTTTAATTTCGCATCACGGTTTTGTGTGGACGAATGAACGGCAACGTGATAAAGATTCGACGATTGCGTCGACGCAAAACCGGGGCGCTTAATTTCGTTCTACTTTTTCGTCAAGGATTGCACGCCACTCCTAAACGGCGTTCAATCCTCGAAGCAAAAGTAGGGTTGAAAAAGTACATCTTTTAGCCGGCGCGCCACGCTTTCCTTGACGCAAAAACGCAGAAACGCAGGCAAGAGCGCCGTTCAATCGTCGATGAATAAGTGTACGTGTAAAGGGTCCTAATGAGTAATATTGCCTTGGTTACGGTATGTCATAACATACTCATATTTACTTAATTGTTGTTGAGTTGCGTGAAGATGGTTTTAAATTAATGAAACACTTGTATATTTTCTTCACTTATTTATTTGGAGTACCAAATGCACATTTCGATCACGATGTGATCATTATCAATAGTTGACAAATACCATTGTATTTGTCAACCATTGATAATGATCACATCGTGATCGAAATGTGCATTTGGTACTCCAAATAAATAAGTGAAGAAAAGATACAAGTGTTTCATTAATACTCATATTTCCCTAGGGAAATATAAAACTTTGACAATCCATATTTCCTTAGGGAAATATGGATTTTCAAAAAGTAACAAGAAAATGTTTTCGATCCCGTTCACATTTTGAGCGTATTCACATTGACCTTTTTGTCGTGCCACAAACGCCCTACAAATTACAAAGACTGCACGCATTCATACACAGCCACACCACAGAATGTGGCGCGATTAGTCACAAAGTACAGAATCACAATAACGCATTCACACGTACGCGCGTTTT
Organism: Philonthus cognatus; assembly: GCA_932526585.2. NCBI lineage: Eukaryota > Metazoa > Arthropoda > Insecta > Coleoptera > Staphylinidae > Philonthus > Philonthus cognatus. The sequence goes on along the minus strand of OW052249.1, from coordinate 9,200,653 downwards.
TAGTGTCTTATAGTGGCCGCGTGTGAACACGCTATTTTTCTTTCAAATGTAACATTAATCTTAGAATAAACCAAACATTCACGGGCTTTTGCTGCTTGCGCTAGCACGTGCGACATTTAAAATTATGACATGATAAAAAAGTCAGACTACGTCAGACCAGTCTAATATGATAATTGCAAACGTGGCCCTTAGCAACGTTATTAATAAATTCAAAAAAATAATTCAATATTTTCCTATTTTCAGAAAGGTATTGGTTTAATTAGAAAAAAGCTATTGATTACAATACAGGAAATATGAATATATTTCCCTTGGTTGGCTATACATCCCTTCGGTTTCGCCGTCGAGATGTAACTAGCCAACCTCGGGAAATAATCTGTTTATATTTCCCTAGATATAATATTAATTATTAAAAAATCGTGAAAAATCAACATGTGATTAAAAAAACCCTGTAACCTTTACATATTATTAAAAAAAATATTATTAATAATATTAATGTGCTATAACTGACAGAAAAAAAAACAAATACAGCAAAAACAAATACAGCATAAAGAAGCATAACTAAAATTATTTTCAGATCTACAGGGTGTTGCTTGAGGGCTTGGCGAGAATTGTTTTCTTTTTTCGTTGAACGCCCTATATATTTTTACATATTTAGAATTGTATTTTATTCACCTATACGGACATATGAATTTTGTTTTAGTTTTCTGCGGTGTTGCCGAGTTTTTCCGTTTTTTCTCTAAAAAAGACCGAATACACGCATTTAATTCAATCCTCTCGAATGTATTTATTAACAGTTTTATACCAATATTCTCCAATTTAAGCAGATTCGTTCAAATTCCATCCGTAATCCATTGAAGTGCATACATATCCAAAGGTCCAACTGGTTTGAAATTACCGTTCTTTCTCATCCTAATAAGACGGTCGTATGATTTATAAGCGTACCCATCAGCTTGCCCTATGTAAATATCAACTTCCTTTATACAGGGTGTCCATATTTCGACAGAATGCATAGAGATCTTCGTTATTTGAAGAGATAGAGAGTCGGTTAAATTAAGGCAAAGTTGCGTATTTTAGGGCCCACCAATAATCTGAAACTAAATTTAAAATATTTTCGTTTGTTTTCGAAATATCACAAAAAATGATTTTAGCATATTTCGTTTCTATTTATTTATTCAGAATCTATTCAATCTAGACTTATATAACATTGACATTATTCAGGCACTTTTTAATGAGGAATCTAGTAAAATACTTTGTTTTAAGATAACTATAACATTAACCCGGGAACCATAACCAACTTTTGTTTTCCTTAAGGGCGCCATTTTGGATTTTCATATTTTTTGAAAGAGTATATTTTTCTGAACTCAGTGATGTACCACACTTATAGTTTATTTTAGGTTTATTATTTAAAATTATAATATTTTCTTTATCGTAAACAGTGCCTTGGACACAATGACGTCATATCTATAAATCAACAAAATCTTGACAGTAGTCATTCAATTTTAGCAGTCAACATGAATGTATAATTGTCAATTTTGTAATGATAATAGTAAGTAAGTATTATCACACATAACATTTAGTAAGAAAAAGTGCCGTGATTAAATCAAGAGCAATGATAAACGTATATTATTCTTTAACAGGAAAGGACCAATTTCATTTGAAGTATAACTATGTGTTAGAATCAGAGCTGGGACGAATCCTCGTTAAAAGGATTCGAATCACGAATCCGAATCACTTAATATGATTCGAATCAGGAATACTCGAATAAAGGATTCGTAAGAGATAAATATGATTCGAATCAAAGATTCGAATCCTGTTTCTCCGAATCACGAATACAAATCGTTCAAGAATAAATTTGATTTTATTATTTTTGTACAACCATTAACATATAAATATCGTTATCAGTTGTTTTAACAAAAATATTCACAACCTAATTATTTATTATTAACACTGAACATCGTTGATAACAGACTAAATTTCTGTGTTACTCTGATTCAAGGTGTATTTGTGGTTTATACGTGTGGCGCATGAAGTAAAATTTCGAGTTTAGAAAAGCCCCGTGAAAATTTGTCTCGGGTCAAATTTTCTACGCGGGGCTTTTCTAAACTCGAAATTTTACTTCATGCTTAGTCTGGGAGTGGAAGACACTCGTTAGTTTAAAATATATCAGAACTGTTAAAATATGTATCGTCGGCTGCCCGTCTTCAGGGGCAATATGTAAGCAAATTATGGGTACTAGGAGTTGTCAAATAAGTGAGTTACTCAACTGTTTCCAAGGCACTTTTTACAAAAAACCAAAGATTAAAATTTTACATATAAAATGTACAATAAACTATAAGTGTAATACATCATTGAATTCAGTAAAAAATATTCTTCCAAAAAATATGAAAATCCAAAATGGCGCCTATAAGTAAACTAAAAATTAGCTATGGTCCCTAGGTAAATGTTATGGTTATCTTAAAATTAAATATGTTACTAGATTTATCGTTAAAAAGTGCGTGTAATGTCAAAGTTGTAAATGTCTGGATTCAATAGTTTTTGAATAAAAAAATTAAAACGAATTTTCAAAAATACGTTTTTTGACAATATCTTATTAAGGACATAAGATATTTCAAACTTGTTTTTGGGTTATTATTGGGCTCTAAATTATGCAACTTTGCCCCAATTTAACCGACTCTCTATCTCTTTAAATAACCGAGATCCCCATACATTCTGTTGAAATACGGACACCCAGTATAATAATTATAATAATATAAAATTTCTTGTATTGTTATTTTCTAAATATTTTAATTAAATAAATATTTTACATTGTTTACCATATATTTACGAATATATTAAAAATAAATACTTATTGCAGTAATTCAATATTAATTATACCATCAAATGTCTGAAAGTCTTGCGTTAAAAATCACCAGAAATCATTAGATGTTTATTTATTAAACGAATTTCACTATGGCTTTCGACGTCTCAATCAAAAAATGTTTGTAACAAGAGTTGTAGGCAACGAAAAAATATACCTCTTTTACCTAAACACTTTTCACCTCAGCTCTTTTGTTTTAATTAGAATTAGAAACTAAAAAATCTAGTGGACTTCAACAACTCACCGATTATGGCTTTCGACGCTTAAATCAAAAAATGTTTCAAACAAAAGTTGTAGCCAACAAAAAAATAAACCACTTTTACCTAAACACTTTTCACCTCAGCTCTTTTGTTTTTGTTCAATAAACCGAGAAAGGTTTTTTGAAAATAAATACACAACTTTATGATAATTCGATAATTTACGAACGAGTGTCTCCACTCCCAGACTAAGCTGAAGTAAAATTTCGAGTTTAGAAAAGCCTCGCGTAGAAAATTTGTCGAGGGTCGCGCAGCGACCCGAGACAAATTTTCACTGGGCTTTTCTAAACTCGAAATTTTACTTCATGCGCCACGCGTATTAAACACTGATTTCAAGTAAAGTTAAAAATATAAAAACATATTGAAACTGTTTTCAGTTTTAAAAGTTATCAAAACATGTCAAAATTATTTAAAAATTGCCAAAAGCATCAAAATGACCAAAATTGTCATCTCGTAAATATAAAAAATATCAAAAACGTCATAAACTCGGCGTGTTGATAAAATCGATTTACGTTAAAATTTATATTGTATGTCAGTACGTGACAGTTTGACAAAAACGTTCTTACAAAAACGAAAATTTCTGTTAAAATCAGTAATAATGTCAAAAAAGTTATCTAATAATATAAAAATTGTTATCTAATGTAAAACAAGTATTTATGTAATATCAAAAATATCAAATGTCAAAATTGTCGTCTAATGTCAAAACACTAAAAAAATATAAAATGTCAGAACTGCCATCTATTGTCAAATACGTCATTTTATGTCAACATCAGAAATAGTAAAAAAGTACAAAATGTCATTGTTTATCAAAAGTAACATCTAATGTGAAACATGTCATCTAATGTCAATAAACGTAGTCTAATATCAAGAATATAATCTATTGTCAAAAATGTCATCTCAAAAGGTAAAAATATCAAAAAAAAAATCTCAAATTTGTGTGTTCAAATAATGATTCGATCATTTTTGAAAATCGTTACAAACCTAAATAAAAATATTGAAAATCATACATATAAACATTTTATATATTTGACGAGAAAATCTCGAAATATCGAAAATTTCATCAAAATTTTATAAATCGATAAAAAATGACAAAATATCAAAAATCAAGATATATTGCAAATCTGATAAACATTTTCATAAATTAATTATAAATCTCGAAATATTGAAAATTTCATCAACATTCGATAACTTAAGGAAAATTGAGGAAATATTGCAAAATCTGATAAAAATTTGATTACTCGACGAAAATCTCAAAATGATAATAATTTTAAGAAAATATCGATTTGTTGAAAACCTTATAAAAATGTTATAAATCGACATGTTAAGTGTAAAAATTTGATTGGGAATGGCAATTCATATTCATCAAAATGTTATATTTGGCGAAAGTACCGAAAAACAATTAAACATCTCAAATCTGGCAAAAATCATAAAAATTTATCAATATGTCAAATTTGACACAAATCATTAATTCAATTGATTTTATCACTTACAAACGAGTGTCGTCCACTCCCAGACTAAGCATGAAGTAAAATTTTGAGTTTAGAAAAGCCCCGCGTAGAAAATTTGTCGAGGGTCGCGCAGCGACCCGAGACAAATTTTCACGGGGCTTTTCTAAACTCGAAATTTTACTTCATGCGCCACGCGTATTTAACAGTGATTTAACGAGAAATTTAAAAACATACAAAACAAATTTTTCATGTTAATCCTTACGATTAATTCGTATTATTTTTGATGATTCGAATCCTTTTGTAACTATTCGAATCCTTTTATAAATATTCGAATTCTTTTATGAGGATTCGAATCCTTTTATGAGGATTCGAATACTTATACGAGGATTCAACTCCTTTTATGAAGATTATAATCCTTTTACGAGGATTCGAATCACCAGCATGTGGATTCGAATACGAATCCTTTTAAAAAGGTGTAACGAATCCGGATCACGAATCCAGTTTAACTAAAGTATTCGAATACCTCTTTTGAATCTTCTAAGAGGATTCGAATCCAGGATTCGAATCCTGAATGATTCGAATCCTGCCCAGCTTTGGTCAGAATTAAGTTATAGCGCCACCCAATTCAGACAACTTTTTGTGAATAATTGTAAACTCTTTTTGATTTTGTGTCTAATCTAACGCGAATCTAACGTATACATTTTATGCCAAGAAACATTAATTTCTCAAATGTCTCTTTATTGAAAGTTTTTTATAGTTATGAGTAACACTAACGTATAACTATTATTAGTATTTCGTTTATAAACAAATTGTACAGTACAGTAATGAATAAGCTGGATGCCCATCCTTATGGGTGATATGCAAGCAAATTATGGGCCCTAGGAGTTGTCAAATGAGTAAGTTACTTAATTGTTTCCAAGGCACTCTTTACAAAAATACAAAAGATCAACATTTTACACATCAAATCTACATTAAATTATAAGTGTGATACATCACTCAATTCAGAAAAAAATATTCTTTTTTTTTTCCTGTGGGGGCCGTCTTCCTTTCGGATCCGGATGCACTGCAGCCTAGGTGACTTATTGTACTGCTCCAATATTATTACACTCACGCAACTATTCCGAACTCGATGCCCTGCACTAGCTTGTGCAGGTCCTTCAGAGGAAATCATTTGGTTCCATTTGTCTGTTCCCAAATATGAGACGTCTTTTGCTCTCCAGCGCATTGCACCTGCACAGAACGTGCATAGCTGTTTCCGGTGCCGCATTACACAGGCGACAGTTGGTGTCGCCGTTGTATAGCCCGATTTTCCTTAGATGCTCTTTAACAGTCATGTGGCCTGTGAGCAGTCCTATGGTTGTTTTCAGCTGTGCCCTACTCAATGTTAGTAGTCCTGCAGCTTGGCTTGAGTTAGGCCCTTTTATAAGGCCCTTACTATGGTTAAGGCCTGGTCTGTTTTCCCAGTATTCCTTGTGTTTGTTGCGAGTCCACTTCCTGACTTCAAGGCGACTCGACTTTTTTGTTATGCCCAAGGCAGGTTCGGGTCCCATAAATGAAATGTTGGCTCCCTGCCTTGCTAGCTCGTCAGCTTTTTCATTACCCGCAATACCAGAGTGACCCGGCGTCCAGACAAGCGTAACCTTGTTCTGTCTCGCTAGGTCATTCAGGGTATTGAAGCATTCCAATACCAGTTTGGATGAAGTCTTTTGACTCTGGAGAGCCTTCAGTGCCGCCTGGCTATCGAACATGATATAGATTTGCCTGTTTCGACAGTCCTTCTCTATGTTGGTTCTCGCACATTCTATAATTGCGAATATTTCTGCTTGAAAGACTGATGCCAGGCTACCCAATGGTTGAGAATAGCTTGTCCTCATGTTTTCATTATAGATTCCTGATCCAGTACCTGTGGTTGATTTAGAACCGTCCGTGTACCAGATCACACTTTGTTTGTGTATATCTTCCCTAAAGCCGTTCCATTTGTTGCGGTCTGGAATAGTGACTTTAAAGAGTGAATTTTCAAGATATCTGACTACCATATGATCCGACCTCATTTGCAGGAGAGGTCCCCCTATGTCTGTCAAGAGTCTTCTGAGTGGGGTATCAACTCTTACGTTGACCGATGATAATTGCAGCCTATAGAGTGCCAGTCTTGCCTCCCCCACTATCAGAATATGAAGTGGTGTGAGGTCTAGAACCGTCTCCATGGCTGCAGTGGGCGTGGTTCTCATAGCCCCCGTTATGCTAATACAAGCAAGTCTTTGAACCTTACTGAGTATTTGTATGGTTGTATGCTGTGTGGCTTTAGGCCACCATACCAAAGCAGCATACATGATTGCGGGTCTGACCACTCTGGTGTATAGCCAGTATACCATTCCTGGTCTGAGCCCCCATTGTCGGTCGTACATTCGTCTAATTACCGCAAGGGTAATTTCCGATTTGCGTCTGATTTTTGAGATTTGAGGGGTCCAGGTCAGTTTGGAGTCAAAGATTACTCCTAGGTACTTCACCTCACCCGACATTTTCAGGTTGCCACCATTTAGAAAGAGCGGTCCAAGGCCCGCCAGTTTCCTCCTGCGTGTAAATGGTATCAGGGTGGTCTTCGAGGGTGAGACTTTAAGTCCTTCTCTAGCACACCATTTGCTCACCACGTTCAGTGCACGTTGCATACGCTCTCTGATCGTGTTGTTAAATTTTCTCTCAACGAGTATGAATAGGTCATCCGCGTATCCTAGGGAAAAGTATCCCTCGTTGCTGAGATCCACTAGCAGGCCATCCATGACCAGGTTCCACAGCAGGGGTGAGAGAACTCCTCCCTGCGGACAACCACAGGCCACCCTGGATGCTAGTGTCTGGTCAGCGAACGTTGTGCAGACCATCCTTTGTCTTAGCATGCAGTCTATCCACCTGCAGCTAATTTCCTCCAACCCCCGCTTTCTCAGGGCAGCAGTTATAGAGTTAAAGGCTGTATTGTCAAATGCTCCTTCTATATCCAAGAAGGCAGCAAGTAAAATTTCTTTGTGTTCCAGGGCAGCTTCGGCACTCCTTGTTAGTCGGCTGAGAACTGTCTCTGTTGATCTACCTGGAAGGTAGGCATATTGATCTTGGGATAGTGGGTAGGTCACCAGTACCCCCTCTCTAATATGCCTGTCCATAATTTTTTCCATTGTCTTCAGTACAAATGAGATGAGACTGATGGGCCTGTACGATTTTGCACGAGAATAGTCTGTTCTACCGGTCTTTGGTAAGAAAACCACCCTGATAAGCCTCCATATTCTTGGCAAATATCGTAGGGCCATGCTGGCCCTTAGGATCTCGCAAAGCCTTCGCCACAGTAGTTCCGATCCCTTCTGTAGCATGATGGGTAGGATTCCATCAGGCCCTGGCGATTTAAAAGGTTCAAATGAGTTTATTGCCCATTTGACTCTGTCATAGGTGACCACTCTCCTGGCAGCCTGCCAGTCTTCCTTAGATGTTCTGTTGCCAGTTGCATCAGGTCCCAGGCTGACCCAGTCATTAAGTGGTCCATCATAGATTTCCCCTCCGGGGAAGTGTACCCGTAGAAGTTCACCCAGGGTTTCCTTCTCGTTTTTTGTATACACTCCGTCATCGAGTTTGAGAGTTTGAAGTGCACATTGGGGGTTCTTCGAAAGAATCTTGTAGAGTCTGACACCGTCTGGGACAGTTTCAATGTCCCCACAGTGTCTCCTCCAGGTTGATCTTCGAGCTTTCCTTAGTGCTTTGTTATATTCGGTTAGGGAGTTCTTGTAAGCCTCCCATGAGCCCGTTCGCTTTGCTTCGTTGAAGAGTTTTCTTACCTGCTTCCTCTTTTTGTCCAGCGCACTGTTCCACCACGGAACTCTCCTGGTGATGCGTCTCTCAATCAGAGGGCAGTTGTCGTTGTATGCCGAGATCATAGCTTCCGCAGTTTGCTCTGCCATAATCGCGAGCTCTAAGTTATTGCTTACCGCTCCTAGTATACCCGTCAGATTGTGGTCTAGCTTTGATTTGAAGGCTTCCCAGTCTGTTCTGCGGGGATTGCGGTATACTTCAGTGGCCTGGTGTAACCCCGTAATATATGTTATGTGTCTGTGATCCGAGCAACTCACCTCATCTGACACTCGAGAATTCTTAACAAAATTACTGACATATGACGTACCTATTGTTATATCTATCACTGCTTTGCTAACACTTTAATATTCTTTAAAAAAAATATGAAAATCCAAAATAGCGCCCATAAGAAAACTAAAAGTTGGCTATGGTCCCCGCGTAATTATTATAGTTATTTTAATATAAAATATTCTACTAAATATCTCATTAAAAAGTGCCTATATAATGTCAAAGTTGTAAATGTCTAGTTTCAATAGTTTTTGAATAAAAAAATAAAAACGAAATTTCAAAAATACGTTTCTTGACAATATCTCGGGAACGAACAAAAATATTTCAAGTTTGTTTGTTTTTTTTTTTATTATTATTTGACCCTAAAATTTTGCTCCAATTTAACCGACTTTCTATTTCTTCAAATAACCGAGATCCCTATACATTTTCTCGAAATGCGGACAACCTGTATACGAGGAAAATGAATCCTTTTTGTTACTTTCTTCGTAAACTTCCAGTAGATTTCTTGTTTCGGTTGGTTCGTGATAATCTCGTCTCGTCGTATCTTTATTGAGATCTGATAACCATAAGTGGTAATTCCAATAATGCCATTTTATACTAACCAGCATTGTTTTATGAAGGAGTACTAAAGCTATTTCGCTAGTAAAAATGAAGATTTTTTTCTTCTTCACAACTGTAACTGTACTCTATGTTTTGACATAACTTTATTTAATGTAATTTTACCGGGTGTTCAATAAAGCGAATTAAATTTACTCCACTTCATATGACCTAAAACTCGTCATTTTCAAACGGAACACTCTATATTTTATTATTCTGTTGTGTGTCTTTTTGTATTACCTTCTTATATCCTATGCCTAAAACCAATAATTTACGAGTTTTTCACCATTAATCACTAAATTTCAATTCAATTCAATTCAAGTATATTTATTCAAACAATAATGATACACTTACAGACGAGATATATACATTATGGTGAATATTGTCACAAATATAAATATAGGTATATAGACAAAAAACGCAAACTTAAACTAAATATTTCCTAGTTGTAAATTAACTAATACAAATTAATGAGACATTTCAGTGAGTAACAGTAAAGAGTTCCGAGGAATATCCACCTATTTATAGTAATTATCTATGTTGTAATATTCTTTATCTATTAGCCATTTTAATAAATTAGATTTAAATTGTTTTAGATCGGTTATTTTACTCAAACTATCCGGCAATATATTATATAGTTTCAGCCCGATGTATATTGGTGACTTTTCAAACACACTGAGGCGATGTATTGGGTAGGCATATGATGAATTATGTCGAGTATTGTAATTGTGATTTTGTTGATACAGAGCAAATGTATGTTTGTGTTTAAAATTGAAAATAAGAACTTCGTGAATGTATAAACTGTAAAATGTGAGAATTTTCGCATTTTGGAAATGTCCTCTACATGATTCAGCATATTTTAGGTTGTATATTATTCTTATTGCTCTTTTTTGTATTTGAAAATTTTTATTGGTAATGGTGCTATTTCCAAAGAATATAATTCCGTACCGTAATATCGATTCGAAATTTGCTTTATACACTGTAATTTAAGTTTGTGTGGTAACAATAGGTTTTAATATTCGCAAAGCGAAACAGATAGAATTTAATTTAGTATACAGACTTCCACAGTGATTTTTCCAGTCTAGCTTGCTGTCTATAGTTACACCTAGCAGGTTTACAGATGTACATATGTCTATATTTATAGCATTCAACTCAAGTACGGGTAGGTCAATATTGGAATTTTTGGTTTGAAATATTATGGATTTAGTTTTAGCCGAGTTTAAGATTAATTTATTTTCAAGCATCCATTGTTGAGTTAGTTCGTATATCTCATTTGCTTTATATTGCAAGTCAATTGTGTTTTTACCTATTACCAGGAGATTCGTGTCATCAGCGTAAGATTTAATAATTGCGTCGCACCCATGGATCGTATTGGGGAGATCATTGACATAAATTATAAAGAGCAATGGTCCCAATATGCTTCCCTGAGGGACGACGATATTTATTTTGTCTTCTTGGGATAATTTATTGTTAATGTGAGTTCTTTGAGAACGATCTTGTAAAAATTTCATCAATTTCCAGCATACCCCGCGAATACCGTATCTTTCCAGCTTATCCAGCATAATACAGTGATCCATTGTATCGAACGCCTTGGAGAGGTCTAGGAAAATCCCCGGAGGAATTTTTCCCTCTTCCAGGGCATCAAACACGCATTCAAGGTAATCGAAGATTGCTGTATGTGTCGATTTATGTCTTAAGAATCCATGTTGATCTTCATGGAATAGTTTATTTTTCTCAAAAAATGTTATTATTCTGTTTGCAATAATTTTTTTCAAAAATTTTAGACAAGGTGCTTCGCAATGTGATTGGACGATAACTTGAAGGCTCATTTGGATCACCCTTTTTATATATTGGAATGAGTACTCCATACTTTAAACAGTCAGGAAAGATACCCGTTTCTAGAGATTGATTAATTAAATATGTTATAGGTGCAACAATTTCATTGATTGCACTTTTAATCAGCCTAATATTTATTTCATCATATCCGCAACTATTTTTATTTTTCATTTTCTGAATAGTATTGTAGATTTCCGTATGTGTAGCTGGAGCAAAAAATATAGATTTACTGTGAGTTTGTATATTACTGTAATTTGGATGATGATTCAAGTGAGTTACTAAGTTGTTTGCCACATTTATGAAGTACTCGTTTAAGGGGAATATAACAGTGGTCTGAAATTTAATGTCAGGTTTATTTAAAAACTAAAGATCCTAGAAAGTTGAAATTTTGACAGCGTATATTAAGCTCAATTATCTAGTAAAATATCGAAGTACTTTTTTTTTGAACAATTTGCTTTCAGAGGTATAAAAAAAATAATGTTATATTTTTCAAAATTAAAAAAAATATTCCCATATCTTGCTAGTTTATACTATAAGGAATATAATGTAAACATTTCACAAAGATGCGATAGCTCATGCCCGAGTCAGGTTAAAATAAAAATCTTAAAAAATAAGACCGTAAAATACCGCCGCCTTGCGGATCTTCTCTTAGTTGAACGCGTTGTACACTCATCTGCACAATTATTGGAGGGGCGAGCAGCATGCGGCCAGCGTTTATCCCTGGGCCGGTGAACGCTGCGCGGCTTCGCGTTTGTTTTTATTTTCTTTTCTCAATCATAGTTAACAAAAACGGCTCGCGTCGTTAGCATTTATTCTCGTAAAATTAATATTTCGCAATTATAATCGATATTTTATTGTACTAGTGTTTTATTTTTTTGCTTTCTGACTACTAATGGAATAAGTATTTTTTATACTGCATGTTCACTAATATAGAAAACACGAAATGTTTCACTAATTTAAATAAAGATGTGTAATATACCTTTAATATTGGCTTCCCTAATTATTTGACAGTGTTGGTATTATTAAATTATTTTTAAAGTGTTTTAAGCTGATTAATAAGCAGAAGCAATCGAATAACAATCAGTCTTGTTCAAATCATTATTTCGTCTTAAATCTTTCGTTGTTAATTGCCATTAAACTTCTCGCAATAAAACTATTAAAGTAAATTGTAAAGTTTCTAGCAATCGGACCTATTTGAACCAACTGCGACTTCATCAACGAATCAATGATATCAAAACTATAAGAATAGTGAGAATAACGTCACCAATATGACGTTGTCGTAGATTAATGTTACAAATCAACTATTTTTTTACTGAGCACAAGTAATATATGTTTGACGAATGTTTAAAAAAATGTAGGGTTTAACTGCGTGCATATTCATTGTTAATTATTTTAGAAAAAATAGAACTATAATAATAAGGTAATTATTATAATGCATTTCAAATAACAAGCTTCTTGCTCAACATTACGCCGGACCCAATATATTTTATTTCAAATTTGGCTGATTTATGATGAGTCATATTTTGATAGTAAGTAAATAAGGAATAAATGAATTGTAATTGAATGTTATTGCAATCCTCTATTTATACACATCATCATTTTGTAAACCCTGTACTAATTATAAAAAAACAGGGCAGCTGCCCGTTTAGTTTTTTTCAATCTATTATTTATTTGTTGCATTCATAAAAACTAGAATATTGGATAAAATAAAAATTGAAATTCTCCCCAAAATCTAGGGTATATACCCAATTTGGCAGAGGCCAAATTAATACACATTATTTTTATGGCAATAGCAGTTATCAAAGATAATATTCCTATATAAATAATATCATTGAAAATCCTATGTTCGGTTTTTTTCATATACAGAGCGTTTTATATTACACCGAACATGTTCATCCAATACAATTTTGACACCTTTATTTTTTAAGTTAAGTGTAAATTGGGTTACCTCTATGACCATTAAAAACTGTAGCCAATTAATCTCAATTAATGCCTCAACTTGTACACACAGGGAGTTTTTCTTTCAAGTATACATGTGAGAATTACACAGTATATGTCGTAAATCTTTAGATACTCGTTGTTAAAAAAAATAATTTGAAACTTGAAATGAGTGTGTTCCACACCCAGACTAAGCATGAAGTAAAATTTCGATTTTAGAAAAGCCTGAAAATTTGGTTTGGTCGCGTAGCGCGAAGCGCGGAGCGGCCAAACCAAATGTTTAGGCTTTTCTAAACTCGAAATTTTACTTCATGCGCCACCGGTACAAAACACTGACAAATTACGAAGTTTAAAACACACCGATAAACTTTCTATTGCATCAGTGTTTAGTACCCGTGGCGCATGAAGTAAAATTTCGAGTTTAGAAAAGCCTGAACATTTGGTTTGGCCGCTCCGCGCTTCGCGCTACGCGACCAAACCAAATTTTCAGGCTTTTCTAAAATCGAAATTTTACTTCGTGCTTAGTCTGGGTGTGGAACACACTCATTTCAAGTTTCAAATTATTTTTTTTAACAACGAGTATCTACGCGCTACGCGACCAAACCAAATTTTCAGGCTTTTCTAAACTCGAAATTTTACTTCATGCTTAGCCTGGGAGTGGAAAACACTCGTTTAAAGCTTCAAATTAAATTCTTGTAATAAACCTAGCATCGGCAAATGTTCAACGTATGCTTCTGTATACTTAAAAGACAAATTCTCGTTATGAAAATGTTCGGTGTTACATAAAACTCTCTGTATATCTGGCATATAAATATTCACAAGGAGCTTATGAACATGAATTATTTTATTATTATATTTTTAAGAAATAATCTCTAATTTAATAAAATAAAACACATAGTTTGTTCAGCTGTCGAGACTGGAGTCTTAAAAGTAAAAATAATTAGTTATAATGACAAGAATAAGAATCATCGGTTTTGTAAATACCGAAAAATAACACAGGATCGCTTTCTAACGAATTGAAAACAATACATAGCTTGTATGTATTATCAGCGTGTTTAAATAATACGAATCGACACTTTCCTTCGATCCGTCTTTTTTATACGCTTTTTTTTTTCGTCTATTCCACGCGACGCGAGATCCTATCCGTTCATGCCAAGGAGCAATGCACAAATGCACAGTGAACTGCCGCTTTTCTCTCTGACTGTATTCGCCCCACTTGTCCTGTAAATTTGGCATCGGATGATCTACTCTAATCTATGTGGGTCTTTCCAACACGATCGGCGTGTTACACTGCGATAATCCCCTTAATGTGTTTAAGTCACCATCCAAGATACAGTGGCTCGCTTGATTTGCCTTGCTTAGAGAACTATTTACGATGCTCCACATAGTTTTTTGTTTATTTTCACTGGTTGATAATTTATGCTTGAGTTCAGTCCGTCGTGATTTTTGTAGCAATTTATTGTAATGGTTATTCTGTTTCGCATATTGTTTCTTTGCCTCTTCATTATAATTCTTTAGAACTAATAAATTATCAAGCAGTTTTTTACAATTAATTACATCTGGTGATTTTATGGTTATATATTTTCTTGGTCGTTTGCTTTGTAGTTTCATAGGGAAACTTGCGTTGATATTTACCTGTAAGATATTTTTGAAAGTGTTCCAATTTATATTTGGATCGTTAGATTTATATACATCGTTCCATAAATTGTTGTAATTTAGTGATTTAACAAATCGAGTTGTATTTAAGGTATTGAAATTTCTTTTAAAGATGTTTGAAGAATTATGTGGTTTGTTTATAGTCCACGTTAATTACTGTGCTAAATGATCGGACATATGTGTCTCAAAGACGGAGGTTTCATAATGAATGTCTAGATTTGTTATAATATTGTCAATTAACGAAGATTTTACTTTAGATATTCTAGTGGAACTCTTTACTGTTATGTGAGCATTAAATGTTGATAATATACTTAAGAACTCAGTCGATACTGGAGTCTCTTCATTTATGTTAATATTAAAGTCTCCACATATTAAATAATTGGATTTGTCATTTGTAAGAATACTTAGTAATGTCTCTAATCTTGCAAAAAAGTTAGTGTATTCATTGTGTGGCGATCTATAAATTACGACGCATACATATTTATGTTGTTTTTGCATCGACCATTCTATGGCAGCGCACTCAAAATTTTCACATTCGGCGAGTTTGCTTATATCGTTTCTCACTTTATATGATAAACTATCGTGTGTGAAAAGGGCTGTTCCACCATATGCAGTTTCTCGGGAGCGATGAGGAGGCCTGCAGAAGGAAGCTGCGAGTCTGAAGTGATCGATATTGAGTAATTTTAAGTTGTTTTCATTTTGCCAATGTTCCGTCACTCCTAATATAAGGCGTTCTGGGTGATTTTTCAACATATCTTCCAATTTGAGTGTACTGTTATGAATCGATCTGATATTTAGATGTATAATAGAAGTGTGTTTACATTTCTAAAAAATGTATAGGAGCAGACATTTTAAAGCTTGAATATTCTTCAGGGTTTTTTGATTGAAGTTTTTGGCAATGTACTCGTTCGATGCCACCCTTAGTAAAAAAATCAGTTAGTTGTTCTTCTGTAACTTGCTTTCCTTGGAATATCTAATCCGCTCCCTGTTGCATTTCCAGCTAGTCGGCGCGTATTTGTGATCCGGGATTTGTTATATACATCAACATGTGTCTCCTCCGTGTTGTCAGAGCCTTGCTTTTCAGTTAAATTATTTTCATTGTTTATATTATTTATTTTTATCTCGAAGGCATTGACCTCATCGATATTTTGTTGGAGTTCAGATTTATTCACCTCTTTGTTTTTGTTCGGTTTATTTTTTGTTTGTTGCTCAGCGCCTAACCGCTTGTCTGAATCGTTTACAGACAGGGATCTTAATTTATATTTGTTGCTTGGTTTTGGTTGGTTTTGATAGATTTCACTAGTGTCTGTATGTGCAGATATCTTCTGAGCGGCCATGTTGCCGATTCGGTTTTCTGTTAATATTAATTTTTCATTTAGGAATGTTATATTTGCCTTTTGCAGTTGATCCTCTTCATCTTTTTCATTTATAATTCGGTTCAGTAATTCGATTTCCTTTTTCATACCTTTGATTTGTTCCAGGAGAGCTTCGTAGTTTACTTTCTGGTTCGAGTTTTGTAGGTTACAGCATACAACACGATTTTCATCAATTGCTCGTAGCTTGTTGTACCGTTTTGTGCAGCCTCGGTGGTAGGAACTTTCGCACTCTATACACGTTACGGTTTTGCACTGTTTATCACTGCAGCACTTATAATATGAGTCTTTCTTATCAATTGCGTTAATATCACTTTCCGCTATTTTGGTTTTCTTTTTGTTTTTTTTTTTCTTATTGATTCAATTAAAAATTAAATCTAGTATAGATAGATGAATATTGTTTTTGTCTTAATTTATTGTTTTGTTTTATTTACAAAAGATTTTTAATATAACCGCCATGTTCACGGAAACATATTTGCAGCCGGATTATAAATGATTAATTTACTCTTCGCAGTATATTTGCGTCGACAGTTTCAAAACAGTTACGAATTCGCTCTATCATATCTTCTCGTGTAGTTAGTGCTGTCTGATAAACCGAGTCCTTTATATTCCAATCCATCTATTAGGAAATTCTTCATTTAAATAATTCCTAACCCAAAGACTCTTGTGAGCTGGTGCACCATCGTGTTGGAACCACAATCTCCGAATAATATTGAGGGGACATTTTTCCAAATCATTTAGAAGATCAATTTGTAAAAGTTCAAAATAATTTTATCCGTTAATATAATTATGAAAAAAGTATGGTCCAAAAATGGACATAATATGCATGACATTTATTTTTACGAAGAATTGTTGAAGCAATAGATTGACTTATATCTAACTCACGGCTGATTTTTCGCCGCGTGCTTGTATGGGGATCTTCAACAACCTTGCGAGCACAATAAACTCAGTATCTTCATTTTTGGGCCGTTCTCTTTTTCTGTACTGAACGTGACCAGCTTTCTCTTAGTTTCTCAAAAGAACGTGGATCTGGACGTCTTCTTCCAGGAAACCGCTGTGCATACATTTTTTATGCTAAAAAAAGGGATTCTGTCCGTTTCTTCAGGTGCTCACACTATATTCGTAAGTTCTTCTTGCGAGAGATTCATATTAATAAATTAGTTTACCTAATAGCTATTGAAACTGCTGTCATTAATATATCCACCGTATACTAGATTTAACTTTTAACTGACTAAATAAATTTAGTGAAAAACGGTGAAAAAAAAATGGTTTTAGGCACAGGATACCCTTAATAATATATGAAGGTAATACAAAAAGACAAACACAATAATAAAATATAGGGTGTACCCTTTTAAAATGACGAGTTATAGTAATTAGAAATGGAGTAAATTTAACTTGCTTTATTGAATACCTTGTATAATTACATTTATAAAGAATTATGTCAAAACATAAAATATAGTTACCGTTGTGCAAAAAAAGTCGTTTATCTTTTACTAAAGTCAGATCGAGAATTGATTATGAAACGTATTAATATCTAAAGCCGACTATAACTTAAAGTCGACTTTAATTATTATATCGGCCGTAAAATAACTTCAGTACGCCTTCATAAAGCAATGCGTGTATTTGGTCTTTTTTAGAGAAAAAACGGAAAAACTTGGCAACGCCGCGGAAAACTAAATCAAAATTCATATGTCCGTATAAGTGAACAAAATACAATTCTAAATATATAAAAATATATAGAGCATTCAATTTAAAAAAAGACAACAATTCTCGCTAAGCCGTCACGCAACACCCTGTATATGCAAAAATAATGTTACGTTATGCTCCTTGAGTAGGCGAATAAATTCTGTTAATAAATGTATGCTGAATTTCTAACGACAAGGGAGATGTCGAAGACTGGCATTTCGATAACTCACCCTGTATATAATATATTATATTATAAAATATTAAAAAAAAATCAAGTATTCAAATATTTGAATATTCAAAAATTTGAATTTTCAAATATTCAAATATTCAATTAGATGAATAGTTTGGTGATTGAAGTATTTATATTTGAATATGATTTGAAAAAGAAAACACTTGGTTAAATTTCACTAATATTAGTGAAATTTAACCAAGCGTTTAATTTTTCAAATTATAGTTAAATATGTTTCATCACGTGAAAGATGAGAAACTTGTTCAAGATTCATATTTAAATATTCGAATATATGAATTATTCATATTCGAATCCCACAGCAAAAACAGTGTTTGCCAGATCTACGGCTAACTCTTGAAGGTATCATTAAAAACGTGAGCCTTAGTGAATATATTAATTAAAAAATGGTTTCTTAAGATAAATAATTTATTTGCAGAAATACCAACAAAAAACTAATATAAAATCAAATTAAAATTAGTTATCACTGTATTTATTGATTCTATTTTATAAACACACAACACAACACATATAATGATTATTTATTATTAAGATGGCTTAAGATAAAGCTTCCTGAGTTTTCTTATTGATATGCTTCGTCAAACGCATGTTTTGCTTTTCGAGCCATCTGTTCGGCCGTACTTTTGGCTTTTCGAGCTGCCTCTTCGGCCGTACTTTTGGCTTTTCCAGCCGCTGCTTGGGCCGTACTTTTGGCTTTTTGAGCTGCCTCTTCTGCTGTACTTTTGGCTTTTCCAGCTGCCTCTTCGGCCGCACTTTGAGCTTTTCCAGCCGCCTCTTCAGCCATATTTCTGAATATTCTGGTTGAGTCTGCGGCCCTAACTCTGCGCACTCCGTCAAAACCTTTCACTTTGTTGGCTTCATCGAATGTTTCCGTGTCCCTTTTCTGAACGTTTTCAGCAGATACACTATCGAACTATAAACAAACAAAAAAATAATAATTAGGAATAAACAATGAAAATACACAGTAAAGTTTAGAAGTTGTTTCATAATTTTGCGGTCAATACATTTTAGAAAAGTATTCAAAAGGTATCAATAAAACAGGAATAATCTTAATCAGGTTTGTAAAACATATGTTATATATTAAACATTTTTTAATAATCATTAAACAAATATTAGTTACATACAGGGTGTCTACGCTAAACCGTTCGTTAAAAGTTTATGGGGTTGCCGTTGCACTAAAAATTTGAAAAAAATCCTTGTCATATGGTTGAATCAGTTCTCCTCATGTAAAATATTTTCACCTTTATATCACTTCCGGTTCCACCGGAAGTAACACCAAATTTGTTATTATAAATGGAACACCTTATATATTAGTAATTTTTTGGGTTCCTCGTTTAAATTGCAACATATTTTATTCGAACATATGTACACTTATCTCTTATAGTTTTCAAGAAAAAAAAATATTTCTATAATTTTGACCTCTAAAAGGCATCTTGAAATCTGTCTGTAACTTCTCTTAGGAATAATATAAAAATATGATTTGTACCTCTACTTGTACCTAAAGGATGTCTCTATGAGTTTATTAATTGGAAACTGTTAATTTTCACAATAGGTGCGACGAAAAACGAATCTTCGAAATATTTCGAAAACCACTTGCTTTAGGAGTACAGTTTTTAATACTTTTTTGTAGGAAATCTTCCCCCCAATCGTACCACGTGATAAAAAATGGGGCATTCCATTTAAAATAAATTGAATTACAAGATATTGAAGAGGGCACTTTGATATTGACATTTTAAGAACACTTATTGTCAACATTGACAGTTTCCAATTAATACACTCATAGAGACATCCTCTAGGTACAGGTAGAGATATAAATCATATTTTTGTCCTACTCTTAAGAGAAGTTACAGATAGATTTCAAGATGCCTTTTAGAGGCCAATATTTTAGAATTTTTTTTGCTTGAAAACTATTAGAGATAAGTGTACATATGTTCGAATAAAATATGTTGCAATTTAAACCAGGAATCCAAAAAATGACTAATATATAGGGTGTTCTATTTAAAATAACAAATTTGGTGTTACTTCCGGTGGAACCGAAAGTCATATAAAGTTGAAAATATTTTACATGAGGAGAACTGATTCAACCGTATGACAAGGATTTTTTTCCAATTTCTAGTGCAACGGCAACGCTATAAACTTTTGACGAACGGTTTAGCGTAGACACCCTGTATTTAAAAAAAAAAACATTTTGTTTTAACTATTGTTTTTATTTTTTTATTCAATGTATTTACACCTCTACAGGCATTTTTTTTCAATGGAAAATCTAGTAGCTTATTTTATTTGAAGATACCTCTAAAATGTACCCAGAAACCATAGCCAACTTTTAAAAAAGTATATTTGTATGATTTCAGTAATGTATTATGCTTATAATCTTATTTTACATTTGATATAATTTACGTAACCTTTCATAGCGGGTGTTCGACAGAAAAAAAGTCCAACGCCATAAATCCGTAATTTATTGACCGATTTGAATAAATAAAAAAAAAAAACAAAGCTAATGTCCATTTAAATACTGAGAAATGACATCAGTATTTTTTTTTTCAATAATAACTTCATTGCCAAATGATAGTCAACTTAACATTTTTAAATAGCTGCCTATATTTTTAAATTTTATTACATTAGACATTATTATTCTGAATCCAATAAAGCCCCATTTTTGTTTTTTGTCGAATATATTTGTAGAAAAAAAAAATTAAAATAAATCTACTATTAAAAATTATATTTTTCAAAAATTATAATTAGTGTGACTTATAAAAAAGTAAAAAATGTCATTAAATATTGTGAGGTTATGTTATGTTATTAAAGTTTTTTCATAATCATTTTCGTAAGATACTTTAGGATTTTTAATATTTCGAGATATTCTTCAATTCATAAAATATTCATGAGATTTTTAATATTTAATCATTTTTACGATTCGTCATGACTTTTTTTATGAATTTTTATCGATTTTTAAAATCTTGACAATTTTCATGAATTTCCAAGATTTATAAAATCTTGACAATTTTCGTCTATTTCTCGGATTTCCGTTAATTTTAAAAATTTTGACACTTTTTATGAATATTAAAAAGATGTTTCTCAATTTTTAATGAATTTCCCAGATTATTTTTAATTTTTATAATGTCAATACTTTTGGCAAATTGCCCAGATTTAGATTAATTTTAAAACAATAATCCTTCTATTTATCTTATAACTATTAATGCATTTTCTTAATTTTTTAAATGTTGGAACTTTTCATAAATTTTTTAGATTTTCGTCAATTTTTAGAAAAATGTTGACGCTTTTCGTAAATTTGCAAGGTTTTTATTTGAATCAATTTTCAAATAATTTCGGTTAATCTTCGAAAATTTCGACTCTTTTCATGAATTTTAAAAATGTTTATTAATTTTCAACATGTTTACAACTTTTAATAATTTTCTAAGATTTACGTTAAATTTAAAAAAAAATTATGAGTTTTTAGTGAATATCCAAAATGTTCGTTCATTTTCAAAATCTCGACGTTTTTCATGAAATCAAAAGATTTTTGTCACTTTTGAAAATGTTGACCCTTTTCATAAATATCCCAGATTTTCATTGATTGTTGTAAAAATTGACAATTTCAATTTTCAATGGATAAAGTCATAATTTTATTTCGTTTTTATCAACTTTCATTTATTTTCTTAATATTCATCATTTGACAAAACAGAAACAAACAAAATAAGATATTGAGAATTGTCGAACGAATGTCTTCCACTCCCAGAATAAACATGAAGTAAAATTTCGAGCCTAAAGAATTTGGATTTGGACACGCAACGTTCACAACTCGAAATTTTACTTTACGCGCCACGCGTATAAAACACTGATCTCAAGTAAAATTATGACATCTTAGCAATTTTCGTGAAATTTCTAAATTTTCATAAAATTTTTAATATTTTAAGATTTCTTTCGATTTATTAAATTTGAAATATTTATGTTTTCAAAATTTTGAGAATTTCTTAAGATTTTTTAATTTCTTAGATTTTTGTAGTTGTAGCATGTTGGAGCCAGATATCAGGGAGGCGGAGTGGAAAATAGAAAGCCATGACAACGGAATATTTTTAAGATAACAAATAATTTTTAGAGATTTTACAGAAACCTAAAAAAAATCAACTAAATAATAAAGTTATATTCTCCAAACACTGACTTCTCAGCAATATAGTTAAGAGAATTAGTTTATTGAATGTGGTGGCTTATCGGAAACCGCGATAACCACAACATAGTTTTCACAATTTTTACGGTTTCTGGGTTAAACGTTGATTCTAAAAATGTTCATACTTTTCATGAATTTTATAGATTTCCATGAAGTTTAAAGATTTTCGTAAATTTTTAAAAATCGTGATTTTTTCTAGATTTACATTAATTAAAGGAATTAAAGGAAGATTTTTTTAAATTATAAATATCATGATGGTATTTTTTTGGAAATTTGTTTAGTTTTCAAAATCTTAGTGCATTTCGTGAAGTTTCAAAGATTTCCGTCAACTTTCTAAATGTTAAAAGATTTTTATAAACTTCCTAGATTTTCGGTAATTATCAATAATCACGAATTTCTTAAATTTTCGTTATTTAAAAAAAAATATACATTTCATGAATGAATTTTCAAGACTTTCGTCAATTTGTAAAATCTTGGTTATTTTTGTGAATTTCCTAAATGTTTGTTAAATTTTAAAATGTTGACGCTATTCGCGAATTTTCAAAATTCTGTCAGTTTTCCCGAGTTTCCCTTGATTTTAAAAAATCATGTCATACTAGGGACTGCCCGCTGTTCTCGCGGAATATGTAGTATATTATAAATAAATGGCTTTACATCTGATCCCATGAAATAAGATTGGATCTTTGCGACAAAACAAATTAATTTCGCTGTTTTGAAGCACACTTAATTAATAAAATAAAACAACTAAATAATAACCCATTATTAATTACTTTAAAAAATCGAATTCTTTATGAAGATCCATTGAGAACTCATTTTATTGAATTGATTTATTTAGTGTAAAATTATTATTTTGCATTAAGAATAAATTATAAAAATAAATCCCTTAATGATGTAAAAAAAAATCGAGAAGAATATTCCAAATTAATTATATTTAAAGACCAATAACCAATAAATAATTTTTGTATTAATCAGCATGATTGCTTATTTTACTATGTTATTTTGAAATAAAGCTTGTTGGCGGAATTCGGTCCGAGGCAGCAGCTGATTTCGCCAGCCCGTAGAATAATATACAAACATATTTATCGAAAATTAAAACATTTTTTCATGCAAACAAATCCGTCTATTTTAATTATCAAATAAACTATGTTAATGATTTGATTATTATATTTGTGTACTTAAACATTTTACCTAGACAAAAAACAGTTATATATTTTATACGCTCATTAGCTGTAAAAGCAATAACACGTATAATATATTAATACAGCGTGTAAACGAACTACTGTACAGGCTCTCTACCACAAAAGGGGCAGCGTTTAAATAAACAATACCTGCATTTGAAATTACCATACCTTTAGTAGATAGCTCACAAATAATTATTAAAAATAATTAATAATAATAGGCCACATGTTTGTGGTATCTGGTATACGCACACATTGCGTATTTTAAGAGAGATTCCACATAGACTGGTAGTTTTTAAACGATTTGGATATCGAATTACACCATCCAGAGAAAAGTGGGTCAGATTGTGAAGAATTATGTCTATATTATCGTTTTCATAAGTACCCATTGCTGACTAAATTCCGAATATTTTCTAAACGTGTTAATGAAATTCAATATGTTTCCTTATTAGGTTCACACTTCACTTTATCTCCACTCTTATTGAAATGTTTAGATAAGAGCGGCGAGGGTGGATGATTTTTAAACATAAAAATAGTTTGCTGTTTAGTCTATGGTAAAACTTATTCCATGAAACATCTACATTTTGTAACATGGCGCGATACGTTTATTCAAACATTGAATTGGCAGACATGTTTCTTATTTACGGTTAAACTCGGTGTAATTCCGCGGAAGCTGTAAGAATTTATCAAGAGCAATTTCCTGAACGACACTTACCACCGCCAAACCGATTTAGAAATTTATTACAAAGAGCACGCGACACTGGAAGTTTGCAGCCCGTCGGCGGAGCCGCCGGAGGTGGTGACCGTCGAATGAGATATTTGCGAGCGGAAGATGAAATTTTGAATCTGTTGGAAGCCGATCCTGGTTTATGTACCCGTAATATCGCCGCTCAGCTAAATGTATCGCACACATTTGTTAGCAGTGTTATACGAGACAATAATTTTTATCCGTATCACTACCAGCGTGTACAACATCTTCAACCCCATGATTTTCCCAAAAGAATTGCATTTTGTCAATGGATTTTGGCACAAAATGTTCAAAATCATAACTTTACCAAAGACATTTTAGTGACCGTCGAATCGTGCTTTACGCGTAATGGAAGTTTAAATTTCCATAATATGCATGTTTATGCAATAGAAAATCCTCGTGTTACGCGTAGAACTCATTTCCAGCATGGCTTCTCCCTTAATATCTGGACAGGTATTTTAAATGATCAATTAATTGGGCCATTTATGTTCCCATTTAATTTGAATGGAGAACGATATTTACGATTTTTGCAAGATGACCTTTTAGATCTTCTAGAAAATGTACCCATAGCGGTTCTTAGAAGAATGTGGTATTTGCAAGATGGTGCGCCAGCTCACAATGAAAGGCGCGTTAGAAGATATTTGGATGATGAGTTTCCAGTACGTTGGGTTGGTCGTGGAGGCCCTGTACCATGGCCTCCAAGAAGTCCGGATTTAAACCCCTTAGATTTTTTTCTTTGGGGATACTTTAAAAGTGAAGTCTACACTACGGAAATTGACAATGCTGAAATGCTGATACAACGAGTAAACGCCGCGGCTAATACCATTCGTGAAAAACCTCGTGCAATGTTTGCTACTGTTCGTGCAAATTGGATACGTGAAGCCCAAATGTGCATTGAGTGCGGCGGACGTCAATTTGAACATTTATTGTGATTTTTTTTATACGTGACCCAGTTTCATCTAGTAATTCTAGACAGTGTGTGTGTGTGTAGTGCGTGCTAAGTTATTTATACGTCTCGCAGTAGTAACAGTAAATAAACAATACTACAAATGAGTGACCGTGCAGAGTGATTTATGCGCCTCGCAGTAGTAAAAGTAAATAAAAAATACAACAACTTACGCATCCACGAAAAATATCATGAACACAGGTAACCAGAAGTTCTCAAAAAGTAGAAAATGCATGAAAAATTATGAAAAATCCAATATTTTTTTTTCCGATTTTATTTTTGCTGCAATTGGTGTCAAAATATTTTGTGTATACGCCCTTAAGAGGATGTACATTAGTTCGATTACACGCTTATTACTATTATTAATATTTCAATACGAAATCGTATTGTTTTAGTAAGAAATAACGACTAATAAATAGAATTAATTGATATTGTCCCATAAGAGCGTATAGAACACACGCGCGTTTTGCCCGAACTTCTTTCAATTCTTTTCCAACACCAGCAATTTCGTATATGTAAAGGATAGACAGATGTTGGTGCCGCGGCACAGCACGTTAAGGTCTGCGAATGCTCGATCTAATGGATATTAGATCATTAAGTGCTACGCGGTACGCGACCAAGGCGTCTTTTCTAAACTCCAAATTTTACTTCATGTTTAATCTAGGAGTGGAAACACTTGATCTAAGTTCAAATTGAACTTTTTTTTATAAAAGCGACGAATGCCTAAAAATGTACAGCAAATACATAATGTATATTTAAACACCAGTATGTAATATAATAAGTCACTCATTGAAATCATAAGAAGAAGTGCAGAATTTAGGTTGTGTGAAATAATATTCATTTGTTTTTAATAATAATTTTATAAATTTTACAAGGATTAGTGAACTATATTTATACAGAGAGTTTTATGTAACACCGAACATGTTCATAACGAGAATTTTTCTTTGAAGTGTCCATATGCATACGTTGCACATTTTCCGATGCTCGGTTTATTAAAAGAATCCAATTTGAAGCTTTAAGCGAGTGTTTTCCACTCCCAGGCTAAGCATGAAGTAAAATTTCGAGTTTAGAAAAGCCTGAAAATTTGGTTTGGCCGTGTTTGTCAGTATTTTGTGCCAGTGGCGCATGAAGTAAAATTTCTAGTTTAGAAAACCCTGAAAATTTGGTTTGGCCGCTCCGCGCTTCGCGCTACGCGACCAAACCAAATTTTCAGGCTTTTCTAAACTAGAAATTTTACTTCATGCTTAGCCTGGGAGTGGAAAACACTTGCTTAAAGCTTCAAATTGAATTCTTTTAATAAACCAAGCATCAAAATGATACTTCAAAGAAAAATTCTCGTTATGAAAATGTTCGGTGTTACATAAAACTCTCTGTATGTATATGACTTGTGTAAACGTTTGTAAAGCACCAAAAAAATGATTTGATTTTAAGAGTTACTTTTATATTTAAGTTGTATTTAAAATAATAACAAACTATAAATGATTATTAAATAAGTTAACGGACCAAGCGGATTAAATATAAACCAATTAATAATTTACAGAGTTTTTTTTTCAAGGCATACTACATTTATTGCAAAAAAATAATGCGAACAAGATTTATTATATTTTTCTTTGGCATAAATATTAAATCAAAATCAATTAAAACGGCCATTGACTTTGTTTTATAGTACCTTAAAATCGGACAATAAATAACTGAGTTATATTGGGCGTTTTTTTTTTGTCGAACACCCGGTATAAACAAATACAGGGTGTCCCGGAAGGAATCTGCCCAACTTCAGGGGTGTATTAATTTGGTCATTTTAAACAAAAAAAATTATATCAACATAGGTGCGATTCGAAAAGGTTAGTGAATTATAGCTGTTTATTGAATTGATTTATTTAGTGTAAAATTATTATTTTGCATTAAGAATAAATTATAAAAATAAATCCTTTATTGATGTAAAAAAAATTGAGAAGAATATTCTAAATTAATTATATTTAAAGACCAATAACCAATAAATAATGTTTGTATTAATCAGCATGATTGCTTATTTTACTATGTTATTTTGAAATAAAGCTTATTGGCGGAATTCGGTCCGAGGCAAAATTTAAGTTGTGTGAAATAATATTCATTTGATTTTAATAATAATTTTATAAATTTTACAAGGATTAGTGAACTTTATTTATACAGAGAGTTTTATGTAACACCGAACATGTTCATAACTAGAATTTTTCTTTGAAGTGTCCATATGCATACGTTGCACATTTTCCGATGCTCGGTTAATTAAAAGAATCCAATTTGAAGCTTTAAGCGAGTGCTTTCCACTCTCAGGCTAAGCATCAAGTAAAATTTCGAGTTTTGAAAAGCCTGAAAATTTGGTTTGGTCGCGTAGCGCGAAGCGCGGAGCGGCCAAACCAAATTTTCAGGCTTTTCTAAACTCGAAATTTTACTTCATGCGCCACCGGTACAAAACACTGATTCAATGCAAAGTTTAGCGGTGTATTTTAAACTTCGTAATATGTCAGTGTTTTGTGCCGGTGGCGCATGAAATAAAATTTCGAGTTTACAAAAGCCTGAAAATTTGGTTTGGCCGCTCCGCGCTTCGCGCTACGCGACCCAGCCAAATTTTCAGGCTTTTCTAAACTCGAAATTTTACTTCATGCTTAGCCTGGGAGTGGAAAACACTTGCTTAAAGCTTCAAATTAAATTCTTTTAATAAACCAAGCATCGAAATGATACTTCAAAGAAAAATTCTTGTTATGAAAATGTTCGGTGTTACATAAAACTCTCTGTATGTATATGACTTGTGTAAACGTTTGTAAAGCACCATAAAATTGATTTGATTTGAAGAGTTACTTCTATATTTAAGTTGTATTTAAAATAATAACAAACTATAAATGATTATTAAATAAGTTAACGGACCAAACGGATTAAATATAAACCAATAAATAATTTACACAGTTTTTTTTTTCAAGGCATACTACATTTATTGCAAAAAAATAATGTGAACAAGATTTATTATATTTTTTTTTTGGCATAAATATTAAATCACAATCAATTAAAACGGCCATTGACTTTGTTTTATAGTACCTTAAAATCGGACAATAAGTAACTGAGTTATATTGGGCGTTTTTTTTTTGTCGAACACCCGGTATAAACAAATACAGGGTGTCCCGGAAGGAATCTGCCAAACTTCAGGGGTGTATTACTTTGGTCATTTTAAACAAAAAAAATTATATCAACATAGGTGCGATTCGAAAAGGTTAGTGAATTATAGCTTGTTGAAGAAAACTGTTAAAAATTATTCGCAATTATTTGTTTTGCTTTTACTTGTAAGTTAACCTAACTACTGAATGGCTTATTTTAAACAAGCCTTTAACGTTTACCAATAAAGCATATGCAGATATTCATTTTGTTTACGCCGATGATATTCCTACTATCATCGGCGTTTCCCACATTGTAATATGTAAAATATAAAATGAACATCTTCATATTCTTTATTGGTAAAAGCTAAAGGCATGTTTAAAAATCACATTTACCAGTTAGGTTAACTTACAAGTGACAGTAAAACGAATAATTGCGAAACAAAGCTTTCCAAAGCCTACTCCTTACAATTTTTAACAGTTTTTTTCAACAAGCCATAATTCATTAATCTTTTCGAATCGGACCTATGTTGATATTACTTTATTTGCTTAAAATGATCTAAGTAATACACCTCTGAAGTTTGTCAGATTCCTCCCGCGACACCCTGTATTTGTGTTTTATTTTTTGTAAAGAGTGCACTGAAAACATTTGAGTAATAAAAATAACCGATATATTCATGCATTTGCACAAAATACAGACCGGAAAATTTTCTCTGGATTTTCAATACCTTCAATGGAACATTTATTTGTATAAATAATAAAAATCGCTAATATGAGCACTAAACAAGATTTGAAACATTTTTTGCACCTATTATTAATCACCGTGTGTATTACGATGGATGGCTTCGTAATACACACCACCGTGTGTATCACAATTAATAATAGGTGCAAAAAATGTTTCAAATCTTGTTTAGTGCTCATATTAGCGATATTTATTATTTATACAAATAAATGTTCCATTGAAAAAAAAAGAAATTAAGATTATTTGTTCATTGTTCTTACAAAACGCAAAGCTGAATGAGCAATTGAAATAAATCTGGTTATTTGTTGACTGTTCTTACAACACTTAAATCGATTTTTAATTACTCAGAATGTAATTAACTTAGATTTAAACACGCTTTAAATGGATATAACTCACATTTTTATAAATTAAAAATTGTGATCTTTTTGGAGGCTCAAAGTTGGAATTTCTCCATTTAATCAGTTTGATACTAAAATTATTTATTTTATGATGAGATTCTATGTGTATGAAGACTTTCCTTTATTCATATTTAATACATGTACCATATGATCTAAACGTTTTATCCTGTAGAAGGCTATTCAATTATTTCCAAAAAAATAATGTTGGTGACAATTTATTAATACCAATAACAATTCTCACTGCAATTGTCACTGTAAATATTTTGTATACAAAATATGTACATACATAACTTTACCATGGCGCGTCAAATGTCGGGCCGCGTCAGATCACGCAAATTTACGGTGGTATCAACTCACATTTAAATACAAACAAAAGTCATGGCATGCTAGAGGATCAAACTTTTCGCTCATATGGTATATGTATACCATAAAGTAGATATTAACAACTTTATATATATATATATATATATATATATATATATATATATATATATATATATATATATATATATATATTTATTTTAAAACTTACAAATTCATTTGTAAAAGCGATAAACGCCAACAGACAGAGTAACGCAAGTGTTCTAGTTGTCATTGTGGATGGAAACTGAATTCTCATATTTAAGCCTTGACTTTATATGCAGTCGTTGATGAAATAACCTCGGAAAATTCAACATTCAGAATAAAACATGCACAAATCAATAACATAACATAACATAGAAATGTTCGTGTTGAATAATATATTTTTTTCATGTAATTACGAAAAAATCATATAATTAATTGAAAACAACAGGTTTTCATTTATATTTTATAATATAATGTCAATGAAATTGCGATTCTGTTTTAGTTAGGTTTAAACGTAATTTGACCTGAATTGTTAAAATTTGCAGTAGGTACTGTCTTTTAACATAAACATTTGATTGGGCCCCATTTTTACCACTCCATTTTTACCACCGTCCCTTTTTTACCACCAATTCTTTTTACCACCAACGTATTTACCACCGTATTCTTTTTACCACCAATATTTTACCGCCATTTAAAATCGAATTAGAATAACAACTGACAACTTCAATTCGTAACCTGTCAATGTCGAGAACATTTACGTACGAGGCAAACCAGCAAGAGGAAGACGACGTGCCACATCCCCGCGATATCCGCCAATGCTGTGGAACATGTATCAGGCAGTTCTGCAGAATACGGCACGCACGAACAACATGTCTGAAGGATGGCATAACCGTTTTTCTGTAGTCGTCGGCCGGGATCATCCTAGCCTATATGCTTTTGTCGTCGAGCTTCAAAAAGAACAGGGAGACACCGAGGCAATGTTCCGGGAATTGGACCTTGGGCGAAAAATTAAACGTACGGAAAACCTTGCCAGAATTAAAACTGAGGATAGGATTACAAATATAGTCTGAGATTACGATGTCAGAAAAGAAGAAGGGGAAATTGCAGAATACTTAAGGGCGATCGGTCACAACATACAATTTTGAATAAAACTGATTTTATTTGTAAAAAAGTGTTTTATTGTATAATTATTGGTACAAATATTAGTGGTAAAACTGTATAGCGGTAAAAAAGTATGGTGGTAAAAATGCGGTGGAAAAAATGGATTGGTAAATTTGGAGTGGTAAAACTGTACCCCTACCTAAACATTTCATTGTATAACGCAATATTCGTTAGGAAATTAGCACGGAAAGTTGTTTCTATATGCGTAAATTAGTCTATGGAAGACAAACACAATAGTAATAAATGGTGTAGAGAATCGCATTCTGGATGACTTTCCGACGAAATTTTATTAATGTATACTAATAATTTCAACCGTAATATGGCCGATGATTTATTTATTAAAAAAAGAATAAAATATAACTTTAACATATTTGTTATTACAACATAGAGAGTTCGCCAGAAAAATACACATTTGAAGGAGCGTTTCTTTTACATTTAAATACTAATCACATATGAAGTACTGTCTTCAGGTTACTTTAGATGATCAAAATGTTTTTGGCCGTTAGCGGCCAAAAAACATGACAGAACGATGAGCGGTCGCCAACGTTGGTGCATCGGTCAATGTTTCAATAGAGATCGCTGCGCCTGCCACTGTAATCTCCCGGCGAAGGTACTCCAGTACCGTCAAGGCCGTAGCTAGAAGTCTGATAGGGGCGTTTAACCTCCTTCCTGAAGTCTTGATTCTTTAAAGTGTGTATACATTTTTCTGGCGGACTCTGTATTATACCTGGTGTTGATTAGATCAGGTATGGATAGGGATTTAACATGTAAAACCACATTTATGCATTTTCCTGCTTGACCCCTAATTTTAGAAAAAAAGTAGAGAAGTAATCAAAGATTTAAAAACAAATCCCATGTTGGTTAGTTGCTATATAATTAAAATAGGACATCATTTACTTTTTTTTTACTGAGTTTTAAAAATTACAAAAATGTAAAATAAATAGCCTCAAGAGACAGTTTTGAATTTATTATTTTTGCGGAAGGGGCGTTCAAGATTTTAGGCATACAAGTCGAGTATTAGACCTCCAAATGGCCGTAATTACTTGCTGAATACGCCCATATTGTTTCCTAATACCCGGCTTTTGGCTAATTTTTTAAATTTAAAATTTCTCAAAATTGACAAGAAAATGGTGATGTGTCCATCATAGCGCTTTCCTCGTTAAATGTATGATGATTTAAATATCAACAATATGAACAAGTCGCTTAAACTAAATTTATTATACTTTTATTATTATTATTTCAAAATTGTTCACAAAAAAGTAATTCTTGCATTTTTTGCTACATCTCGGTAAATATTGATCACCATCACATCTAAGCATTATATATTTTTAACTTTACAGTAAATCAATGTTATATACGCGTGGTGCATTAAGTAAAATTTCGAGTTTAGAAATGCCCCGACCCTCGACCCTCGACAAATTAAATTTTCTACGCGGTGCATTTCTAAACTCGAAATTTTACTTCATGCTTAGTCTGGGAGTGGAAGACACTCATTACTTTAAAATATGTCACAACTGTTAAAATGTGTATCGTAACTAGCACAAAGAAAATAAAAATAACATGGCGATCTCATTATAGTTCAATTCAAACTCGTGTCAAGTTGGCACGATTGGTTAAATGTCGGCTTGCGCCGACTTATGTTAACTGTCATTATGGTTCATATGTCGGCTACCGCCGACTTATGTCAACTGTTATTATATTCCAAATGTCGGCTGGCGTCGACTTGTATGTCAACTATCCAATTGGCTTATGTCAAGTTGACACGATGAACTAAATGTAGGCTGGCGCCGACTTATATCACCTGTTATTATAGTCTAAGTGTAGGCTGGCACCAACTTGTATGCCAACAGTAATTATAGTCCAAATGTCTGCTAACGCCAACTTATGTCAAGTTGATACAATGGACTAAATGTCCGCTGGCGCCGACTTTCTTCAAGCTGAAACGATAGACTTATGTCATTCAACCTTGTTATAAATTCACATTTTTTACTATTGTGACATGACTGTAAGTCACTTGTTTGATTGTCTTTTGACTATGGTCAAATTTTTTCGGATTATGTCTCTATAGACTGTATTTTGAATATTCTGGCATTGTGACTGTAAGTCACTTGGTTGGCTGTCTTTTAACTTATTAGAATTTTGTCATTAAATCACTTTAATGACTGTATTTGATATAATGATTTAGGTGACTCACAATCATTCACAATCATAATATCACAATAGTTGAAATACAGTCCATAGATAGACATAATCCGACAAAATTCTAGCATAGTCAAAAGATACTCAATCAAGTAACTTACAATCACAAAAATCAAAGCACGGTCAAAGATCAGTCCAATAAAGGAATGTAGAATGCACTTTAACATTTATATTTCAATATATGTATACAATAATTTCATAACACCATAATAAAGGGTCCTTATAATACGACATTGGGATAACACAATCTCGATATGCACCAGAATGCGTCGGGACGTTGTAAGCATAGAATGACAAGTGCGCACGTATTTTTAGTTTTTGAAGTGTATATCTTTATTTTATTAATATAAAAAGGACCGTTATTGACATAATAATACATTACATCTACACTAATCGCTACCCCCTATCTTCCTTCTGCTTTCCCGCTCTTCCCCCAACTTCTCCACCGTCTTTACCCCGGCCCCATCCCCTTTCATCCATTCCCTCACTCTTCTATTCCCTCTTACTCCCACCTATTCCTCCTTCACTCCCTCGCACTCCTCCGCCAAATGACTCCACGTATCCCCCCCCCCTTCACAGTCCAAAGACAGTCAAGCAATTTATTAAGATTCAAAATTTCACAAATGTCAATACACAGTCGAACGAGTAATTTGATGATAAAATTATATCATACTTAGAGACTTATAGTCTATGTTGCAATAGTCAATAAGCAGTCGAGACAGAAATGTAGTTCACTAAATAGCTTATAGTTATAATACAATCAATTTACAGCCGACTAAGCGATTTTATGTTTAAGTTAAGTTAACGACACAGTGATTATATGATGATCAAAATTAACTGTTATTTAATTAATAGATTACATGTTGATTATATTGACTGTCTTTACAATTTTGATTACTATTTGACGATAACATTGATTATTACCTAACCAGTGACATAAATAAACTACACAAAGAACTTTGAAGATAAAAAGTTGTCAGCATTTCTCGCCTAGTTAATGAGCCATCGGCTTTATCCCGGAAACTATGCAGCGTAGCATGTTGGGGTAAAACATTGCAAAGTTAAAGTGGCAAAAAGAAATCACAATAAATTATTTTTAAGTTCCTAAGATCTATCGCCAAATACAAAACCAGATTTTTATTAAAAAACTGCTATATTGAGCTAGGTTGAAATAATACAAATCCGAATCTACGCTAATTTTAGTCAGCTACTTGTTTCTTTATCTCAAATATATACAGAGAGTTTTATGTAACACCGAACATACTAAAATGTACTTAATGTTAATTTTCCTATGTTCGATGTGTACTGGGACGCATCAAAGCATTGAGTACGATGTGATTGGCTACGATTTCTAATGGTAATATAGTCAACCCTATGTACACACTTCACGTCAAAAATGAATTAAATTTGTCAATTATTATGTCAACCACAATATGTTGTATTATGAATATTTTAGTACAACGGAATGGTTATTAACTTTTGTTATAATTTTAATCAGTAAAATACTGGTTAAAGAAGGTAAGAAGATATAAATGCTTCATCAGTAAACATAACACTGGTCTGAAAAAAAAAAAAATTTTCGAGCCCTGACACCATTCCTGCTGATTCTTATGTAAAATGACCTCCTGAATCCGAATATGACCTCCGTTTTCCCCCATCACCCACCGTTTTCGGGGGAGGCCCCCCGCCTATTTTTATCACTTTTCGATAATTTGGAGGGACGAAAAGGATTATTTTAGCCTTTACATTTCTTCTGAGGGGCTAGAGAGGTGAAAAGTTCCAAAACATGAACATTTGTAGCAAGGAGGTGGATTTGGGGGGGGATTTGCCCCCTTAAATTGTAAAAAAATCATTCAAAATGATAATTTTTTTCCGTTTTTTCGCAGTTTTTTCACTTATTTTCTACATATTCCAGCTTCCATTTCCCCTCATCCTCCCCTAAACACCCCCAAATAATAAAAATATATTGCAACAATATATAGCAACAATAATAAAAATATATAGCAACAATAATAAAAATATATAGCAACAGTTCGGACGATTCACTGTACCACGCTGGCGCTCTCAATACTCTCCCCGTTTCCCCCCATCCATTGGATGGGTGAAAAGGATTATTTTAGCTGTAAAGAATAATAAATAAAAAGTAAAATAATAAATGTAAAATAATAAATGTAAAGAATAATAAATAACTAAGGTAAGTACCTTCATTTGGTGCTTGCTTTCCTTTTGTACCTGAGGTAGAAGTTTCTCGTATCAAAAACCAGCAGTACTCTGCTAACATGCTCGCATTCCACTTCCCCGAAAATCTCCTCTCGAACTTAGAGATGTCTTGGTGAAACCGTTCCCCGTGTTCATCTGAAAATTCCTGTGCGCGCGAGGTATTGAGAGCGCCAGTGTGGTACAGTGAATCTTCCGAACTGTTGCTATATATTTTTATTATTGTTGCTATATATTGTTGCTATATATTTTTATTGTTTGGGGGAGCATCCTCCCCCAAGTGGGGATGGAAGCTGGAATATGTAGAAAATAAGTGAAAAAACTGCGAAAAAAACGGAAAAATCGATCATTTTTAAGGATTTTTTTACAATTTAAGGGGGCAAATCCCCCCCCCCCCCAAATCTACCTCCTTGCTACAAATGTTCATGTTTTGGAACTTTTCACCTCTCTAGCCCCTCAGAAGAAACATAAAGGCTAAAATAATCCTTTTCATCCCTCCAAATTATCGAAAAGTGATAGAAATAGGTGGGGGGGCCTCCCCCGAAAACGGTGAGTGATGGGGGAAAACGGGAGTCATATTCGGATTCAGGAGGTCATTTTACATAAGAATCAGCAGGAATGGTGTCAGGGCCGATTTTCGTGCCGACCAGTGTAATTTTTCGCAACATTTTGTTGTTTAATTTAACATATTAAATACAATTTTACACAAATGTTATCGCTTAATTTTGTTATACAGCAACTAGTAATGTTGGAATTTGTAGGACCTAAACTTAAATTCTTGTAGAACTCCTACATACAAAGGATTTTTAAATATTTAATGATTTTGCAATAGTAAGGATATTATTAGACACTATTCGACATAACAGAAATTGTTTAATTTCACCTCTTCCGATAATATCGACGGACTTCTAACTCCTCGCTTGTGAAATGTATCCAAACAAACCGTTCTAGAAGGTTCGAAATGGTTGAAATAAATGGTAGTCTAATTGACCAGAACATTTTTCAGAAAATAAATCATAGGAATTTCTTGAACTGTTTTCTCCATTGTATAAGTTTACCAGAATAATCTTTCCCTCCTTTGTATACATTATTGATATGTTTAACTCTCCGTTCTTCATTTACGTCTGCTTCAAGTGCTAGAACAGCAAATAACAGCTTGCGATAACTGACAGATTTCATTTATTTTTGAAGGGAAGAGTGTATATTAGGTTGACTATATTACAATTAGAAATCGTAGCCAATCACATCGCACTCAATGCTTTGATGCGTCCCAGTACACATCGAACATAGGAAAATTAACATTGAGTACATTTTAATATGTTCGGTGTTACATAAAACTCTCTGTACATATGAAGTACAGGAGAGCGAGAAAGTGTGATCATTAAACTGCATGTAACATTGGTTAGGATTAACCGAAGTTATTAAAATAAGTCTCATTTGATAGGTAATTGAAAGCACTTTAAATCACATTTCACTCTTTTTACTTTAGTTCTCATAGAAAGCGCTAGAAAGCGTTTTTTGGAACAACCACCATATTTTCTATATTTTCTTAAAAAAATAAAATAGTAAGCTATAGTTCTTCTAGGCCAGTTTATTGCAGAAAGAAATACTGAGAAAAATGGTAAAAACCTCATCCTGATATCTTTATCTTAATTAAAGATATAGTAACAAGTTTGGTAGATTTGCTCTTTTTTAACCGCGCACCGTATAAATATATATTTCAAAATCTAGTATGCCTTTAGGCTCTTTTGTTATATGTTCAAGAGATCAAAAACAAGAATTAAAAGAATAACGGAGACCACTTTTCCCATTTATATGTTGTGGAAAACGAAGTAAATCCATGATTATTTAAAATCTCAAAATATAGTAGACTAGGGAAATATTTAAGTTTAGTAAAATGTTTAAAACGGCGTGTATTTACTACAATTAATAACACTTATTACAATAATTTAATGGAACAATAACAAACAAAACATAGGAAAAAAAACGGATACAATAATTGTATCTAGCTTTGCGGGTAGAGGGCGCAATTTCTATCGCAAAGGATAAAAAATGATTGTTTCCAAAATGCCAAATTCAATTCGACATATTAAAAATGTGTAAACAATAATCTACTCTAAATATTGTTTAATTTCAACTACCTTCTCGTTTCATTTTCTTTCACATTGGATGCAGAGGAG
This sequence comes from Philonthus cognatus, assembly GCA_932526585.2. Taxonomy (NCBI): domain Eukaryota; kingdom Metazoa; phylum Arthropoda; class Insecta; order Coleoptera; family Staphylinidae; genus Philonthus; species Philonthus cognatus. The sequence continues at coordinate 9,163,241 of OW052249.1, read as the reverse complement.
AATGGAAAAGTCTAATCATTAAAATGGTTATAACTTCAGTTAAGGTAAATCGAATTTAACAAACTCTGACTAATTTGATAAATAATTAAATGTACTTCTGAACACCATGTACTCTGGTTTATTTTAGTGCCTATATTAAGGGTCAGAGGGCGCTATTTGTGAAAAAGATCCCATTCTGCCAAATTTTCAACATATGTTCGGTTAGGGTAAAGATATCGGGATGCGGTTTTCGTCAGTTTTTACACTAGTTTTTATCTTATTTAAATATTGTATTTTATGGATACCTTCTTATTTGAAAATTAAAAAAAAAGAGAAAATATGTTGATTATCCCAATCGCACCCTCTAGCACTTAATATCAAATCTAAAATAGATCAGAGGGAATTATGTTTCAAAGTGAATTCAATTATCTATCAAATGAGGTCAAGTTTATTAAATTCAGTGAAACCTAACTGAAGTTACAGGCATTTAAATGATTAGACATTTCCATTCTCTGCTGCATCTTATATGAGAGTCAAAGAAACGAGAACATAGTTGAAATTGAGTTAAATTTAACGTAGATTGAGATTATCATATTTTAAACTTGGCTTCATCATTTATTTGATAAAAAACTGTTTTAATCTTTTACTATAGCGAAAGCGCCCTCCAGCAATAATTTCCAGCGTTTTCGTTTGGCTACATTTACGATTAAACTTTTTACCACAACATGCTACGATGAATAGTTTCTAAGATATAGCGGATGGTCACGCTTAATTAAACACCCGGTATAATATCGATGAATTTTAATTTTTTTTGTGAATGTTGTTGATTTTTTCATATTATTGTCCAATTTTATAAAAATGTTGATTCTGAAAATCATCCATAATAACTAAATAAATAAAAATTAATCGTAAATCTAGTAATTAGAGACTTAAATTAATGACATAAATAAAATTCGTCAATACGTTTAAAAATTATATGATAACTATTAAGTCATGAAAGTAAGGGTACAAAGCCTGCAATGAAATGAGTACATTTTGCAACCTTACTTTGATCACCCCTAGTACATATAACGTAATTTCAAAAAGTTAATAAATATTGAATATTTAAAAGATTTTTCAGACATGTCTGAAAATTGATGCAATTGATGCAAACAGACTTTGCAGAAAGCATCAAAACGTGGTGCTTGGTAGCTCTATAAAAAAGCGTACCAGCCGGGGTGGCCTCTCCAATTCGGGAGGAAGTAAAGGGCTAACCTGTTTAATCCTCGTACGTCTTGGGGAGGACTGGCGGTTTCTTCTTCTCCTTAATTTAACTTTGGGTAGACTAATAAGCCGCAGGCAATTCTATAGCCGGGGGCAGGTTCAATTAGCCGGAGGCCGCACTATTTAAGATCGGTAAAACGCGGAAGTCTTCTTCTTTTCGAGTCGCACGTTACAATAATTGGTTATTGAGGAGGGGATGCATGGGTTGGAGAGACCTCTACCCGGTTTGCACCGAACATACCCCCTACCCAAATAAAACATTTGACAATAAAATGGAATAAGTTCCCAATAACAAAAAACAAAACCTATGAACGTAAATTTGAATTAATAATCTACAAAAAATAAATGATAACCAAATGAAAAAAAAAAAACTAAAGAACAACAAGCTAAATAGGAAATTATTATTGAGGCGTCAAAATCTCTCCTGTTCCCGTCCGTATCTTCACAACTCTGGGAATACCGTCCGTACTGGGTATTAACTGTGTAACACGTCCCTTTGGCCACTGTGTAGGTGGCATGCCAGGACTGTACCAAAAAACTATATCATTTACTGAGACCGTTTGTGAATCTTTAAGCCATTTTGAGCGAAACAGTTGGCTGTGGAGGTATTCTCTACTCCAGCGCTTCCAAAAAGATAAAACTAGTTGCCTTGTCAGCTGCCAATGACTCCAGTGATTTTTAGGTTCGTCTAAGAGGTTTACCTCAGGTCGCGATAATATAGGAGCACCAATCAAAAAGTGCCCAGGCGTAAGATAATCAAAGCCATTGTCTGGCGAATTAGACATAGAACAGAGCGGGCGAGAATTGAATATTCCCTCAGTTCGAGCCAAAATCGTGCTAATTTCCTCAAACGATAAAGTCTGTTCTCCAACAACTCGTTTGATATGAAATTTAAACGATTTAACTCCTGCCTCCCATATACTCCCAAAATTCGGAGCATATGGAGGGTTAAAATACCATTCCACATTGCGAGATGAAAGGTATTCTGCTAATTTTTTCTTAGATGAACTAAAAAATTGAGATATCTCGGTAATCTCTCGAGCTGCACCTTTAAAGTTTCGGCCCTAATCCAAGTATAGGTGCGCAGGAAGACCACGTCGAACAACAAAACGATCCAATACTGCTAGACAACTATCAGTGGTGAGACTGGTAACTGCCTCTAGGTGAATCGCTTCTGATTCCATACAAACAAACAATGTCACGTAGCATTTAACTGATCGGTTGGTTTTAATCAGCGAAGCCTTGACAAAAAAAGGACCGGCAAAATCCAGACCCGTATGACTGAACGTTCGAGAGGGTTTTACACGATACGAAGGAGGATCAACCATAGGGGGTTGAATGGGTTCTGCTTTGAAGCGATAACATTTCAAACAACGAAATATTCGTTGTCGAATTAAATTTATGGCTGAAGGAATCCATTGCGTTGTGAGAATAATTAAATAAGCTGTGGGCCCCTGTGCCCGGAATACAAATGAAAATGATCAATTAGCAACGTTGCCAATCTACAAGAAGAGAGAATGCGTACGGGATGACAGATATTCTTCGATAAGTGGGAGTGCTTTAGAGGACCCCCCACCCTGACGAGACCTTAGGAGTCCAGAAAGGGCGATAAACTGCGATAACGTTTTGAACAAAAGTTTCCATTCTCTAACAAATGAATATCAGAATCCAGATTGATAACCGGAGGTAAAACGTCATCCCAGTCAATCTTAAGCAACCATAATCGTTGCATCAAGCACTTGAGGTAAAATATAAATGGAGAAAGAAACCCATTTATATCATAAGTACGAGCTATACGCGAAAGTATACCTCTTTTGGAGGCAATGTCCTTTAAAGGCGTAACAACATAATGAAAAAATCAAGTTTTGAGTTTTAGTTGAGGAAGAAGTAGGCATTGTCTGAGAAATATTACTACCAAAGTCAATTATTTAATTATCTGAACTAGCCCATTTTCCTAGTTGAAAACCTCCTAACTTCAACAGAGCAATCAACTGATCTCTCAAGAGAATTGCAGTGGATTGATCGTAAGCACCGCACAAAATATCATTGACATAAACACCTATTTTCAAAGCTGCAGAGGCTAAGGGAAAATTTACACCTTCGTCTTCTACTGATTTTTGAATAGCACGTTGTGCTAAAAAGGGACTTGATGTTGCGCGTGTTCCCATTCAATTACGGGTTCCGTTGGAAATATTCTCCAAAAGACATGTTGGTACAAACAATCATCTGGATGTAACTTAACTTCCCTAAACATTTGACGAACGTCGCAAGTAAGTACAACATTAAGAAGACGAAAACGAGTAATCAGTTGACTTATGGCTGATTAAAATTTCGGTTCCGACAATAGTGTATCATTAAGACTTATTCTACGATTATCTTTCTCAGCTGGATTAAATATAACTCTAACTACTGTATTATTACCAATTCGCTTTGAGACACCATGATGGGTCAAAATATAAGGTACTGCATGAGTGGCACGTACTAAATGCCCTTGAGAAATATAATCTCTAATATTCTGAGAATATAAATTATACAATTGAGAATTATGCTTAAAAGACATTTCTAATTTGTGAAATCGAAAAAGAGCAGAAGCTCTGTTTGAACCAAATGATGGACGACTTCCATCCTTGAACATATTGGATATTTTAGAAACTGAGGCAACCTCTTCCCATTCCCAGAATGAGCGAAGAGCTGTATCTAGAGAAGGCTCATCAACTATATGAGTGAACATAAAGTTCTTAACAAATGAGTTGTAATCACAATCAGGGACGGAGCCCATGGTTACCCAACCTAGTGAGGTGAGAATGGCACTTGGAGTTCCCTTGATATGCGACGAGTACTCAGTGGAAATATAATCTCTAATATTCTGAGAATATAAATTAGACAATTGAGAATTATGCTTAAAAGACATTTCTAATTTGTGAAAACAAAAAAGAGCAGAAGCTCTGTTTGAACCAAATAATGAACGACTTCCATCCTTGAACACATTGGATATTTTAGAAACTGAGGCAACCTCTTCACATTCCCAGAATGAGCGAAGAGCTGTATCTAGAGAAGGCTCATCAACTATATGAATAAACATAAAGTTCCTAACAACGATTCACTAATTCTGAAGAGAGTGGAACTGTAGGAAGTTCCGCAGTGATTCCAGCAAGAACCCAGAATCAAATTGTATTGTCGGTTCTGAAGAGGTGAGCGGTGAAATGCTACAGTTTACAAGGTCTTGAGGGCGATCAAGTGCTGTTTTACTAATTCCATGAAGGTAATATGGACATTTATTTCGAGGTAAACCTAACCGATCTGCTAAACTACTACTGATGCAGTTCACTTGACTTCCCGTATCAAGTACAAGTCTGCACGGGTGCCATTGGCCTGACGAGCTTAAGATTTGAGCTTATGCAGTACCCAAAATAGTTAACAATGGTTTTTTGTTCACACCAGAATTCGCAAAAGAAACTGAAGGTGATGTTGGATTACATTTAATGGAGGGAGAAACCATTTCCGATTTAAAATTTAAATTATTATCAAAATGCAGTAAGGTGCGATTTCTTCGCACAAACGCGGCACGTTGCCTTTGAAGTACAGTTTACAATTGTATGAGTTCCTAAACAAGCAAAGCAATGTCGATATTTTTTAACTATCGTTCAATAAATTTAGAACACTTAATAAGTGTATACTTTTCTTTACAATGTGAACACGACATATTAAAATCAATTTGCTTTGTATGTTCTACTGCCATATGTACACGTTTCTTTTCTGCATGTTTGACACTAATTTGAGAACTAGTTTTACTAGAGGAAGCAACTGAAGTGGATATCAATTTCGACACAACACACTTATCTCTAAGAAAATCAATCAAATTACTCAAAGTAGGAAAGTCTACATTAATATATTTACTTTCAAAATCTTCTCGAGTTTTTCAATCTAAAAGACGTAAAACATAATCCAACAAAATGTAATCTTCCAAATCAACAATAGCTAAAGCACGAAGAGATTTGACATGTGAACAACATTTATTAAATCTTCTATCAGTTGAATAGAATTAACTTTCAGCGGAGTCAACCTAGAAATCTTTGAAAGATAATTATTTGCTATCAAACGTTTTTTATTAAAATGATCAACTAGAAGATCATACGCTATACAATTATTTTCGGGTGTAAATGTAACAGTTTCAACTAATTTCAACGCACTTTCCTCAAGATAACCTACTAAATATGACAATTTTTTAATGTCTGACAAATCGGAGTGATGGATCAGATTGTCGAAAAGCGCAATAAAAGCCGGAAATTTCTTAGGAGTACCATCAAAGTTGTTTATTTGAATTTTAGGAATTCGAGAACGAGCTCTGATTGGTGTCAGAGGTGAATTTAAAACTATTTCATTATATTTTGTCATTATTGGAATATATATAAATCATCATGGGATTTCCTTAATTTAGTTGTATTGAGTTTAAAATCATTGTGGTCGACTGACAAAGCATCTAGTTGGTCTAAAATATTCTGAAATTCAGTGCGATTTGTTTCTAATTAACCAACACAAGTTTTAATTTCAGCCGGCAATTGAGCAATTAGATTATAGCAATGTTGTAATTGCCCCCACAAACGATCTTTTCGACTGGTTAACACTTTAAATGTTTTCGAATCCTCACGTGAGGGTGCTTCATTTTTATTAGCAGCATTAGTCGTCATTTTAAGGTCGGAAATGTACATGTTATTTGGCCATAAGAACGAACAACGATTAATCTTCCACAATAATGAAAATAGATCTTTGAAACTTATACATATTGTACATTGAAGCTTAGCGTATAAATTGACAGTATTTTTTTTTTAATTGGTTCTTAAATTAAATATAAATTAAATAATTGATCACTGTCAAACGATCACATAAATCCGTGGAATACTTCCATTGGAAACATTATTTATTCTTCATATTGCTTTATTTTATTGAGGTAATTATTATAAGCATGTTGTGTTAAATAGATTGATCGAAAACAAATGCGAAATAAAACTAATCGTTGCTTAGAAATCTCCATAGGAGCAATGTAAAATTTTATTATGCTTTAAATAAATGGGGGGCAGTATCGTGCCATTTTCGTGATATTTTAAAAATATACATTGATTCTAAAAACATGTGGAAAGAAGTAAGATTTGATATGTAGAATTTGTGTACGATATTAGTCGCGCGCGGGCTCCTGGCTCCTGGCTCCCGGCTCCCTGCTCCCGGCTCCCGACCTTGAATTGCGAATGCATTTTATCTGACGCGGACCGTTTAATCATTATATTATTGATACACAACAAAGGAATACGTTAAAATATTTCCCAATACATTTTGTAAATATAATTGCATTTCAGGATTTGTGTGTTGAATAGGAATTATAATTTACCAAATTGAATGTGCGGTACTCGGCAATAATTAATATTTGATTTTTGATAATAATCTTTAAATTACCTAGGCAGTTGCAAATAACTTTAATTTATATTTTATGTTTCTAGAATTTAACTGTTTGTCAACAATATTTTGAATAATAATATGAAATATCGAATTCAAATCATTAATGGTGGAGGCATCTACTTTGTTATGTAGTGTACACACCTCTTCATATATTAATTTTATTTTAATTATAAGTTTCATTTTTGTTTTCTCTTTAGTGATTAATTTGGAATATAGCTTAAAATTGTAAAAAAATATTCGAATAGAATCCTCAAAATAGTAGTTCCTATAAATAGTTAATGCGTGTCATCTAAATTTATTAAGACACAAAACATTAATTGAATTCAACATAAGTGTTCATATCACAAAATAAAAATATCAGATCATAAAATGGACTATTGCTGTACATTCTTCGCGTGCTAAGTATTTCTGACGTATATAGAATCAATAAACAATTACCATGATCGTTCAGAAATTAGAGGAAAATGGTTGTGTGAACGATAAACATATCGTTGAAACGAAAAGAGGAAATTTAAAGAAACTATAACAAATGTATTAACAAATCATTAAGTGTATGACAGAAGAAGTTTTTAAATAATATTTTATGTTCATTATTCACATACGCATTCTTTTAAAATATGAGAAATTGTAAGTGCAGTCTTATTCTGTTTAGGTTTAGAGGGGGGCGAGGGGGGGGGATATGGGGTTCAATCCCATGATTGTAATTCATAATAATAAAATAAAAATAAGTATTGGAAATGAGACAAGCAAAAACAGTTGTATGTATTTCAATTGAAATTAAAATCCCCATTCATTCGCCCGGCGCCATCTAAACAAACAAACAACGCGCTCCGCGCTCATAATTTTTATTATTCGTTCTAATAAACTTCGGCAGGCACTATAAAGCAACACATAGTCAAAACTACTTTCAACAATTTTGTTATCTCTGTGCCATCTCGTATCCCAGAAACACACAACTAGCAAAAATTGGCCCTCTTAATATAACATGTTTATATAAATTACCTCAATAAATTAAAGCAATATGAAGAAGAAATAATGTTTCCAATGGAAGCATTTCAAGGATTTATGTGATCGTTTGACAGTGTTCCATCATTTAATTTATATTTAATCTAAGAGCCATTTTTTTGAAAAAATAAATACTGTCAATTTATTCGCAAAGCTTTAATGTACAATATGTATAAGTTTTAAAGATCTATTTTCATTATTGTGGAAGATTAATCGTTGTTTGTTCTTAAGGCCAAATAACGTGTACATTTCCGACCTTAATCAAGACACCTTGTATAAAAACCGCTTATATTATTGCACTTTGCATGAAAATATACAAGGAATTTTTCTTTTAAGTATACATATCCTGATGATACATACGCTGTAGATTTTCAGGCATTCGTTGTTTTTGTAAATCGTTCGATTTAAAACTTCTAACGGGTATTTTTACTCCCTGATTATAATTTAGAGTTTAGAAAAGCCTGAAAATATGGTTTGGTCGAGTAACGAACCGGAGCGACCGAACCAAATTTTCTAAACTTTACTTCATGCGTCACGCGTATACAATAGCGAAATATTCTGATGTTTAAAATATACTGCAAAAGCAGTACGCTAATTTAGTATATTTTAAACTTTACGTTAAATCAGTGTTTTATACGCCTGGTGCATGAAAAAAAAATTCGAGTTTAAAAAAGCCCAAACATTTGTTCTTTTCGCTTCGCTTTGAGGAGCGACTAAACCAAAACTTAGACTTTTGTAAACTCGAATTTGTAATTCATGCTCAATCATGGAGTGGAGACACTCGTTAGAAGTTTTAAATTGAAACATATACAGAGTTGTCTGCTTTAGGATATGTATACTTAACATTTTCTTATTATTTCCAGTAAATTTTATTAATATTGTGGTTTATGTAGAATAAAAATGTAAATGTTTGTTAAACATGGCTAAATTAAGACCCGGTTGGCCGCAGGTTGGCCACCCATGTACTAAAGTGTTATGTACGAGTAACATTATTTATAATTTCATTTGAATGTTTTCGGCCATGTGTAATACAAAGGGGAAAGCGATTTTTTCGTGAACATTTTAAATCAAAAATTTTTGAGTCGCATATTTCCAAAAACTCCTAAATCAATCCACTTTAGTTCGTTTCGAGTAATTCAAAATATATATATTCACTTAATGAATGATGATTATTTCGAATTGTTATTACAGATATCGGTTGTATTTACAATGATAAATAAAGGAACGTAATGAGTAAAATCGTACTTTCATACTTCTTCTGGAAATATAAAAAAATAATTGGATTTATCTAGATTTGAAAATAAATTGGGATTTTGGGGTTTTTGATATTTGTTTCACTATAATTTATTTTATTTTTGTAGTATTTAGGTAATAATGTAGTTTCAGATTAGATGATAGTTAAAACATAATTAAATAAAATATTGTTCTTTAAAGACTGTTTAAACATGTTATACAAAATGGTTCATTATAAAAACTTATATTTTAAAGTATATTGTCTTATATATTACATTTTTTACACAAATGTCTTCAATTTCGGTCTCACTGTTGTCGTCTTCTTGTTTTCCTCAAGCTTCATATCTTGTGATGACGTAGGTGAGGTTTTCTTATATTACCTTCTTCTCTCAGTTAATTGGAAGTGTTTTGAAAGGAGTTGATTTACTTAATATTTTTCTAAGTTTAATTTTACATTGTCTAATTCTACAGGTAATGGGTTAATTGAGCAATTTTATTTACCTGTTTTAAACGTACTTTGAGAGTTGGTGACATCTAAATGTTCGTTTACCACGAACTAATATGTTTCACTCTTAATTGAGCGCGAACATCGTCAACATTTTATTTAATTACTTTTGTTACAGAACTAATAATACAATCAAGTCTACGATAGATTTAGCGGTTTTTATTTACTAAGTGCGTTACAGGATTTAGCGGTAGGTATTCAAAAACGGCATGTGGATTTAGGGGTTTTTGAAATTAACAGCGACCTTACACACGTTTTTACAGAAGGATTTAGTTCAATTAGATGGTTAATTTCAGGCTAAAATATGCCTCTAATTATATACTAGGAGATGACGACACTAGTTTAATTTTTGTAAAAAATGGATTTAGGGGTTTTTGAAAATAGGCGACTCATTTGTTGATATATCCATTTTGATATATAATGAATAAACAAATGTTTTTTTGATGTTAAAACTATCAAGGAGTATGAGAAAATATTGAATAACAAATGATGCAGGTAGCATATACATTATACATGTATGATAATGGCGCAAAAAGTCATCAACGATAACTGGTTAATAATAGGTAAATCACATTTTAAATACACAAAAGCAGTTTTATAAAAAAAAGCAGTTGTTTGTTCCAAAAATTAAAAATAGATGACAGGAAACATTAAAGGTTCAATCTCATATTAAATACACGAAAACAATTTTATACAGAAATATTCCACTTTTTTGGGCCAATATGTAAAAAATGGATAAATTAGGATGCTCACTATAAAATCAATGTTCACAACAGAAGGTATGTCTACCTCTACCTTCTGTTGTGACATTGATATTAAAAATGGTATTCAAATGATAATACTGAATACAACTATCGAAACTGGATGCAACTCTATTATAAAATTAATTTTAAATGCATAAAATAATGTTTATCAATATTCTGAGGAACTTTACATTCAAAGAGGTATTTTTATATGACGCTTTATTTAGAAAATAAAAATACATAACAAAAACAGACGTCTCACGGTCCACTAATCTTTTACACGATTACTAGCAAATTAATTAAATTTATGTAATCTGTTACCAGGTAGCAGAAACGATTTATCATATACAGTTTACCGCTCAATTAAATGATACATTTTTTCCCCTTTAACCCCTGTAACCTTCAATTGTGCAACTGGGGTTTTTACCGGTCGTAATAGCAAGAACGATAGTCGATCATCATCATCACACTTATCCTAAGCACTGATTACATGAATGTGTATATGTACATTACATGCATATAGTGTTACAGTCAGCCCCGTTGTAAGCGGTCAGGCAAGTCGTTCACAGCACGCGGGCACCAAATTGTGCTTGATAGGACAATCATATGGTAAATATCTTTAAGATTATGAAGATAAAACAACTGGGCCCGGGGTCACCAAGTCACCAAGCGGAGGGGCGTCACCGAAGCCAGACATCAGAAATTTCATAATTTTGAATCAAACATTTTAATTTATACAGGGTGTCCCGATTTAAGCAGTGCATGAGTATCTTCTAATATAACTATATCCGGTGTAAAACTAACAAAGCAGTTGAATGTTCAGAGCACACTGCAAAAATGATTTTTTAATATTATTATGGCACAAATATTTTTTAAGATACGCATGCTACCTTCAATTTTTATATGGATGCCGAATGTGGCTTATTTTGTAGATTTTAGTTTGATGTATCATATGATAAGTATATTAAAAGAAAAAATAGATAAAAATATGTTTCTAGTACGCTGTGGAAATGTGCACTAGAACAAAAGAATAATTATATATTATTATTATAATAATATACGTAGGCAAAAAAAAAGATACGTTTTTAACACATTTTTATTATAAAATACACTAAAAAGACGAAAACATTATTTAATTTTTCTATTATTACAAATAAACTCAACATATAGTATATTAAATTAAAGGGAAATAAACAATCTACAAAATGAGCTCATAACCAACGTTGACGTCCTTATGGACAAATAAAGTTAGTATCCATATGTTGGAAAATATTTGGTTCATTATAAAAGTAACTACATATTATTAAAATTTTAAAAAAAGTGTCTTAATATTATCAAAATATTATTCTTTTACACCAAGATACTAGTACAAAGAAAAAATAAAAATCACCAAAAGCAGTTTCTTTTTGCAGTGTGCTCTGAATATTCAACTTTTTTGTTACTTTTATTTTATTTTACTTTATTAACGGAATCCATTCAATTGCATTTACACCGGATATAAATAATACTTATTGTCCTGCATATTTTCTCCCACTTATTCGATTCACTATCTCTTACCGTTTAGAGCAGTGGTTTGCTCATTGTTTTTTAATCGGTGACCACTGTGATGTTTTAGGTCTTAGCAGGGACCACAAGGTTCAAAAATATTAACATGTGTTAATCTTAAAATATATTTTAATTAGTAATAGGAATAATCGAGATACAATAACCGAATTTGTTAATTATTAAAACATCTCTATATAATCGACATTACATCGATTATTACATTAATTGATTTATGAATAATTTAAATTAGCGTTTCTTAAATTGTGACTCGTGAGTCTATTTTTGATTGGTCGGAAGTAGATTTTAAACATGTCCTCTGGCGCATGAAGTAAACTTTCGAGTTTAAAAAAGCTTGAAAATTTGGATTTGCTAATTTTCAGCCTTTTATAAACTCGAAATTTTACTTCATGCTTAGTTTGGAAGTAGAAGACACTCGTTAGAATGGTATTAAGACATTGAGAAAAACATTAGTTCTGTTTTATTGGTTTTATTGAAAACTTATGATTTTTTTAACTTTAACACAAATTTCCACAAATTCGTATTATTTATCCCATTTCAAATGATGTAATTGTTTTGAGAGTTTTTAATATTTACTATCTTCTACCAATCATGGCTTTTTGTAAGATTGTCAAAATGTCGAATGCAAAGACTTTTCAAATACCTACATTGTTTCTTGAGTTTTGAGCCAAATTTTATCCTAATTTAATTTTATTTTAAAAAAATAATCAAAGTTGCGAAATACTCGCAGGCACGTTTATGGCTGCTAGGGGTATTGTTTAGCTACCGAAGGAAAGCATTTCGAACAATATCTGTAATACTTTTCTGATTTGTTTGTTCCTGTTCTATTTCCATTGTTTGCTAACATATTATTAAATAATTTTATTTTTGAAAGGAATAAAACATGTGTATGTTATTTTATTTAAAAGATCATGTAGAAAAATATTTTATTTATTACTAACAATAAAAATTTGCTTCAAAATTACATGATAAAATACATAAACACATGGTATAATTTTTAGCATGAAAAATCCTATGCCCCACTATAAAAAAAAATATACGGTAGATTGAAGATACATGAAAAAAATATTAATTTATGTCAATAATGAAAATATTAAACAAGAATGTCAATTTATGAAAAACTTCGCTTTCTATAAAAATAATAATTATGTTAAAATTAGAAATTTACTTCAAAAGTGTTAATTTATAGCAAAAATGTCAATTTATGGGACTAACGACAGTAAAAAAATCAATTTATTTCAAAAAAGTCTTCCTTTGTAAGATTGTTTTATTTTTCTTAAAATTTGAAGTATCGCTTATTGAATTGAATTGAATTAAATTGCCCTTATCCTTGGCATAAATTAGCATTTTGTCGTAATTATTAATTTAAATTAAAAAAAAAAACAATGTCGAATACCTTTAAAAATGTACATATATTTCTAAAAATATTATATTTTTTAAACATAGACAATATGGTGAAATAGTTGTAATTTCTGTAAAAAATATCAAAACTGTCAAATGTGTCTTTTTTATTAACTAAGATATAATACATATGATACATATCTTAGGCTTATTAAAACTAGTCTAACATACTCACCAGAGCTGGGCAGGGTTCGAATCCTGGATTCGAATCCTTTTAGAGGATTCAAAAGAGCTATTCAAATACTTTAGTTAAACTGGATTCGTGATCCGGATTCGTTACACTTTTTTAAGAGGATTCGTATTCGAATCCAAATGCTGGTGATTCGAATTGTCGTAAAAGGATTCGAATCGTCATAAATGGATTCGAATCCTTATAAAAGGATTCGAATCCTCGTAAAAGGATTCGAATCCTCATAAAAGGATTCGAATCCTCATAAAAGGATTCGAATCCTCGTAAAAGGATTCGAATCCTCATAAAAGGATTCGAATATTTATAAAAGGATTCGAATAGTTACAAAAGGATTCGAATCGTCAAATATAATACGAATTAATCGTAAATATTAACATAAAAAATTTGTTTTGTATGTTTTTAAATTTCTCGTTAAATCGCTGTTTTAAACGCGTGGCACATGAAGTAAAATTTCGAGTTTAGAAAAGCCCCGTGAAAATTTGTCTCGGGTCGCTGCGCGACCCTCGACAAATTTTCTACGCGGGGCTTTTCTAAACTCGAAATTTTACTTCATGCTTAGTCTGGGAGTGGACGACACTCGTTTGTAAGTGATAAAATCAATTAAATTAATGATTTGTGTCAAATTTAACATTTTGATAAAATTTTATGATTTTTGCCAGATTTGAGATTTATAATTGTTTTTCGGTAATTTCGCCAAATTTAACATTTTGATGAATATGAATTACCATTCCCAATCAAATTTTTATACTTAACATGTCGATTTATAACATTTTTATAAGATTTTCAACAAATCGATATTTTCATAAAATTATCATCATTTCGAGATTTTCGTCGATTAATCAAATTTTTATCAGATTTTGCAATATTTCCTCGATTTTTCTTAATTTATCGAATGTTGATGAAATTTTCAATATTTCGAGATTTTTTATTAATTTCTGAAAATGTTTATCAGATTTTCAACATATCTTGATTTTTGATATTTTGTCATTTTTATCGATTTATAAAATTTTTATGAAATTTTCGATATTTCGAGATTTTCTCGTCAAATATATAAAATGTTTATATGTAAGATTTTCAATATTTTTATTCAGATTTGTAACGGTTTTCAAAAATGATTGAATCATTATTTGAACACACAAATTTAAGATTTTTTTTTTCTACAAGACATATTCAATCAATTTTGACATTAAATGACATTTTTGATATTTTTTACCTTGTGAGATGACATTTTTGACAATAGATTATATTCTTGATATTAGACTACGTTTTTTGACATTAGATGACATGTTTCACATTAGATGATACTTTTGATAAACAATGACATTTTGTACTTTTTTACTATTTCTGATGTTGACATTTCGTTTTCGAAAGAACGTTTTTGTCAAACTGTCACGTACTGACATAAAATGATAATTTTGACGTAAATCAATTTTATCAACACGCCGAATTTTTGACGTTTTTGATATTTTTTATATTTACTAGATGACATTTTGGTCATTTTGATGTTTTTGGCAATTTTAAATAATTTTCACATATTTTGATAACTTTTAATACTGAAAACAGTTTCAATATGTTTTTATATTTTTAACTTTACTTGAAATCAGTGTTTAATACGCGTGGCGCATAAAGTAAAATTTAGAGTTTAGAAAAGCCCCGTGAAAATTTGTCTCGGGTCGCTGCGCGACCCTCGACAAATTTTCTACGCGGGGCTTTTCTAAACTCGAAATTTTACTTCATGCTTAGTCTGGGAGTGGAGACACTCGTTCGTAAATTTTCGAATTATCATAAAGTTGTGTATTTATTTTCAAAAATCTTTCTAGCTTTAAAGTAAAGTAAAGTAAAGTATTTATTTACGGATATCTCCTTTGATATTACAAAATAATTTTACAATATTAAAATTATAATCATAAAATTAATACTACGTAAATAGATATAAGTATATAACATAAGAAAACACATATAATAAAAACGGACCTATACAAAACCGAATAAAATGAACGACAAGTATAGATGATTGCACAATTTAAAATAGCTTAAATACTTACAAAACCCACTCATTGGCGATTTAGAAATTATTTCACCAATATTCCCGCGATTTAATTGTGACATAAAATGTGAGTGTGAACTATCAAATAAATCAAAATATGGATTTAGAGATATTAAATTTGAGTACCGCATAAATCGCGAAAGCGGGCTATTGTAGCCATAATTTGTCTTATGAGTTTTAACTCTAAATATTGGAATTTGCCTGATGGGACGATTTACCACATTATAGTGAAAATTGACATATGATAACAGTGCCGTGCATTTGACTTCATCCGAAAATAGCTTATAAAACAATGACAAATCGGCATAAATTCTGCGATAGCACAGCCTTTCGATATGTACGCATGAATAGATATTATCAACATTAAAGTTTAACCCTATATCAAAACCCAGTTTAAATGCCATTGTTTTTAAGAGTTTTCTCTGTATATTTTCAATTTTATTGACAAGGGTTATTTGAGCTGGTGACCAGACGCATGATGCATATTCCAAATGGGAACGAACAAATGCGAAATAAACCAGCTTAAACGATATAGGTGACAAATCGTCGGGCATTCTTTTTATGAATCCTAGCACTTTAAATGCACGGTTACATATACAATTAATATGACTGGCAAAAATTAGCTTGGCATCAAAAGTTACACCCAAATCTTTGATTTCTGTTATTTTTCTAAGATACTATTATTTATACTATAATGGCGATGAATAGTATTTAATTTTCTAGAAAAAGTAATTGAGTTGCATTTCTTAATATTAAAAAATAGATGGTTATCAAAAGACCATTTGAAAATAGAGTTTATATCGTCTTGAAGTAAAATACAATCTTCGGCAGTTACAATTTCCTTAAAAATCTTTAAATCGTCAGCAAATAACAGAAATGAAGAGTTTTTAATTACTTGAGATATGTCGTTTATGAACAATAAGAACAGTAACGGTCCACAGTGCGAGCCCTGGGGTACATCTGAAGGCACAAAAATGGTGTTAGATAAAAAGTTCTTGATTTTAACACAATGCGTACGGTTAGTTAGGTAACACAGACTAAAAATGCACAGCATAAGTCGCTGTACTTATCGTATAAAAAAGAGTATAATTCAGCCATTTATAGAGCCAAAATTAAAGCCAATGATAATTTCATTAACACGGCTAGCTGCCAACAAAAGGCCAGATGGCAAATTACCAATCAATTTAAAAGTAAACCGGTTATTATTAGTCACAATATATCCCCAGATATTTTTAATAGTACATTTATACAATTAGTAAATGATATAATTAATTCCATTCCACCTCAGCATATTGATTCTAGCCAATACATTAACTGTAATAGTAATTTTAATTTCAAGGAAGTGTCATGCAATGATGTTAGAAATGTTATTTGCAATTTAAAAAGTGGAACTTGTGTTGACATATATGGAATCTCTACTAATCTAGTAAAAATGTGCAAATAACTAAAGTAATTAATCAGTGCATCAGGATGTCCACCTTTCCTGATGCAATGAAAGTAGCTGCTGTAGTACCTGTTTTTAAAAAGGGGGATAGAAATAACATGAATGACTACCGACCCATTTCGTGTCTGCCTACTTTCTCAAAAATTTTAGAAAAAATTCTATACAACCAGATGGTGCAATACATGGAGGAACATGCACTGCTTAATTGTAACCAATTCGGTTTTCGTGAGGGCGTCAGCACGTGTGATGCACTTTTATATCTGGTAAACACTATTTTGGATTCATTTGAAGACAGAGGCTTTGCAATGGCCACTTTCTTGGACCTGTCGAAAGCATTCGACTTTTTGTCACATGATATTCTCCTAAATAAACTTGAATGTTATAACTTCAGTTCATCTAGTGTATGTCTTATAAATTCTTATCTCACTGGCAGAACACAAATGACTCGGATAAATGGTAAAACATCTAAACCAATAATGATTAAATTTGGGGTACCACAGGGATCAATCCTAGGGCCACTTCTGTTCCTGATCTATGTCAATGAACTGCTAGTATACATTCCCAAAGTAAACGTTATCCAATATGCTGATGATACAACTTTGGTAAGTGTTGATAAAGACCTTACCTCAGTTTCTACGTTGAATGTCAGTGCTTCGGCAATGGCCTTTGAGTGGTTTGCAGGCAACCGTCTTCATCTAAATCCGAATAAATGTGTAAATGTATTGTTCACTTTAAATAAAATTATTAACACTTATTCACCGCACGTCAATTTTTTGGGAATGTGGGTTGATAAGGAGTTGACCTGGGTTGAAAATATCAATTAACTTGCGAAAAAGCTGTGCTGCAGCATCTACCTTTTACGTAATCTGTCTCATTCAGTTTCCCTAGATGTTCTTAAAACAACTTATTTTGCGCATTTTCAATCTCGGATTAGTTATTGTCTGATTATATGGGGTCATTCACCGGGGTGGCAGCGTATCTTTAAACTGCAGAGACGGGCGGTCCGCATCCTTGCTCATGCTGCTTATACATCAGACACAAAACCTCTATTCGTAAACATGAACATTCTAACCCTTCCATCCCTATACATATATCAATGTTTAATTCATATAAAGAAAAATATTAGTGAATATCTTCAAATAAATATTATTCATAAACATCAAACAAGACAAGAAAACAATATCCATATAGACATGATGCGCTTAAATCTCACACTGAAGCTAGATATTGGGGACCCAAATTTTTCAATAATATCCCCGACGTTATTAAAGAATTGCCAATAAAAACATTTAAAGTTTGTATAAAACGATTTTTATTGGAGAAAGCCTATTTTAGCTTTGATGATTTTCGAATGAATCAAATTTAAGTTCAATTCTAAAAGCTATCTAATATCTGAAGTGTTTTGTTTTCCAGAACATAACTATCTCATTTTAATGTGTTTTTAATGTTTTAACGACTTTTTCTTACATGTATTTATATTTATTGTACGTTTATATTTTTGTATTAGCGTAGTTTCCATTGACCTATGTACCACAATTGTGTTTATCATTAATAAAGTATTATTATTATTATTATTAACTAGTAATCCATTTATTGAACAAAAACAAAAGAGCTGAGGTGAAAAGTGTTTAGGTAAAAGTGGTTTATTTTTTCGTTGGCTACAACTTTTGTTTGAAACATTTTTTGATTTAGACGTCAAAAGCCATAATCGGTGAGTTATTAATGTCCACTAGATTTCTTAGTATCTAATTCAAAAGCAAAAGAGCTGAGGTGAGAAGTGTTTAGGTAAAAGAGGTATATTTTTTCGTTGGCTACAACTTTTGTTTCAAACATTTTTTAACTTAGACGCCGAAAGCCATAGTGAAATCGTTCAATAAAAAAACATCTAATGATTTCTGGTGATTTTTAACGCAAAACTTTTAGACATTTGATGGTATAATTAATATTGAATTACTGAAATAAGTATTTATTCTTAACATATTCGTAAATATACGGTTAACAATGTAAAATATTTATTTAATTAAAATATTTATAAAATAACAATACAATAAATTTTATATTACTATTATACTGGGTGTCCGTATTTCAACAGAATGTATGGGGATCTCGGTTTTTTAAAGAGATAGAGAGTCGGTTGAATTGGGGCAAAGTTGCATAATTTAGGGCCCAATAATAACCCAAAAACAAGTTTGAAATATCTTATTTCCTTAATGAGATATTATCAACAAAGTATTTTTGAAAATTCGTTTTTATTTTTTTATTTAAAAACTATTGAATCCAGACATTTACAACTTTGACATTATAGGCACTTTTTAACGATAAATCTAGTAACATATTTTATTTTAAGATAACTATAACATTTACCTAGGGACCATAGCTAACTTTTGTTTTTCTTATGGGCGCCATTTTGGATTTTGATATTTTTTGGAAGAATATTTTTTACTGAATTCAATGATGTACCACACTTATAGTTTATTGTACATTTTATATGTAAAATTTTAATCTTTTGTTTTTTCAAAGAGTGCCTTGGAAAACAGTTGAGTAACTCACTTATTTCGCAACTCATAGGACCCATAATTTGCTTACATATCACCCCTGAAGACGGGCATCCGACGATACATACTTTAATAGTTGTGACATATTTTAAAGTAACGAGTGTCTTCCACTCCCAGACTAAGCATGAAGTAAAATTTCGAGTTTAGAAAAGCCCCGCGTAGAAAATTTGTCGAGGGTCGCGCAGCGACCCGAAACAAATTTTCACGGGGCTTTTCTAAACTCGAAATTTTACTTCATGCGCCACGCGTATAAACCATTGATTTGAAGTGTAGTTCAAAATCACACAAATACATCTTTAATCGGAGTAACACAGAAATTTAGTCTGTTATCAACGATGTTCAGTGTTAATAATAAATAATTAGGTTGTGAATATTTTTGTTAAAACAACTGATAACGATATTTATATGTTAATGGTTGTGAAAAAATAATAAAATCAAATTTATTCTCGGATGATTTGTATTCGTGATTCGAAAGAACAGGATTCGAATCTTTGATTCGAATCATATTTATCTCTTACGAATCCTTTATTCGAGTATTCCTGATTCGAATCATATTATGTGATTCGGATTCGTGATTCGAATCCTTTTAACGAGGATTCGTCCCAGCTCTGATACTCACCATTAATTTTACAATCATAAATAATTAAAATTTAAAACCAGAGTTTTTCCATTGACTTTCTCCGGCTTTAATGTAGGTACATTCACGCACTATGCTCTGCTTTTAGACACGGCTCACTAAACAAGGTTTCTTTCTCTTCAATCTTCGGACGATGTGTTGATTGTCCAGCAGTTGAAGAGCTTCTGCGTTTGTTTGTCAAAAGTTGAAAAAATATCACAATTGCTACAAAAAGCAGCTGCCACAACATCAGTATATCCAGGGATGGGTGGCGTCAACAAATGTCACGTCGACAATGTCAATGTCGACGCGTCGGATTTTACTTCGACGTCGACTACTTATATAACGTTCCTGACGTCGACAATGGTGTTAATTAGTATAACATTTGAACTATTCACCCTAATGCGATGCGATTTTAGCAGGTATCTTGAAAGTTAACAGAGTATCCCAAACTCTCAAAATCACACAAAACTCCAATAATAACATAACCTTTAAATAGTGCTGTTGATATTGTCGACAGTGTTAACGTTCTCGGCATTGACGACACTATCGATGTGTGTCACGTCGACTATTAAAGTCGAGGCCGATCTCTGAGTTTATCAAAAAAATGCATTAAAATATTATAACCGTCAAAATGTGTTATAACTGACCCCCAAAAATATGATCAATAATATTATGTCTATATAAACATAACCGTAATTATTTTATAAGTGTCACAGAAAAAAATATATTATAATTGTCAAAAACGTACAAAAACTATCACAACTATCACAGAACATCAATAAAAAATCATAAATTAAGGATATGTCAATGGTTAGGTTAAATTAAATGTCACATCATCAGGTTAGATATCACTTTGTGACGTTAAATGATGAATTAAAAAAAATGTCAATGTTCGTACGTGTACGGCCTTAACTGTCTCGCCAATATCAACGACTATCCTACGTGCCATTTTTTATGCCCAACGTCATCAACGTGACGTGTGTTAAAACTTTCAAAATAGAAAAACTAACAAGTATTATTAGTATATTATAATTTACAAAAACGTACAAAAACTATCACAACTGTCACAGAACATCAATAAAAAATCATAAATTAAGGATAGAAAATCATAAATGGTTAGATTAGATAAAATGTCACATCTTCAGGCTAGATATTACTTTGTCAAAGTAAATGATATACAAAAATATCAATGTCTTACGTGTGCGGTCTTAACTGTCTCATCAATAACAACGACAATCCTAAGTGCCAATTTTCTGTACAACGTCATCATAATGATGTGTGTTAAAACTTTAAAAATAGAAAAACCAACGATTATAATGGTCAAAAACGTA
Organism: Philonthus cognatus; assembly: GCA_932526585.2. NCBI lineage: Eukaryota > Metazoa > Arthropoda > Insecta > Coleoptera > Staphylinidae > Philonthus > Philonthus cognatus. The sequence goes on along the minus strand of OW052249.1, from coordinate 9,141,912 downwards.
CATAAACTATCACAACTGTCACAGAACATCAATAAAACATTATACATTAAAGATATGTCAATGGTTAGTTTAGATTAAATGTCACATCGTCAGGTTAGATATGGCTTTGTCAAGTTAAATGATATACAAAAATGTCAATGTTCGAACGTCTGCGGCCTTAACTGTCTCGTCAATATCAACGACAATCTTGCGTGCCAATTTGTATGCAAAATGTCATCATCGTGACGTGTGTTAAAACTATCAAAATAGAAAATGTTCATTCCCATATCCTTGATTAAGAAATAATGAATTTTTGTTTATTTCAAAAAATACTATACAGCCCTCATGCGAAAATAAATAATGTGTTTATGGGTTTGAAGGCACTACTCGTGCTGGTTCAAAAATGCGTTTACATGGGAAAATGGCTTTGCCGCACTAGATTTGTAAATTACTTTAAGATGGAAGTAGTATGTAATTAAATTGATGCGACCTAATAACCGAAGTAAGATTCCAAATGGTCGATTTAAAAGTAAATACCACAAAGTTCTTTTTATTTTCTATATACGCATTGACGTCTACTTTTACAATAGCTATTAATGAAACTAAATTCAATAGAATGAAAGATACGCTGATTTATGCAATAAAAAAATATTTAGATACTTAAATAAATAAATAATTTATTTATAGAAATCGTTTCTTAAACAATAAAATATCATACAAATCTATTAAAAACAATAAGTTACAATCACTAGTTATTGACTTTTACATAATAGTAGAACAAATCACCAAGTAAATAATAATTACGTTTTTTATGAACACACAGCACACATAATTATTACCTACACTTATTTAATCTCATCTCTGGCTTAATTGTATAGCTCCTTCACTTTTCTTATTTAGATTTGGCCTTTTCAGCTGCTCCTTCCAAAGTTTCTTTTGCTTTTCCAGCTGCCTCTTCGGCTGTACTTTTGGCTTTTGCAGCCGCCTCTTCAGCCTTATCTTTGGCGTTACCAGCTGCGTTTTCTAGCTTATCTTTTGCGTCACCAGCTGCCTCCTCAGCCTTATCTTTGGCATTTCCGGCTGCGTCTTCGGCTTTATCTTTACCAACTCCGGCAAAACCTTTTACTTTCTCGGAAATGTCAGAGGCTAAGCCTGTTATTTTTTTCGAAGCGTCGTCGAACGTTTCTTTAGCCTTTTTCTTTACGTCTTCAGCAGATACATTATCGAACTATAAATAAAATAAATGGAGTTTTAAATCATTAATAAACAAATATAAGGAAGAAGTAAAATTCAGATATGGGGTGACATGTATAAAATTAAGATTATTTGCTAAATGTTTTAAAGTGTATAGGTAACTTTAGCTTTATGTAAACTGAATAACAACTCTTTGTGACCTCTATTTTATTTATACAGGGTGTAGAATTAGGCAATGCACCATAGGGATTTTAATCTATATATCTTAATATTCGATTATTTGCTTCCCTAATTATTTTAGACAGAACGTGTATTTAACTTTTTTGCTAAGAGAACAATTCTGAACTGATATTACTTATTTTTATTTCAAATTTTTCAGAAAGCAACTATTTAGGTAAATGAAAATTTCAACTTTCACAAAAATCGGTGATGCCTTGATGTTATGGATTCAACTAAAATCATTTAATTGTTAATTTTAAAGAAAGTAAACAACTTAATTTAACAAATCTTAGTGATAACTAGTTTATTAAAAGCTCAAATAAAATGCTCTACAATGATGCTCATTGACAGACAACCAACTATGGTTTTCACGTCAACTATTCTATGGCACCATTATTTTTTTTAATAATAAAATGTACGGATGCTGATTTTCTTAATCTACAAAAAAGATAAATAGATAGATAAATAGAAATGGTGCGTCGGTTAATTCTACACCCTGTGTACGAAATAAAACACAAACAGTATAATATATTGTTTTCGTACGACTGCTCCCTAAAACGAATATTTTGTCGCTATATCTGTGCATTGAAAGGTGTCAATTGTATATTTATATTTTGACAAGTAATGTCAAGCTTGAAAATGGAATTTTCAAAACTAGTTTTGAAAGTAAAATCCTCAAACGTCAGTGTCAAAATTATTAAAATGAAATGAGTAGTAACGAAGAACAATTACCGCTGCTGCTGTTTGATCGTAGGAAAAGCAGAGGTTAAACACATTTTGAAAGCTGCATTGCATGCTCATACCCTGCATTTACTCGCCCTGCGGGCTCGTAAATGCAATTTGGTACTCGCATGCAATACGAAGCTCTTAAAACATGTCAAACAATCTACTATTATATTACGAGTATATACTTACACAATTTGTATATACCGGGTGTTGATTCGATGATGTATACATAGGGATTTAACATGTAAACCCACATTTATGCATTTTCCTGCTTCCTAGGACATTTTAGAGAAAAAATACAACAGTAAACAAAAATTAAGAAAAAAAAAACCCTACGTATTTAGGTGGCTATTTGGTTAAAATCGGACGTCGTTTACTGCTTTTTATCTAATTTTTAAAATCACGCTAGAATCGCGGAAAGGACATTAAATGAAAGCTACGGATGCGGCATTGGTGATTTTATTCATAAAAGTCAAGAATTAGACCTCTAGAAAGCCGTAGTCACATGCTGTAAATTCCTATATTATTTCTTTATATCCTGTTTGACTCTAATTTATTTTAAATTTCGTATGTTTCAAAAATTCGGTAAAAATAGTAAACGACGTCGAATTTCACCCAAATAATAACCAAAATTAGTGGGATTTTTTTCTTAATTTTTCTTCACTCTCGTACGTTTCTCCTAAAATAATCCCGGAAGCAGGAAAATGCATAAATGCGATTTTACACGTTAAATCCCTATGTATACCTGATCAAATCAACATAAATAAAGTACACTTCTGTACAATAAAATGTAACACATAAAATATGTTTTAGTTTAAAACGGACATGATGAGTTTCCTGGTTACAAAAATATGTAAATATGTCGATTTCCTTAATGTTAAAATGCTGCGTAATTTAGATAACTAATCAAAAATTTTAACTAAAATAAAAGTTTAGTTTCGGTTTTTAATAATGGTGTTATTTTCAAGTTATTATTGAAACTGCTGCTAGGCAATTAACACAGACCCGAATTATACTACTAAAATATTGTAAAAAATAGTTATGAGACTTGTGCTTAATTTTATTGCACAGAAATGTACACGCTCAGAATAAGTAGATGCTCTAAAGTTTAATCCATGTGACTTGGAGTATGTACTTTAAAATATTGAGCATAAAGTACACAGGTTGGCTGATTTTTTAGTATCCAGCTTATATCTGCTAAAATATCAAAGATACAGAGAAACTTTAATATGAAACTTATCATATGCCACGTGATCTACAAGATGGAACATTATTTTGTTAACATGGCCTACACATTTTCTGGAAAAATGTCAGCAATTATTTTTTCATATGGAATATCCCGTATATGTGTTGAGAAAGATTCAGATTCTTAAATAAACTCTTTTTACAATGATTTATCAATTAGCTTTTAAATTATGCCTAATAACGGAATCATTGTAGTCATGTGATATTGTTTCATTTATTGTAATTCCTTGTCAAATTTGATCATATTAGCAAATACTTGCCACATTTGACAGTTATAAGCCTTTATTGGTGTAATTGTACCTATTCATTTAGGAAAAATTAACAATGTTTCAACTTTACTGTACTATGCTATCAACAGGTTTTCATGTTTTTGAAATATTTTTTCAAGTAAAATGATTCTTGCGATACATCATTGTAAAGAGAATTTCATTAGGAAGCTGATTCTCAAAGATTAAAAAAAATAAATGTTCAGTTCTTCTGTAAAATAGGTTGCTATTTTAGCAGATATAAGCTAGACACTAAAAAATCAGCCACCCTGTATATCCACTACATGCATAACTTTAATAATTTCGCAATCAACTAAATTTTTAATGGTATTTATTAAAACATTAGTGATTCAACACAAAATCTGACTTGATTTAAACATTGTTTTTAATAACTATTAAAAAAATTAAAAATAAAGACAATGGACTGCATACAGTTAATACATTTGTTTGCCTCTTATATATACCAACTTGCATATGTTTTCCTCATTCTATTCAATTATTTAATTTATTGTTTGTACTTTAATCTATGTTTGTGTTTTAATCTATTGTTTGTTTTTTACTATTCTTAATTGTATATTTTAACTTAAGACTGTATATTAAATGGACTTCCGTATAAATAAATAAATAAATAAATAAATAAAAACCTTAAAGAAGGGGAAATCATGACTCCTGTTGAATCTGAGTATTTTAGTTTGATGTAGCGAGTACCTACATAAAACCAATTTACAATGTAGTTTTTCAATTGAAATTAAACTGTGAAAAATACTTAAATAGTAGTAAGTATTCAATTAAAAATAATAAACATACATTTCTATATACATATAAATAGTATTTATAAAATGTTAGCAAGAGTTAAAAAATTAGTCATCTTCACATTGGCAATATGATAAACATGTTTAGAATTCAACAAAGCATTCACATATATTGAAAACAAAGCTCGAAACATGTTCATGGTGTGGTTTTTTAACATGTTGGACATGTTAATTAGTCAGTTTAGTAAAATATATTTGTGTTTATAATTTAGTAAAACATAAAATAAACAATCAATCTAGAAATCAAGAAGTTTACTAAGGTCTTTTTGCATCCCGACCAATTAGCTTTAATCATCCACTAATCATTGATTAATCCTCTGATTAAGTCAAATTTCTAGAACATAAGAATGGTATAAATTTGTAAGATATCCTAAACATGTCTCTTTTATCAATATGCAATTGTGTAAACAATTTGTAAATACAATTGTGTTTTTAAAAACTACTACTCACTGATTAAGTTAATTGACTTGGGTCGAAACGGGCATAAAATTAAGAAAAAACTGATAAACAATATTTGATGTGATTATTCGTTTAACAATTCTTGAGTGAATTTCCTCGTTTCCTTGTCGCGCGACCACATATCTAAATTTTCAGGCTTTACTAAACTCGAATTTTACTTCATGTTTAATGAAGGAGTTAAAACCTATTTTTAAGAATAAAGCTTATAATTGCTATTTCTTAAGATTTAAACTAAGTTTCGCATATTTTTTGTTTCGGTGCCATATGTACTAGGCATTGTAAATTTACTTTTTCTCTACGTTTACAAAAGCGTTGTTCTAAGAAAAACATATATAATTAGAAACTATAAGAATAAATTGTCTAAACTCTACAAGTTAAATTTTAAAAAATACGAAGACCATTGAAATAAATAAAATTCGATTCGCTATAATTGAAATTTAAATATCGTCACAGGATATTTAAAAATATCAAATAAAAGTTCAATTTATTTATTTATTAGTTTTCTTTTATTGAATTAAATTCTATTCATTTAGAATAATGTCTGATCATTTTGAATTTTTGCAAATTTGTTAAATATCGATTTAAGTTTTTACAAAGTTACATGAATAATTAATTAATCTGTAATTTTATTACTAACATTAGTTCTTTGGTAATTAATTTATTTAGCATTATTTTACATAATTTAAGCTTTTCCAATTTGTTCGTCAAAGTTTAGTAACACACAAATAATGCACAGGAATTCGTTTTCGTTCTAAATTTGAACTAAGAAATAACATCAACTCTATTTATTGTACGTCATAAATTTGGCAATATAGGAAACTGCAAGATAAGTTCCTGATTGATTGCCTAAGAAGGGTTTCCACTCCCAGATTAAGCATGAAGTAAAATTTTGAGTTTAGAAAAGCCTGAAAATTTGAATTTGCTAGGGCGCGCGAGCGAAGCGAGTCGCGCCCCAGCAACCACACATTTTCAGGCTTCTCTAAACTCAAAATTTTACTTTATGCGCCACGCGTAAAAATCATTAACTTCAAGTGAAATCTTTAAGTAATTGGTTGAGTGAAATAAATTTAGTATGCCAATTATCAACTGTTTAAATTACGGGGAAAGTGCTATCATGGATACTTCACAATTATTTGATTTTGTTTAATATTATTTATTGTGTCAAGTTCGTGCTCTGAAGAGAACTAATAATTTGACTATTCTTTAATCGTATTATCTGCATATTTATTATTATTAAGGGGGTCTTCCGGTATAATTGACCCAAACTTTGGATTTTTTTTCCAGGGAACTGGTAAGAGTTAGAGACCTGGGGTTTTTTAAAAATCTTTATTCATCCTTGCTCTACAATTGGGATTTTTGTCGAGTGGAAAAAATCAAAATGGCGTCCAATATGACGGCTGCCCGGCGGAAATGTTCCAAAACTGCGAGCAGCCTAGGGGTCGCTATTCGTCACCTAGAAACAAAATCAGCTCAGTTTCTTAAAGAGTATAGTTCAGAGAATGGAATGAACTACGAAATTTAAAAAAAACTCAAAATTTGACAAAATGGCGGGCATTTGAAAAAAAAGTCGTGTTTTTCGGTCGATTTTTTGATTTTGACAGGCTGTAAAAAATCTTTAAAATTGCAAATTGCACCGGGAGGTTAGTTCATTCCATGAAGAAAAGTGTTTTCAATAACGGAAGCAAAGAACGAAGTCAATTGGTTGAACCGTTCAAACGCTAGAATGCTCGCAGTTTTGAAAAATGTAGTTTCGAGAAAAACGCGTTTAAAGTTTGCGAAACATTTTTTCTGTGTAATTCAAAGTATTCGGCGGAAAATTCGCAAACAGTAGTCAATACCTAGGTTTTCGGGGTCGCTGAATACGAATCTGAGGTCAAATTTGAAAAATTCAAAATGGCGGATCCAATATGGCGGATCAGAAAACTCATACTCATCAAAATTTATGAAATTCGAGATTAAAGTTATACCTGCGCGACCCATACCGCTCGGGACGGCGATGCATTCAAAGGCCTGTAGCGACGTAAATATTTGCCGGATCGTAATATCCTTTGACCCACATATTCTAGACATGTTTTGCTTTGATTTCATACAAAAAAAAAATCGATTTTTTGAAAAAAATTTACCGGAAGACCCCCTTAATTTAAAAATTCCCTGACTTTTCGCTAGAAATGCTGAATTTTCCTGACTTTTCGAAGACTTTTGATGACGAATAAAATGCCCCGACTTTTCGAAGGCTTTTCCTGACAAATAAAATCCCCTGACTTTTTCGGTTTTCCCGGTTGGTCGTCACCCTGTTAGTTCATGCGTCAGGCGTAAAATCACAAATTTATAATTTATAATAAAGTTTAATAACCATATACGGCAATTTGGATTGATTGAGTTACTTGAAGATAATTATAATTTAGATTAAGATGGCCTAAGACATTACTTTTAATCCAAGTCCTTTCACTTCAAATTTTTTGTTATTTCTCCTTTTATTTTTAATTTGTATTGTTAGTTGGTTTGAAGAGAATTTAACCTATACGTTATATATACGTTAATAGAGCGTTGTAACAAATCAAATTAAATAAGATTTTAAATATTTCATTGTATAATTCAATATCCGGAGGTGTATTTGCACGGGAAGTAGTTGTTTCAATGGATATATATCGTGATAAGTTGTCTTATTAATTAAGACATTCTTTGCATTTTTACGAATAACATTCTCGTAATTTTATATCATAGCTGGGCAGGATTCGAATCATTCAGGATTCGAATCCTGGATTCGAATCCGTTTAGAGGATTCAAAAGAAGCATTCGAATACTTTAGTTCAATTGGATTCGTGATCCGGATTCGTTATATTTTTTTAAGAAGATTCGTATTCGAATCCAAATGCGGGTGATTCGAATCCTCATAAAAAGATTCGAATATTTATAAAAGGATTCGAATACTTATAACAGGATTTGAATCTTCAAAAATAATTCGAATTAATTGTGAGGATTAACACGAAAAATGTCTTTTGTGTGTTTTTAAATTTCATGTTAAATCAGTGTTTTGTACGCGTGGCGCATGAAGTAAAATTTCGAGTTTAGAAAAGCCCGAAAATTTGTCTCGGGTCGCTGCGCGACCCGAGACAAATTTTCACGGGGCTTTTCTAAACTCGAAATTTTACTTCATGCTTAGTTTGGGAGTGGAAACACTCGTTCGAAACTTCAAACTAAATGCTTTGATAAGAACATTAAATGACTAAAAACGTTTTTAAAGATAGTAATCTAGTTTTCAAAATTTTGTTTTATATTATTTGACTTAGTAAATTTGAATATAATTTCATGACTTTTCTCTGACTTTTCTCGTTATAATGATATTTAGTGAATTTTTTGTTTACGTGATTTTCGCGCATTCGTCGATTTTAAAATAGATTTTTCTTGAATAACTTTCTCATTTAACACTTGGTGAAACATTTTGAAATAATATTGAAGGATAAATTAAAAACACTTGGTTTGTTTCACTATTTGTTTCTATTTACTTGACTAGTTTCGCTTTTTACGGCATAATCAAGAGTATTATCACTCTCACGGCATTATCACTCTTGATAATGCCGTAAAAGCGGAACTAGTCGAGTAAATAGAAACAAATAGTGAAACAAATCAAGTGTATTTAATTTATCCTTCAATATTATTTAAAATAGAGTTCAATTTGAAGTTTTGAACGAGTGTTTCCACTCTCAGGCTAAACATGAAGTAAAATTTCGAGTTTAGAAAAGCCCCGTGAAAATTTGTCGAGAGTCGCGCAGCGACCCGAGACAAATTTTCTGGGCTTTTCTAAACTCGAAATTTTACTTCATGCGCCACGCGTACAAAACACTGATTTGAAGTGAAGTTCAAAAACGCACAAATACATCTTTAATAGAGTAACAGGGAATCAGATATTTAGTCTGTTATCAACGATGTTCAGTGTTAATAATACATAATTAGGTTTTGAATATCGTTGTTAAAACGATATTTATATATTGATGGTTGCAAAAATATAATAAAATCAAATTTATTCCTAAAGTATTTGTATTCGTGATTCGATAAAACAGGATTCGAAACTTTGATTCGAATCATATTTATCTCGTACGAATCCTTTATTCGAGTATTCGTGATTCGAATCATATTAGGTGATTCGGATTCATGATTCGAATTCTTTTTACCAGGATTCGTCCCAGCTCTGTTTTATATATTACGCTTATATCCGTTCTTCAACACTTTATTTTGCAAACAAATGTACATTTCGGAAACAATGTGTCCATTATCAATGGTTTGACAATGGACACTTTGTGTTGTACATTTGTTGTATATTTTGGTTACAAAATAACGTGTTGAAGAAAGATTCTAAGAATTTTAATCAAAGATAAACAGCAAATATCGAAAAAAAATAACGAGAAAAAGGTGCCAAAATACTGGTTTACTGAAAACAATTAATGATAACTTTAATCAAGTAATATGTTTATATAAGAGTCTGCCAAGTAACGTGTTTCCGTTAAACATGTTACATGTTACATGTTTATGATTTAATAAAGATAACACTTGGTTAAATTTCACTAATATTTGTGAAATTTAACCAAGTGTTTTCTTTATTAAATCATAGTTAAATATGTTTCACCACGTGAAAGATGAGAAACTTGTTCAAAATTACATGTTTATATAAATATTCTACCAAGTTACAATGTTTGATATAAACATGTAACATGCTAGAATTAAACACGTTATTTGCCAGACTGGTATATATTTGTCAGTGTACATTTTTGCAAGCATTTTTTTATGATTAACCGGTAAATCGATAAACAATCCCTTAAACACACATTTTTGCAAAAAATATGGTATGTGTTTACCATAGAAACAAGCATTTTATACAAAAAATGTTGATAAAATAAATAACTAAATATCGAAAGTATCTCTAACATTTTAAAAGATTTCAATTTCAGACTTCGCAACGAATGCTAATACACTCTTTCTTATTGTGTAGGAAATAATTAAATTTTATATACCGGTATTTGATTAAAGCGAGATAATTTATTAGAAATGCAATGATTTTTAGTAAATACGTTAAAAATATACGAAAAACCATTACAACATTTAACAATTAGAATTGTTCCTTTTAACCTTTTCTATTTTCTAATATCACTTGTCTCTCAAATTACATTTAAAGGCACTCTCTTATTATATGTTTTGTTTTTCTTAATTTTTAAGCGCCCACTATAGTCAATTTAATATTTTATAACGAAAATAGTGTTTTTAAGTTATTCGCTCATAAAGTTATTTTATATGTGTATGACCTTTGATTTATTATTAGTTTTGTTTTGTTTGATCAAATCTTCTTTGCTGTCTATGTCAGATTTTTGTTTATAACAACGAATAATAAACCTAAATATCAGCACAAGTAAGTTATACTTTTCTAACATCTCAAATTGAATTACTTTGTGTATCTTGAGCTTATATTAGACGACACTATTTTCTTGTGCAAGATAATAGTGTACTATTTTCTATCATGGTGTACCAAATAGAACATGTTCTATTTCCATTATAAAAAACTGTACAAGATTCGCGTTTGGTCATATTTAGTGTTGTACACCATGATAGAAAATAATATACTATTTTCTTGTATAAGAAAACAGTGTCGTCTAATACAAGCTTTATTCTTTATTATTTCATAAAATGTATTACCTTTGTTATTTCCAGCTAAATTTGTAATTACCTTCCAGCACCTCTTGCAAAAATACAGTTGTCTATTTTTTGTAATCAGTGTATTACCTAATTAAAGATAAACAAGTCAAACAAAACTTAATGTAAAGGATGACTTAATGTTAGAAAATGGATGATGCCCAAGAATCTCATTTGGCTCTAATTATTTTGTTTGAGTGTAATTCTTAGTATGGTTGTTATTTAAACTCTTCAGTTATATTATGTTTGTTGCAAAACACAGCAAAATTTGGTAGATTACATTATTTCTCATTAATACATAAACAATAAACTCCAACCTTTTCCTTGACGGATTTTCCAAAATCAGCGACTTTATCCTTAGCATTTTCGAAACCCTCCTTAATACTCTCACCCTGAAATGACACGTATTTTTTAAAAATTTTACACCTCGTTTAGCACAGTTTAACATTTTTTTTAAAACTCACAAATTCGTGAAATGAAGTGCTCAAATCTAGAGCATTCGTGTTTGTGAAAGCGATGACCGCCATCAGAGAGAGCAACACAAGTATTCTAGTTGCCATTGCGGATAGAAACTGAATCCTCACGTTTACACCTTGATTTTATATACCGCTGTTTGCGAAATAACCTTGGCGAACATAAAACATTCAGCATACAACATTAACAAATCTCATCAATAACATCCTGCCCTACTGTAATCACTGTGAAATGTTCGTGAACACAATTGAATAATTTAATTATCTCTTTTCCTTAAATTACGAGTGAATCACCGCGTTTTAATATATTGATTAAAAACAATGGGTGTTGCAAATAAACAACTAAATATTTATTAGTATTTATATTTATCAATTTATGAGCTATTTAACACAAAATATGGAAATGAAATAAATATTATTTGCAATATTTGCCCTAGGGCGCCGCGAATAGAGGGCGCGAAATTGCGTTTTCGAGTAAAACATAAATAATCTGCTGTGGCCAACACAAGTACCGACCACAAATTAAAATGATTTAGGATTAATAAATTCTATATTCCAATTACTTATTAAAGTTCATTTGTACAGGGTGATCACATTTGGGTGTTCCTGTAGGGAATCTCGGTTATTAAAAGAGATAGAAATAAAAACGAATAGCGCATCCTCAATCTCTTTTTTCAAGACAATCCCAAAGATGAAAAGAATAATCGGCTATCTCCTTTTGTTTTCGAGATATAGCAAAACACTTATAATTTTCTATTTCAATTTTTATCTTATCTTTTTATCTTAGTTGTTTACTATTTTATTAAAATAAATGTTGCATGTTTTTTAATCACTTTTTTGAGGAGAATTGAATGAGATAAACAGATTATTGATATATTTATTAATAATCAAGGTACAATACAAAGTTCTGTTTTCTCAAATAGAAGTTATAGTTGACTTTGATTTCAATAAATAGTTTTTTTTAATGATGAATCATACAGAGAGATATTTGCATTTTCTTTAAAATCTATTTATATTCTCTAAAATTTGCCAAAGGTAGTCTCTGAATGGTCGCAGTAGGCTTATTTTGTTTTAAGTCAAATGATCGATTGTCAAATAAATATATGGTCACCATGATTGAATGACTTAGCTGCGTAAGATTTCTTATTTGGGGACATACAGTGGCGGACAGTTGATTGGAAACCTTTTTAAACTATTTGTTCACGAGATTACGGCATATTTAAAGATACGAATTATATAAAAGTATTTTTTTAAGTTTAACCAAGGGTAGACAATGCTTATGGGAGAACTGGATTCCGAGTTTTCGAGGATAGAAAAGGAGAGACCGTGGTAGGGAAGTGGGTCCATCTACTTATGAATAGAGTAAACGTAGAAGTATTCTAGAGAAAACTGCTCCGGTTGCGTCTACACACACACACACACACACACACACACACACACACACACACACACACACACAAACGCGCTCGCTCTTATTTCGTCGTGTAATTTGATCCCGTCTACACCACTTGTACGATGATAAATTTGATGACCTTCAGAAAAAATAAACTGTTCCGAAACATTTCTTTTATTTTCAGATTTCCAGCGTGTTTGAAATTATGGACTTTGGGATTCAGATATATTTAAAAAGCTCCTAAATAAACCTAAAATTTAACTAAAAATCAAAAAATTAAATTCAATGAGTTTACATTAAAGAATTCATTTGATTTTATTTTTATCTTGATTGTTTTTTCTTTCTTTATAAATTCAATAAAAACTTTGGTATGTGCCAAATTTTGCAAATAATTTATATTATTGATTAGTTATACAGAGAGTTTTTTAAGTATAAATAACTCAATATACAGAATACACTGTACATTTTTCTGGGCATTTCTAAACTCGAAATTTTACTTCATGCGCCCCGCGCACAAAACACTGATTTTACGTGAGGTTCAAATATACTTAAATTTCACAATATTTTAGTGTTTTATACGCGTGGCGCATGAAGTAAAATTTCGAGTTTAGAAAAGCCCGGAAAATTTGTCTCGGGTCGCTGCGCGACCATCGACAAATTTTCACGGGGCTTTTCTAAACTCGAAATTTTACTTCATGCTTAGTCTGGGAGAGGAAAACACTCGTTTAAAGCATCAAATTGAACTCTTTTAAAAACACATCAAATATCTACAGATTTAAAGAAAATAAGGTGAATTTGAAATATGTATACTTTAAAGGAAAACTTCCTGTATATGAACTGTGGTAGACGAATAATAAAATTTATTATCACTACAATAAGTCTATTCGAAAATATTTCTTTTATTTTGAGATTTCAAGCGTGTTCTAAATTATGAAATTCGGGAATATATTTTATAAAAACAAATTTACAATGAAATTTACAATTCTTAAATATATTTTCAACGTTTTTAGTTATTTTATATATTTTTAATAAAAAAATTGTTAATACTATTAGATGAATCGATTATTGTTTCAAATATTCATAATTTGTATAAATAAACATTTTACAATGAAAAAATGTAAAATATATTTCCAACATTTTTAGTTAATATATATATTTTTTATAAAAACGTGTTTAAAAATTAATAGATTATTAATATATTGAGGTTATTAAACATTTTTTATTTAAAAGTTAGATAAATACAAAAATCTTTTTACAATGAAAATATCAATTTGAAAAATGTTTGATGGGTATATTAATTGGAATTGATAATAAAAACAAAAATTATTTCAATAAAATAGATAAATTATTTACGAATACACAAAACTAAAAACACAGAAATGTAGATTCATATAAACATTCATGTATACAAAAAACTAACAAACATTAAAAAACTATATTAAATATACATATAACTGTTTTCTTATTTATTAACGATATTTTAGAAGCAGTTTTTTCGTTTTTTTTTTATTCAGTAATAATTATACAGAATAGATCGAAGTGTAACACAAAATTAACAGAATATATTTTAAATAAAAAGCCAACAAGTCAACACCTCATCATTTGCTTGTTTAATTTCATGACACTCCGGTTTTTAGAAATGCAATAAATAGCAAAGCTCGGTGTGTATATTTTTACTTTAACCAAATGAATATCATAATTTCCCTGAAATAATTAGGGAAGATAATATTTTAATTTTGAGAAATTTACATTAAAAATGCTACGTTCCGTTTCATCCATTTACACTCTGAATAACGTGTATGAATATCGAATTAACTTTTTTCCTTGACTATTTTCTTTTTTGACAACATTCATTATTTTAGTGGGGATAACTTTATAGAAGGGATGAAAAATCAAATTCTTCGAAGTGATCTATCTGTTTTTTACCTATTTGTAGGCATTTTTTCGACCACGATTTTATTATGGTGTATACCCTCAAGTATTGCGCGACCAGAACAATACCACTGCAACTTACAGATAATCCGCAACCTTCTAAAATCCATAAATATTTTGGGATTTAAAAAGATTATTTACTGTTGACACATTTAATCCGTATCCGCAGAATCCAATTCGGTAATTTCTTATCATGTTTTTCACTAACCGATATTTTAGTTAGACACTTTTTGATCGGGTTTTCTTAAATCAATTTGAATTATTTTTACTTACCTATTTAGTCTGTAACATAATCCCATCGGTAACTTTTGTAAATGTAATCTGACTAAGAATAAAACCATTGAAATAATTGAATTAACCTGACATACAAAACATTGTAAACTGGAAATAGAGTCTTTAATTAATTTCTCACTTAACCCGTGGTGAAACATTTTTGAATATAATACTGGATATTTAATTAAAACACTTGGTTTGTTTCACTAAATTAGTGAAACAAACCAAGTGTTTTAATTAAATATCCAGTATTATATGGAAATAGAGTATTCAATAATTTTTGCAATTACACTTCTCAGAGAAAATCTATTATACTTATTCTATTAAAAAACATCTTGTTGTTTTCTAAATGTTTTTGACATCACTTAACGAGACTTTTCAACATATTTCAATATTTGAGCCAATTATCTCAAATATTAGGGATAACACTTGCATCTGATTCCTGGGACCCTAAAACGTATATTTCCCTACAAAAAAAAGATAGCCATGAGGTCGGTAACAATTATTAAAATGTAAAATTTATAATGTTATTAATGTGACTAATTACTTTACTCGCAGTTTTTGATAATATTCTCAATTATAAAGTTTCACGATTTTTATATAATTTGTACTTTCTCTATATAACATTTCGTGTATCTCGGGAAGTATTGAGAATATCGAAAAATATTTCTGCCTATTCTTTTTCAAATTATCCCCATGCAGCCGCACGACGGATGCCATAAATTTTAATTCAAAAATTAGGTAACATTTTATTGCCCACTGAGTGTTGTCGGTGTTGGTCAAATGGCACACAATAAGCGTTTATAAAATTTCAATCGGAAAAGTACAAGTTGATCATGTAACAATCGTTCAAAGTAAACGGATAATTAAAGTAGTCAGTGCAAGAACCACAAATTTCTGAAACTGTTAATATTTATTAAAAGTATGGTTCATTAAATAAAATACGCACCGTGATTAAAATATATACTGTGTCCATTTTGGGATCTGATTTTTATCTTTTGCAGAATAAACACTTATGTTGAATTGAATTATTGCTTTGTGTTTTAATAAATTTGATGGCAAACACTATATTTCAAATTAAACTGAGGAGAACTCAAAAATAATACCTCGAAAATACTGCTAGTAGGTAAAGAAATGATTTTAATTTTATTGTAATCGTTTTCGTTCAATAAGCGATACAAACTCAAATTCCAATTACATTGGATCTCTTTACATGAAACATACAATGCGCCTTGAAACGGGACACATAGTATATTTGAAACTATTTTAACCCATTAACGGCCAAACAATTTTAACTCTAAAAGTTAATTTTAATTAAAATTCTACACTTCTTTTTGTGATTTCTATGAATTACATACTGTGCATTTTTTCTTTAAATACACATAATGTATACGTGAATTTAATAAAAAGTTAAAAATCATAAATAGTTTATTATTATATTAAAGTGATAATGGATTTAAAAAAAAAATGTGCCTAAACAATGTAATGTCAATTACGCTGTCAATGTTCAGGCATTCGTCGATTTTATATAAAAACGTGCAATATGAAGTTAAGAACGAGTGTATCCACTCCCAGACTAAGCATGAAGTAAAATTTCGAGTTTAGAAAAGCCTGAAAATTTGGCTCGGGCGCGTAGCGAAGCGGAGCGACCGAGCCAAATTAGGCTTTTCTAAACTCAAAATTTTACTTCATGCGCCACGCGTATAAAACATTGTAATATTGTGAAGTATTTATAATACTCTTTAAATAACAAAATATTTAAATTTTTCTTGGTATATTTTCAATTGAGGTCAAATAATATAATATATCAAATAAACTTATTTACTAACTTAATTATCAAAAAATAATAATGTTGCGTGTATGCATTAACGGCGCTTAATGGGTTAAAAACTTCAAACGGTAATAATTCAAAAACTAAAAAAAAAAAAAAATGACCTTACTGCATTTTGCACTGACCCCTTTAATTAAATAAGAAACTCTTATCGATCAGTAGATTTGATCTGATCAATAGGATTGATCTGATTAGTTAATAAAATTATAAGTTGATGTATTTGTTTTACTTTTTATCAAAAGTTAAATAGTTTTGTATTTTAAGTTTCTTGTACAAAATAAATAATACTTAATGAATTTTACAACGTTCACATATAATTTCACAAAATCTATTCTATAATAACGCAGAAAATAAAATTGTAGAAGGAAACGCATGAATGAATGTAACACGCATCCTTAGCTCGTTAAAAGAAAAAAGAATCGTGTTTTCAAGATTGAAAAATCAACATCTGGAATATGATACAACGAGAAGCGCGGAATAGAGGGAGAAAGAAATTGTCTCTCTCTCACTCTCTCTCTGAGACTTGATTGCGCGACATCTGGAGTAAAATAGTCGTAACCGACCGACCGCAGGAAGCCAGACTGGTGTATATAGGCAGCCATATACACCAATTTGGCATCTAGCGCTCTGCTCCCATTCGCGTGTACCCAAAACTTATATGGGGACTGGCTAACTGGATATATATGAACTGTGGTTTAATAAATCAAATGTTTTTTTATGTTAAAACTGTCAGAGAATACGGGAAAAATAATGAAACAATATTAAATTATGACTTCTTACTAGGGATGTCCGATCCCAAAATATGTATCAATATTGAGAATCGATTATATCTTATAGGAAAGTATCGATACGGCAAAATATCATATTGAAAAATATCGATATTCAAAATATCGATACTTTTCGATACCAAATATTTAAGATTGTGTAAATTTTGAAGTATTCGTTGTTTTTGAAAAGCGTTCATTTCGAAACCTTTAATGAGAGTTTCCACTTTTTGATTAAGCATAAGTAAAATTTCAAATTTAAAAAAGACTAAAAATCAAAATTTTCGGGATTATCCCAACTCAAAATTTTACTTCATAATTAATCTGAGATTAAAAACACTCGATATAGAATATCAATCATTTTTTCAAGATTTCAAAAACTGGCAGTTTTCGTAAATTTCCTAAACTTTTTTTAATGGCTAAAGTTTGCACGAGCTTCTATGCTTTTCATTAGTTTTCAAGTTTTTGAAGAGTTTTCGTGAATTTCTGATCTCCTTTAATTATCTCAATCTCAATATAATTTTCAAAATTTTATTGTTTTCTTAAAATTCCTAGATTTTCTTTAATTTTAAAAATGTTGATACTTTTAATGAATTTTCTAGTGTTTCGGCAATTTCTAAGATCTTGGCAATTTTTGTGATTATTCTAAATTTTCGGTAAATTTAAAATTTTTGATGATAGTTTTCAAATTTTTTGCGTTTTTTCGTGAATTTTTATGGTTTTCGTTAATTTAAAAAATGTTTTTCTTGAGTTTCCGAAATTCCCGTTCCTTTTGAAAATTCTGACTTTATTTGTGTCTTTCCCAGATTTTTGTTAATTTTAAATATTCCAACACTTTTTATGACTTTTTGTTAATTCGTAAAACTCTGGCAGTTATTGTTAATTTCCAGAAATTTCAATTGATTTTTTATATCTTCACGGTTTAAAGATTTTTAAAATGTTGACGGATTTCGTGAATTTATTGGATTTTGGTTAGTATTAAAAGAAATTATAATTTTCATACATTTTCGGAACTGCTAAGAATTTGAAAAGTTCTTAGCAAATTTCGTAAATTATCTAAATAGTCGTTAGTTTAAAAATGTTGCAGCTTTTCATACAATTCCAATGTTTCCTGAATTTTTAAGATTTTCATCAATTTTAAAAAGATCGATACATTTCATAATTTTTTAAAAAATGTTGACAGTTTGCGTAAATTTTTAAGATATTTGTTAATCTATAAAATTATTATAATTCTTGAACATTCCTTAATTTTTAAAGTAGTTTTTCAAATTTGAATTTAAAAAAAATCAATGCAATTCACAAATATTCGGGGGTATTTGAATTTAAGATATTTTCAAAGAACTAAGCTTTACTAACATCCACAAGTATTAAATCCTTTTTTTATAAAAGCGTTTAATTTGAAACTTCCAATAAGGGTTTTCACTCCCAGGCTAAGCATGAAGTAAAATTTCGAGTTTAGATAAGTCTCTAAATTTTACTTCATGCGCCAAGCGCACAAATCACTAATTTCAAGTCAAGTTCAAAATATAACGCATATCAAATCTTTAAAAATCTGATGGTCTCAATTAATTTGATTGATTTAATTTCAATTAATTTTGATTTTGTAGGTATACTTAAAAGATAAAAACGTCTGTATTTTGTTTACTTTTTCTTTTCGGCAATACAATAGATGGCGTCTAAAGAATAATTAGTATGGTTTAAAGATACTAACCATATGTTATCGATATTAGCGATGTATCCGAAAAAGAAATATCGATATAAATATCGAGTGATTTCCATAAAAATATCGATATATACAGAGAGTTTTATGTAACACCGAACATGCTAAAATGTCGTCAATATAAATTTTCCCATGTTCGATGTGTACTGGGACGCATCAAAGCGTTGAGTACGATGTGATTGGCTACGATTTCTAATTGAAATATAGTCAACCCAATATACACTCTTCCCGTCAAAAATAACTTAAATTTGTCTAATATTATATCAACCACAATATGTTCTATTTTGAATATTTTAGTTCAACGGAATGCTTATCAACTTTTGTTATATTTTTAATCAGTAAAATACTAATTAAAGAAGGTAAGAAGATATAAACGCCTCATCAGTAAACACAATTTTTCGCAACAGTTCGTTGTTTAATTTAACATATTAAATACAATTCTACAAACATTTTATCTCTTAATTTTGTCATAAAGCAACTAATATTGTTGGAATTTGTAGGACCTAAACTTAAATTCTTGTAGAACTCTTAGTACAGACAATTTTTAAATATTAAATGATTTTGCAATAGTAAGGATATTATTGGATACTTTTCGACACAACATACATTGTTTAATTACATCTCTTCCAATAATATCGACGGACTTCTAACTCCTCGCTCACTAAATTTTTCCAAACAAACTGTTTTATAAGGTTTGAAATGGTTGAAATAAATGGTATTAGTCAATGAGAAAATTTTACAGTAAATGATTTATAGAATTTTCTTGAACTGTTTTCTCGTGGTATAAGTTTACCAGTAACATGTTTTCCTGCTTTGTAAATATTATTGATAAGTTCAACTCTCTGTTCTTCGTCTACGTCTGCTTCAAGTGCTAGAACAGGAAATATCATTTGCTTGCTATAACTGACGGAGTAGATTTATATTTGAAGGGAAGGTGTAAATTGGGTTGACTATATTACAATTAGAAATCGTAGCCAATCACATCGCACTCAATGCTTTGATCCGTCCCAGTATACATCGAACATAGGAAAATTAACATTGAGTACATTTTAGCATGTTTGGTGTTACATAAAACTCTCTGTATATCGAACATTTCTACTTTTTACCAGTTTATAAATTTAATATAAATAAAATAAAATTTAAAAAACAAATGCAACTAAGATTTAAATTTAATGAAGTCTAATAATATTCTATTCACTTTGGTGTATTTTAATTTAAATTCATTATAATTGATGTTAGGTCATAAATGTGAGTTTGCTAAATATAAATACATTTTGAGACACCTGCACTTGATCATAATAGATATTTTATTTTCGTTCGTATTTTTTCTTGCAACTTTTGATCCAAGTAACTTAAAAACATGTGGTTTTCACTAGTATGTTTCTATATTAACAAGTTATCTAATACCAGCAAAATATATAGGGCGTTCCATTTAAAAAAAGGTAAGTTCGTTTCGTATCTTAAAAATGAATCGCCCTGTATATTAGCAAGTATTATTTATTAGTAGCTTAAGTTAGTAGCTACAAGTTTTATTTGAAACATTTGTTTCTAAACTTGTGACAAAACAAGATATAAAGCCGTTACATTACTTTTTATACACACTGTATTCATTTAAAATGAGTTTCATGTAACTCTGGGAATACTAAAATATAAAATTAAGATAATATGCTCATGAAACGCTAACAATTCAATCTATGTCCATTTAATTTTTAGTATCCTTTGAATCACTCCTTTTTTTATTGTTTTAGTTGGTTTGAAGAGAAGTTGACCTTAAAGTTACATATACTACGCTTGATAAAACAAAATGTAATTTTAGACCTTATTATGCTAATTTAGCGATGTTTAATTTATTATTAAAAAACCATAAGAATAAGAAAATATTTAATTTCAGAATAAGGACGTAGTTAAAACATATTGTCGTCCTAACTCAGTCTATATTTATAGGTTTAGAACGCGGTCAACTTACTCTTAATGGATATAGTAAACTTTGCGAGAGGTTCCGTGTTTTTATTTTATGTCATAGAAAAATTGTTCGATGTCATCACGTTACCTGTGTAAAAAGATAGAACACTAAAATAAGTAGCCGCATCATCTTTCAGATCTAACGTTACAATTTAGAGGTTTAGTTCAAACCTGAATATTGATCTAATTATGATACTCGTGTTAAAATTATAATATGCTCTGTAAATTGATTTCAATTCCGATATTGTTTTTTTTTTCCGCACGCATGTGTATAAATTCGCCAACTACAAATAGTTACAACTATAGTGAAATTACTACCCCAAGAGAAAAAACAAATGACATCAAACAATTTAATTTACTAAACATAGGTGTATTATTAGTTCCTACTCTTAAAGAACGTCATTATACTACTTATTTTTGTAACCTCAACAAATAAAATCGCTAGTACAATAAATTTAAAAAAAGTTGATGTCGCTTCCGGCAAACCAATTTGTCTCAAAATAAACAATTCTGTCAGTATTCATATTTTATTTTATTTATTTATTTCAACGGCTTGCCATTTACAATAAAAATACAATATACAAAAAAAAACAAATATGTACAAACACTAAACTTAAAACTAAGCAAGAAAAGTTACAAATCTTTTAAGAGGCGCTTTAATAATAAAAAAAGACCCATTAAAAAAGTCAAAATTTAAAATATTTGCGTGACGCAAAACGCAAACAGAAGCGGAATATTTCGCATAAACCGTGCGCCTGTAGCCGATATGGAATGTTATGTCAGACCGAAGAGAGCGCGGTGGAACCCGTATACCAACCAATTCCAACAGATCAGGGCAATCCAAATATCCATTAAGTAGTTTGAATACTAACTTAATGTCAGCTTCTACACGCCTTTGTTTAAGGCTGCGAAGGCCAAAAGTCGTCAAAAGATCCAAGTAGGGCTGATCGGTACTAAATTTATAGGCAAGGTAGCTTGTAAATTTCTTTTGAACTTGCTCAATTTTATTAATGTCGCCTTCAGTGTATGGAGACAATACCGTTGAACAATATTCCAAGTGGGGTCGCACTAACGAATTATATAGTGTTACCAGCGTTCTACTATTAGTAAAGTTCTTACTGTTACGCTTTACAAAACCCAGCATCTGATAGGCTTTCGTGACAATATTTGAAATATGGTGTGCAAATGACCACCTTGAATCCACAGTGACACCTAAATCCCTTATTCTATCAACACGATTTATTGCTACATCGTTGAAAACATAATTTGTAATGACTGACCTTGTACTTCGTGAAAAAGTAATGATATTACACTTTTTGATGTTTAGCGTTAATCTGTTATCGTTACACCAGCTATAAAAGTGATCAAGTTCCTTTTGCAGGTTCGTTGCATCAAGAGTCGATTCAATACGCATATAAATTTTCATATCATCAGCGAAACGTAAAAAATTAGCATTCTGAAAACATCTTGTAGCGTCGTTTATAAATATATTAAAGAACAAGGGATCCAGCTGTGATCCCGGAGGAACACCAGAAGTAACCTTTAGGGGTCTTGATGTTATTTGCCCAATTTTAATCACTTGCAACCTATCTGTTAAGTAGGACTCTATCCAACGTAAAAGAATATCAGTAATGCCAACATAATGAAGCTTGTTGAGTAATAACGTATGATCAACAGAGCCAAACGCCTTGGAGAAGTCGGTATAGATGGAATCAACTTGAAAACCGCGTTCCAAGGCGTTGACAATGTAAGAATCATATAACAATAAATTAGATTCCTTAGATGCCCCCACTCGAAACCCATGTTGTTTGTGAGAGATTGAAGATTGCAATGAATTAGTTAAGAAATCCGTCATCAATTTTTCAAAAATGTTGCAATTATGGATATAGTGCGATAATTTTGAACAAGTTTGTTATCGCTATTCTTATATATTGGAATTATGTTTGTTGATTTCCAGCAAGATGGAAAACAACCACTAGATAGTGACAATTTAAAAAGTAACCATATTGGTCTACTATGCGCGAATGCACATTTTTTTAATAGGGAAGCAGGCAGACCATCGGGGCCAGGGAAATAGTTATCTTTAAGAGTTTGTAATGCATTAAGGACCTCCGTGATTTTATGTCAGGTGTTCGATTTAAGTGAAGAGATGATGGCCAAATCGATGAAGATGTCATTTGTTTATTATGTGGACATGGAGGTCTATACACTGATTCAAAATGATCAGCAAACAAATCAGCTATACTACTTCTGTCGTTGACAACCCTATTATCCCTAAGAAAATTAGCCGGCATACGATCCCCACCCCCTCTTCGATCTAACATGAGACCAAAATGATTTTGGATTTGTCTTAACTCAATATTTTCTACGTGATTACTGTAACATAATCTGGATAAGAGCTTGCACTCATCTATTATTGAGGAAAATGCTAAGTAATCAGATTGAGAGCGTGACAACATGTACTTTTTATGTAACGTTTTTTTTAGAATAACTAGAGATTTTAGTTCTTTGCTAAACCATATTATTATTCTTAGTTCATTTTCAATTAGACTATTAGGTAATATTTAAACAATTACACATATTCGTTCTGAACGAAATTTATATTTATAAATAAATACTTTATTCTGATTAGTAAATATAATGCGATTCCTAAGTACCCTATATCTTTCTTATTTGTAATTTTGATCAATATCTGTAACAACATTGTCAAAGTAAATGCTATAGCGCAAATGGTGATCGACTTTAATTTATTTAGCGATTCTTTTTTGTTTTATTAATATCAAGTTTTGTTTTTCAAATGGAATCACAAGGTGATATATGATATGCATATCACCTTATGATCCCATTTCAAACTGCATTTTTTGTCCAGATTTCAATGATGTGTAACATATGTATAGTTCATTATTTTATTTTTTTAATTATTTTTAAACATTTCAATTGTTACTTTAGTTGCTAAGATGGGTTGTTATTTATTATATCAAATGCTCTTCTTGATTAGATTAAGTTTTTGTTGCCATGGTTACATACCATAAACAAATAAATATGTGAAAAACTGCATTTGAAATCAGCGTTTAAAGTACAATTCCATGATATATATGTATATTACCATATGTTCCCATTCGAAAAAGTAAAGTTGATATTTATAAAACAAAAACTAATCCCCAGATAAATGAAAATTGATCACTATCTAACGCGTCATAACATTTACTTTGGAAAAGTTTTTACAGATTTTAAAATACCCACTAGTAAGGTAGATATGGATGATTTTCAAAAATCGCAATTTTCAGTTTTTTCACAATTACTTAAACGTTTTCTAATTTTTAAAATGTTTCTTAGTGGAATCTAAATGAGCTCCCAAATCTACAGAACTTTGCCTAGTTAACCGAATCTTTCTCATTAATGATAACAAAGTTACCCATATTGTTCTACTCAAAATAAGACACCCTGTATGTGTACATACATAGACAAAGTATAGTGTACAATTCGCATGCAATGACCATCTCCCACTCGTATGAAGCCTATTTCATAGGCATAGGAAATCATTTTATGCTCATTGTACAATATACTAGTTTAGAGACATTTAACAATTGATATCATAAAAGAATTATAACAGTCGCTAATTGAATTAGAGTAATTAACTTTTAAATCAACATAAAACAAGCTTTCAACAAATGAAAGGAATTAATTTATCGTTTTGTTTCTCGGCTATCATTATTTAAGGCTTAAATATGTAAAGGACATTTAAATTTATCTTACGCCTTAGGGGAGGGGGGGGCCACTGTACAGACTGTACTTGATAGGAAAAATATCTATAATAAAGGTAAAATAAAGGGATGAAAACTAACATATTGACGAAATTCTTCAAACATTTAAAACAATGACCAAATTCTTGTAAATAATTATCAATCTCAACACATTGCAAACTGATAAAAATAATCACAACTTACGAAATATTTTGAGCATTTACTAAAATCTTAAGACTTCCTAGAAAATTACCAACATAGCTTTTGTGAATTGACGAAGATCGACAAAATTGGCAGAATCAAAACGAAATAATACTACTATAGATTTTTCAGTTTTTCTTCTGTTCTGACAAGCATCGCCATAAGTAATTTAAACGCAAATTGATTTCAAATATTTAAACTACTCTGCCGAGCCTAAAAGTAGGGTCACTCTGTAATTTGAATTGTTTTAATTTTTTTTTAGAATATATTTATATTTTTACGTGTTTTTTCGGTTGTAACAGTTTACTAACTGATTGCTTGAATAAACAAAAAAGTTTTTGTTGTTTAAAGTTTATTGAAAGTAATGAAAATGAACTATTTCAATTTGATATGCTAAGTAATGAAAATGAAGAAGTTCACTTTCATATGCTTTTGTTGAAACAAACAAGCATAGTTTTTGTTTCCGTGATGACATCTATCTGTTGCAAATTGTTTGTGGATTGTTGTCATTGTTAGTGTTTTGCAATGAGCATAAATTCTGTGGTTGCGGCACAAAGTGTGGTGGCTTTAGAAGACGGCTGCGGTCTGCGCGAAACTACTAGAAAGGTTGATGTAAGTCTCTCGAGTGTGCAACGAGTATGGCGGCGGTACGAAGAGACTGGTCTGCTCACTCAAAGACCTGGTTCAGGCCGAGGCAAGACTACAACAGCTAGAGATGACCGCTTTCTCGTTTCTAGTGCTCTGAGAAACCGAACGATTACGGCAGTTTCCCTTCAAAATCATCTGCAAGAAGTGAGAAATGTAAACACAAGTGAGTGAACAGTTAGGAGGCGACTTCATGCTGCTGGATTATCTCCTCGAACTAGAGGTACTGGACCTCCGCTTTCCCGTGAACACCGGATAGTGAGGTTGAATTTTGCACGAGAACACTTGGCTTGGACAATAGTGGATTGGAGTCGCGTATTGTTTTCCGATGAATCGTGATTCTGTCTTACGGGCTCAGATAGACGTGTAAGAGTGTGGCGACGACAAGGCGAGAGATATGTTCAAGCATGTATTGCCGAGCGACTTCCATTTGGTGGAGCATCAGTTATGGCATTAGGAGGAATATCTTTTGACACTCATACAGAGTTAATCTTTATCGGGAATGGCACGTTGACTGCGCATAGGTACCCGACAGAGGTTTTAGAAAACCATGTTTAGCGTTCATGGTTATTTTTGGTGACGGCGCAACATTTATGCATGATAACGCAAGGCTCCACACTGCTCGGATAGTTACTGAGTATCTTGACGAGTGTCAAATCACGCCATTTGTTTGGCCTGCTCGCAGTCCAGATTTAAATCCAATTGAGCATGTTTGGGATGAGATGGAAAAACGTTTACGGAGACATGTGCAGGCCCCCAGAAATTCTGGAGAGCTGCACGACATACTGGTGCAGGAATGGGACAATCTTCCGCAGAAATGATCCAAAATCTGATCCAGAGCATGCCTCGTCACTTGCAAGCTGTTATCACCGCCAGAGGAGGGAATACTCGCCACTGAAGTCCTTAAACTCTCTTTTGTTTCAACAAAAGCATATGAAAATAAACTTGTTGATTTTCATTACCTAGCATATCAAATTGAAATTGTTCATTTTTACTACTTTCAATAAACTTTGAACAACAAAAACTTTTTTGTTTATTCAAGCAATCAGTTAGTGAAGTGTTACAACCGAAAAAATGCGTAAAAAACTAAACATTTCTAAAAAAATTCAAAAATATTCAAATTACGGAGTAACCCTAGTTTTATGCTCGGCAGTGTGTGTTTGATTTGAAATTAAATAAACTTATAGTTGGTTTAACTCTTATATTTTTAAGTTGAAAATGTGTTATTAGTGGATGCTCAAAGTAAATGGAAAGTTATAAAAATACATTTTTTCACAAGAATCAGATCTTTCTAACGTTATGAGAAATTTTGTGATTTTTTTTTTTAAATAAACCGATTTCTTAACGAACATATATCTATTTCAATCCCCAGGCAGAATAACGTCCTTGTGAAGAGGAAAAATTGATATTTGTAACTATTGTATTCCTTCTTTTAATCAAAATGTTATAGTAGTAGTAAAAATACAATTAAAAAATGTCGAAAAAATCCCACATAAACGTATCAATACTGAAAACAATGCTAGCTATATATTACAGGATATGCGAAGATGCAATAAAAACACAATTGTTTCTATTTATTAACATTTATTTCAATATTAGACAATAAGAAAGCTTAGATTTCGCGATTCCTATATTTAAGATTTATTAGGACGGTCTTGCAATTTTCCCTAGCAATAATCAGCCACCATGTGCTCATCCTAACGGCCTTGGGACCTTGCATCCATATTTTGTTTGGTCTTTATAACCTCTTCTATTGTTCCTCACTGTAAGAGCTAAGGCTTTTGAATAATTTGTCGAAATGGCTGTGAAAGTAGTGGCTTTGATTGCTTATATTATACGATAATTTTTATACTTGTGATTTCCGAAAAAAAATTGACTAGCTGGACAAAAAAAAATCCAGTATAACAATTCTATAAGATTCATGGAAAGCATGAAATTATTGTCGTTGGTTAAAGCCTGATCTGAGGACCGTCAAAAATACCACATTTTACTTTCTCCTTACTTAAACGAGAGAAGTTCCTGGCTATAAAACTAAATATTGCAAATTTTTGTCAATAGCTTTTACGAACTGTCTCATTGGACCTAATTTTATGTGCAATGAAGGTAAAATTATTTTATCTATTGACTAATGGTGGGCTTATAGCATTTTGTTTTCTAATGGTCAATATTTTTCTTCCAGGCCAGTTTATTTTACTCTAGTGTCCGTGTTTATCTATGCTATCCCACAAGCAAAGTAATATATAAACTTTGTATGATTGCTTTGCTGTCCCAATAAAAAACTGCTCACAAGATAATATAAACAATTGGTGTAGCTAGACAACTGTATGTAGTTTTGAAACTTCTATGTCACTAACAGTGTTACCGGGTCTTATGCAATAGAAATATACTTAAATTTCAACCGCCCCATATTTTGTATTTAATTTTGTAGATCTGTGTAATTTTTGTCAACTTTTTTTCATTTGCAAAAATTTCAAAAAAGTTATTAATCCGACAAACATCAACTTTTTACAACGCTTTATCAAATCTTTGATAGAGCTTTGTAACAAATCAAATAAGATTTTAAATATTTCATTGTATAATTCAATATCAGGCGGAGTATTTGCACGGGCAGTAGTTGTTTCAACGGGTATTTATTGTCTTAAGTAGTAAGTAAAATTTCGAGGTTAGAAAAGCCTAATTTGGTTGGCCGCTCCGCTTCGCTACGCGCCACAAATTTTTAGGCTTTTCTAAACTCGAAATTTTACTTCATGCTTAGTCTGGGAGTGGAAAACCCTCGTTTAAAGATTCAAATTGAAATCTTTCAAAAAAACAACAAATACTAATGTATTATGTTAATGTCTTTATTATTGTATTATTATTATTTCAATCTTCTATCTTTTTATTATATTTTTATATTTTCAATTATCTTATTTATCTGTTATATTCACATCTCTTCATTTATGTATATTGTGTTTATGATTATTTTATAATTACGAGCGAACGCAGATAATACTGGGAACAGCAAACATTTAATTCCTCTTTTTAAACTTTCTAATTTTCTATCAATAGTCATTATCTTATCTTATTTAATTCTTTGTCCTGCATTATGCGCGTTCTAACTAGATTTAAGAGAAGTTAGTTCCTAGACTTCAAAGGAGAAGGTTAGAAACAATCACAAATTCAAAAGTCTTAATTCATATTCTAAATTATAAATCGAACTAACTGTTAAAGTCAAATTTCTAAGTCTCAAATAAAACAACACTCTTCTGTTAAACTTGGATAGTTACTTCACTGAAATCACACAAACAGAATAGAACTTAAAACAAAGAAAGAGTACAACATAAGTATCTTTACAAATGGCGCAGTCGGTATAGGTTTTTGGGAAATTTAAAATTGTGTGAAAACTTTAGCGTTTACGAGTGATTATTATCCAAGCAGTTTAGTAAGGTATCCAAATCTTATATACAGTAGACATTATCCAGAAGGAGTGCAGATTTTATCCCAATTCGTTGTAATCAACAACTCGAGTTTAGGACGAGAGCAGTGTCCAGTCAACAACAACACATCAAATTTTCTAGTAAGTCAAGGATTTTTCTTAAAAAATAGAACCATATTAAAAAAAAATTAGCTTTATAATATCAACATGAATCGTGAATTTAATTTGTTACATAAAGCTTTCATCTTTCTGCAATATTCAAAGTTTAAACCTTTTGACGATTTAGAAAAATTCATTAATAAATGTGATAGAGCATTCCATTCAATAAATTTATTATCAGACTCTTCAAGAAGAATTTTATTATAAATACGAAAATAATGGGACAAGCTGGAATTTTAATAAGAGCTATGAAGTTAATTGATTGGGAAGGCGTAAAAACTGTATTAAGAAAATATTATTCACAAATCCCGATTAAACATGCTATTATTAAAGAAGAATTTTGTCACATTTGTAACGAATATAATAAATTGACTCGTGATTGTAAATATAATAATTTGAACCCTAATAAATATTTCCAAATTATAAAATAAATTCCAATTATTGCCAAAAAGTTGGGCACTCTGCAGAAAATTGTTCTAAAACTAAATACAAATAAAAAGTAATTTCAATACAACTGTATTTAAAAATGTAAGCAGTGATAACTTCTATAAAACTAAGGATTCTTATAGTTCAAATTTTAAAAATCAATATTCATCTAGCAATCTATCTAATGATCGGAGTCATTTTCCAGTAACAGCAGGGTATTTCCATGAAAAATATAATTACTGTCACACTTTTTCTGAATCAACTCCTAATTCCAATCAAGTTATTCATTTTGAAATTTGTAATATTGATTTATATGAACAAAAATCTGATGCACTTTCAGCTTGTAATAATAACGAAAAAACAACGACAGCATAGGTAAAACGAAAATAAATAGCGATTGTGAAACTGAGAAAATTACTTCTGAAAATTCTACATTTGATTTGATTGAAAAACTATTTAACAATGAACATGAGTTAGTTAAAACTGATTTAATTTATCTTCCAGTCACTAATGAAATTATTCCTAAAAATTGTGCAGCTGACTTTAACATAGATCCCCATGAAAATGTAACTAATAAAGAGAAAATAGCACAAAGTCTTGGCTGTTCAAAATTTTTAAATGATATAAATAAAAATGAAAATTCTTGCATTACTAGAACGTTGACAAATTCAAGAACGTTGATATACGCTGGAAATAAGATTTTCCGAAGTAATCTCAAATATATTTCGAGGGATGCTGATAATAATATAAAGACATAAGTAAGACACTTAAACTTTGTTTGTATAACTGAGGTTTTTTTATTGTGACTATAGTTTCGACAACTTTAACTTGTCATTATCAGACTACAACACTTGTAGTCTGATAATGACAAGTTAAAGTTGTCGAAACTATAGTCACAATAAAAAAAAACCTCAGTTATACAAACAAAGTTTAAGTGTCTTACTTATGTTAATAATGATGTATAACGAAGTAGAAGCCTCAACAGTTAACAGGTTAACAATAATATAAAAGTTAAATTGCATTGTATTAGAAAGCATAAACATTATAATAAATACTTGTATATGAACTTGCCATTGAATAACAAGAAAGATCAAATCGTTGATTTAAAAAGAAAACATTTCAAAATTCATAAAAATAAGCCGAGTCCTACGAATTATTTAAAAAAAGTGTGTTCACGTAAGACATTTTCTAGAAAGAAAATGGCCAATAAAATCCAATTTCTCGTGATGAATTGTAAAACTTGTACAGAAATTTTGAAATTTAATTAAATCTTAATGTTTTTCATTTATTATTGTATAGCAGCTATATCAAATTGTATGAATTTATTAAATAGGAGTATTTTGTAACATATTAAATCTTAACTAAGTTTTAACATATATATTTTTACAAAATTCTTTTTTTAACATGGTTCCTCTGAAGTAAGATAATTTTAGACTGAAATGTAAATTCTTGTAAAAAGTGTTTGAAATAAAGAAAAGTATGCATCGGAAAATAGGTGTTCCTTCGCGACAAGTGTGTTCGATACAATTATGTTCTACAGCTTTTAAATTGCTTCACTCTCTCTAAGACTTAATAAATAATAATTATTTATTTGACAAAATGTCCAAATCTTAAAGAAACAAGTTTATAAAGGATGTATTCAGCATTGAATCATAATTCAATAAGTGGATAATACACTCCTGTACTTGAGTATATTTATCTGTAAAATATATTGTATTCTCGATATTATTTGGATTTCACTGTTTTAAATATTTTTTGTCGAAATTTCTTTTCTTAAATATAATTCAAATATGTCAACGGGAGGGAAGGTACCCCACGCTGATTACCAACTAGCTCAGGTTGGTTGAGTTAAAGAAAGATGAGCAACTAACTTTTGAAACACTATGCTGTTTTAAATTATTTATTTTAAACAAAATAAAACAAATAAAACATTAAAACAACAAATAGAATAAGAACAAGAGAAACACAGTGCACGAGTTACAGGGCAGACTTGGTGTGGCGTCGGCGTCGCGATCTGGATTTCTACTAGCCCAGCGGTGGTGTCTGGCTAGTGGTGGTTTCTGGATGGAGGCGGCGTCCAATTAGCAAGACGGCGTCTCGGTATGTGGTCGTCGACGGGATGTAGCGTCGACGTCGGTGGGGTGTTGCGTCTGGCTGGATCCGGAGGCAGCAAAAAACACTACGCTCGTAGTGCGGGACGTCAGGAACGACGGCGGAACGGCTAGCGTTGGCGTCGGGCAAGTTTCCTGGCGTCGGTGGGTTGCTGGCCTGGTCTGGATCTGGCGAAAGCAACGAACGCTACACTGGAGCGTCGTTGTGGCGTCGAGGCGACTGTGCTTGCAATCTGGTTCTCGGCGTCGGTGTCCAAGAACAGGAACGACGGCTGGGACGGCTAACGTCGGCGTCGGTTGTTTCCTGTTGTTGGATTCTTCTTCTGGCGGCAGGAACGACGGCTAGGACGTCTAGTGGCGGCTTCGGTCAGAGCTTCCTGACTCAGATAGAAGAGTCGAGGAACGGAAGTTCCTCTTGAATCCACATGCTGTCCCCTGTGCAGCACAAGAGTGGACTGCCTTCCTAGATGCCGTCCCCCGGTATTTATACCCCAAAAATTGGCGTGGAGAAAGGAGGTTTTGAGGACTACGTGACCGTTGGCAAAGAATTCGCTAGATAGCAATTATCGCAGACAAGATAATTACTTTCAGCGAACTCTTAACTCCAAACAACCGTTAAGTTGCAATTTGAAAGAAGTATAGAAATTTATAATCACTCATCTTTCAAATTTCAACGGTGATCATTAGTCCTCTTCCTTAATTGCTGAATTTGAAAAACCCGAGGGGTAATGCGCCACGCCTGCTCAGGTAGATACTGGCCCGAGCATTGTCCAAACCGCTGGAGATAATCCTTTGGTCCGGGCAATTAGTTAATTGCTGGGTGCAAACTCATTTTAAATATGAGAAGAATTGTAAATGTTATTTACAATTCTTGCTGTCGAAGATTAAAATAATCTCCGGTAACAAATATATCTATTTATTTAAAAAAGGTATATATCATATTTAAAAAATTACCATTATTGACATAATAGTACATTACATCTACACTAATCGCTACCCCTTCTCTTCCTCCTGCTTTCCCTCTCTTCCCCCAACTTCTCCAGCGTCCTTACCCCGGCCCCATCCTCTCTCATTCATTCCGTCACTCTTATAGTAGTTTATTTAATAAATTTCAATAATTTATGTACAATTTAAACTTTTTCAATTTTTTTTTTAAAAGTTGTTTTTTTATTTTCATCCTGAGAAAACAAGGTTTGGTAATTCTTAATATCTTTCATTAAGATTTATAATTCAAAATTGTAGATGCTAACTTTACTAAAACACAAATAATGCACACAAAGTTGTGTTTGTTTTAAATTTGAACAAAACTTAACCAAAATCAACTCTGTTTACTTTTTGTGAAATTTTAAACAAAGAAAACTGAAAAATAATATGCTGATTGATCGTCTATCGAGGGTTTCCACTCCTAGATTAAGCATGAAGTTAAATTTCGAGTTTAGAAAAAATAATAAATTTATAAATCATTAAATTGTAATGAAATCTTTAACCAATTGGATATAGTGAACTAAATTTAGTAAGTTAATTATCAATTGTTTAAAGGACAGATAAGGTGCTATATGTATTAAAAAATGGATATGTGTATTATCCATTTTTTAATGTATATTTTGAATGGTTTTTAGTTAGTGTTAACATATTTACTAGTATAACAATTAATTTTTTGGCTAAGATTGACGCAGGCGTGGGTTAAAGTCAGCAGTAATAAAGTTAAACATTCTTTGCATGTGTTATTTCTTTGACAAGAAACACATACGTGCGGTTTTCGAGCGAAGTTTTCCAGTCTAAAGGAGCATATAAAATGTATTATTTGTTAGGTAGGTGCACTTTTCCGTAAATAATGGTTTCAAGTATCCATAACATTATAATTTGCGGTCGGTACCTGTGTTGTCCATTTTATAAAACGAAAGAACGGATGATAAATAATTTCGCAACAGTACAATTCATTATTATCACTGCACGCAATAGTGTAAGTACTCGTATTTTAAAGTTGTGTGGTGGCCAATATGTTTGAGTCAGATGAGATCTAATTAAAAAATATTAATAAAAAGGAAAGCATTTTTGTCGATGACATTACCTGGTGCATTTTTAACACGAATAACTAGTGACCAAATAGATTGGTTGCTAGCTGCCAACCGCAATAAGCAGAAATAAATAGGATACTGTTGTCCTAACTTTACTGCTCCCATCTGTGGAATGGCGGGATAGAAACTAATGTAGATATTATATTTGATAGTGAAAAATAAACAAACAAAAGCAATATAAAACATCACTTACAGTGTGTCATTGTATTTTTATTTCTTAATAAGTAAAAATTATGTAAAATAGATTTAATTTTAGATCATTTTAGCCTATTAGTATCAAATATGTTATTGGGTCGTTATTGTCAAGATCAAAATTGACATATTTAACAGAGATGAATTATCTTAACGGCTCTGCTTAATTTTAATGAAATGGAAATCATACGGACTATTTGGTTTTTATGTTTTGTTATGTTAACTGTTTATTTGTAATTCTAGTTTATTTGTTTTGTTTTTGTTAGATTTTTGTTTGCCTACATATCACCTGAAACTAAAACGGAATTGTATAGGTAGGTAGATTAGATTAGATATTCGTAGGGGTGGCCTCATTGGCCTGTACCACCGAGACCTTTTCAGATCTATTGTGGATCCCTACTATCCTAGACGACGTGCTCGAGCTTCGCCTCTTTGATTAGCCCTATTAATCCTGACATTGAGCCTTGGGTATAGCTCTATGCGCTTGGTTTAGTGTTACCCAGCTTTAGGTATCTAACCCGCGCTAGGGCCTCACATTGGCACAGGATGTGGAGAGGACCTCCTCTTCTTCCTGGCAGAATCTACATATTGTATCCTCTGCCAGGCCTATTTTGCTCATGTGTTTACAGTGTCCTGTTAGTAGACGTACTATAGCTTTAACCGTTTTTCTCTCTTGGTTGAGAAGATCGGACGTGAAAGCCGGCGATTGTTTTTTGAGGAACTGTTTCGCCTGCCTCTGCCCTGGTGTGTTCGTCAGAGGCAGGCGAAACAGTTCCTCAAAAAAATAATCGCCGGCTTTCACGACCGATCTTCTCAATCAAGAGAGAAAAACGGTTAAAGTTATAGTACGTCTACTAACAGGACACTGTAGGCTCAACAAACACATGAGCAAAATAGGCCTGGCGGAGGATATAATATGTAGATTCCGCCAGGAAGAAGAGGAGGATCCTCTCCACATCCTGTGACAATGTGAGGCCCTAGCGCGGGTTAGATACCTAAACCAAGCGCAGAGAGCTACACCCAAGGCTCACTGTCAGGGTTAATAGGGCTAATCAAAGAGGCGAAGCCTATAGGTAGGTAGATATGTGAGTGAATGCATAAACCGGATACCGGATAATAATGAAAGCAATAATTACACACGACCGCTATAAATCAGATTCGATTTAAATTAAATCCTTGGCCGCTGGAATATGTGTACCTGCTTTATTAGGAGTAATAAGCATTCGTAGATAATAGTACGTTGTGTAACGAGCATATAATGCAAACTATTGATCACGAGAACGATGTTTGCGGAACGAGCCGTAGGCAAGTGGAGCAAGTCGTTCGAGTGATTAATAGCCATTATATGCGAGTTGAACACCATACTTTGTTCACAACAACAACAACAATTAACACAACATTTATTATATAATATATTTATCAAAATTAATGTTAACAATTATATAAAGTTACATTGCAACATTAGAAATATTTCGATTATCTCTACTATTTACAATATTTATTTATGAAAATGAATATCGTGACAATGATTGAAAGTTAAATCCAAATATTTAAAGTTACATTAACATTATTGTTAGTTACGGATGAACGTGGCACATTATCTCCACTTTCTTTTCCCTTCTCCACTTTCATACTCTGTGAGATATGTTTTTCACTATGTTTCAGGTAGCCTCTCTTACCTTCGGTGGAGTGAGAGTTGGCAAATTGTCCATTTTTTCCACAGAAAATTACTTAATACAACACGCGTTAGTTTTAATGGTCCGTTTTGATTTATAATAATTTGACAGATAAATAAAGACAGATTGATTTGAATGTGTAATGGGGTTTGATGTCATCATAAATCGCGTTCTGTGAACCAATCAAAACGCGAATTAGCCTGGTTTAAACCATATTAAACACACACATGCGTGTTTATTGGAATTGAGTGTTAAATGCACCCCATTTATACTGCTCACAAAATTAAATAATGCACATATGATAAGATTTTCGTGAAGAAATGTACACTTTACACAACACTACTAAATGAGATGTTTTGCATTTCATATCGGTATTAATTAATTATTTTTCAAGAGCATAGAAGAAAATAAAATTTTAGTTTTACAGTTGCCATTTTTTATTAATTGAATCAGAGTTTTGAGTAAACGGTTTTTTAAAATTGGGTAATATTCTCGGTAGTATTACTGGAAACATAGTAAAAATTGGTAATCTAAAGTTAGATATAAAACTTACTGTATATACAATAAAAATATCATGTAATTCCGAAAAGTACCATTTATTGTAAGTTAATTGTTTTTATAAAATATATAAAAATAAAAAAGGGAACCTATACATATTGAAAACAAACGCAGAAATTATTTTTTGTTTTCTTTTAATCTTATTATCGTTGATATTATAAATAACAAAGCGCCTGGCGCATGAACTAAATATTTATCTTATGCTTAATCAAGGAGGGAAAAACACTACTTAAATATTAAAATCAAGACTGTTTACCTAACAAATAAATCTGGAAGCTAACGTAACCAGAGTGTCAATTGTTTATAAAGCTAATCGTATCGACTGTCATTATCAACATTTGCAAAAATATAACAATTTAGGTTATTTTTTACATCATTATTAATAATATTTTGAATTGAATCCAGACAAAAGGCTAACATTAAAACATAGTAGTGAAGAAATTGTCAACAATTTGAACGACTGTCATTATCAACATTTGCAAAAATATAACAATTTAGGTTATTTTCTACATCATTATTAATAATATTTTGAATTGAATCCAGACAAAAGGCTAACATTAAAACATAGTAGTGAAGAAATTGTCAAAATCACATTTTTTAATTTTAAGTAATTATATTTAATAGTATTTTAAATTAAATCATGAAAACCAGCGAACATCAGAAAAATTATTTAATATCTTCAAAATTGAAAATATCAACATAAATTACAAAAACAAATACGATAAAATGGCCAAACTGTACAAAAAAAAAACATTATCAACAAACGTATTGTACAATTTGTAATATTTATAAAAAATCCAAACTCCAAATTTTACTTCATGCACCACCAGTATAAATCAGTGAAATATTGTGAAATTAAAAATACACTGTTAAATCAATATTAGAAAAAAAATATTGATAAAGCAGGATTAAAAATATATTGCTAAATAAGAATATTTTAAAATTCAGTTGAAATCAGTGTTTTATACTCGTAGCGCATGAAGTAAAATTTCGAGTTTAGAAAAGCCCTGTGAAAATTTGTTTTGGGTCGCACGGAGCTTTTCTAAACTCGAAATGTTACTTCATGCATAGCCTGGGAGTGGACGACACTCGTATATAGCGGTAAACTGAACTCTTAAACAAAAAAAAAAAAACGAATATCTGAAGATTTACAGCATATACGCAGTAATTGACATTTATTTCAGTATAGTTAAAATAACTCCCTATATAAAAAAAAATACATAGGAACCGGCAAGTCGGCTCCATCTCACAGAAAGTGTTATTCGAAGTTCTAATCAAGAAAAATAGCGGATAAGTGAAGAAAGTGAATAGTTCCAATGAATTAAAGATAAAAACTTCCACAAATTGTATATAAATTAAGTGTTTCACTAATTTCACATAGGAAATATTAAACAGCGGAAGAGGTTAAGCAGAGGTCAAAGTACTAATAGTAAACAATGGTGAGTAGTGCGGGACGACCCGGGCACTAACCTATTCGAAATTACAAACACGGGAACGCGCGCCATGTCCAGTTCGGCCCCGAGCGGATCTAAAGTGCAGCAAATAAAAATAAGAAAAAATAAGTTAAAACAAACAAATATAAGAATGGACGGATATTTAATCGATAAAAATTAATGCAAACGAGAAGAAGGCGTGGAAAATGCAGCAAACTCTTTCGGGATAAGTAAAAAAAATTGCAAGACCACCAGCAAAACAGGATAAGCAAGAGAAAAAAATAGATGATATACTAAGGTTGTTACACAATTTGTCGGGAGAGATTAAACTCATAAAAGAAGATCAGCAAAAATACAACGAAGAAGTGCTGCAATTAAAGAAAAATATGAATAAGAGAAGAGAATAAAAACATAAGCGCATAGTGCGCAATAATTAAAAACGATCTCATAAGCACTAATAGACGGCCTGAAAATGGAAGGGTTTGGAAAAATGCTAATAGGAAAAACAACATAATAGTTACGGGCCTTAACATGGATTTAAATAACTCGGAAGATTTAAAACATCGAATGGATTAGTTTCTAAAACTATGACACACATATTAATTCGGCATATAATATTGAAACAAAAATGGGTCTAGTAGAATTGGAGCGATATGAGGAAGAAGTAAAAAATAATGCAAAACAGGAAAAAACTAGTAAATGTGGATGAGGGAAAGATATACATTAATAATGATCTGTCTAAGGAAGACCAACGAATAGAAAAGCATATAAGAGAGAGGATGAGCGAAGAAAGAAAAAATGGAAAAGTGGTTAGGATGGAATACAAGAATATTACAGTTGATGGAGTACTATGGAAGTGGGATATGGAGAGAGGAGTACTGTAAGAAATAAATATTAAAGGATTACAAAATTATAACCAACAAAACAACGAACAGTCAAATGTTAAGAAAAAAAATGACAAGAAAAGGAGAAGAGGAATATTTTTTGAGGGGCTTTAATAAACCTAATAGAAATGATGAAAACATATCAAATACATATTTTAGCATTGCAAGAGAGAAAACACATAATTTTAAAAGTTGCACTTAATTTAACAGCAGGGATAAAAATAGATACTTTGGAGTTGGATTCATACTGGAAAATTATCTTATAATGAAAGGAATTGAGTACCAAGCAATTTCTGACAGAATATGTGCCATGCGTATTGAAAGAAAATATAGGAATATATTAATCATTGAATTAACATGTATAAAGAAGTAGAAGCCTCCACAGTTCATAATATTAATTATTATTGTGCACATGGATACTGAGGTTAAAGACATAGAAATGGAGAAAGAACTATACGAACAACTAGAAAACTTATCTGAAGGTACCAAAATATGATATAAAAATCGTTTTGGGGGACTTCAATGCAAAGATGGTAAAAGAGAATTCATTCAAGAATGTGACTCGTGGTAAAAGCAAACATAATAATGGATAAATATCCATTGAAACAACTACTTCCCGTGCAAATACTTCTCAGGATATTGAATTATACAATGAAATATTTAAAATCTGTTTTAATTTAATTTGTTACAACGCTCTATTAAAGTATATGTAACGTTTAGGTCAAATTCTCTTCAAACTAACTAACAAATACAAATTTAAAATGAATGGAGAAATAATAAAAAATTAGAAGTATATCAGACAAGCACAAAGGTAAAACAAACAGTTTTACCTATCATATATCGGAGCGTCTAGAAGAGAACTTGAGTCAAGACGACGTGGACAATGAGTGAACACAATTACCAGAAATTCTAATTGATGAATCAGAGAATCAATGGTATGACAGTGAATGTAAAAAAGCTATCAATACAAGAAACACGGAAAGACTTCTCATGGTGCAGAAAAAAAACTCAGAAGTGTGAGAATTACAGAGAGATAGCATTATGTGACGTAGTTTACATAATATTCGCATTGGCAATTAGAAAGGAGTTAAGACAACATACAGAAAGGAAAATTGATGAATACCAAGGTGTTTTCAAAGAGAGTAGGTCAACTATAGACCAAATATTTACACTAAAACAAATAATATATAACAGCTATGAGCAGAACTTGGAACTACATTCCTATTTTTTTTAGCGCTTCGAAGAGTTTGGATCTGATATTTCTGTTATAGGCTTGCTTAAAATCGTTGAATAGCATTCATTGATTTTAATTAAGCAAGCCTATGACACTATTATCAGATCAAAACTCTTTGAAGCGCTAAGGAAAATAGGAATCCCAAGTAAAATAAAAAGACTATTTAACTCACACTACAAGGATCGCAATGCAAGGTTCGGCTAGAAGCAGCAATATCTGACGGGTTTTCGATCAACAAGGGGCTCAGACAAGGAGATCCTCTATCCTATCCTCAATCTATCTGATCTGTTCAACTGTGTCCTAGAAATGATTATAAGGGAATGTGGCAATCTTGGAAACAAAGTAATATACTAGCAACAAGCCAATGCATCGTTTGTGCAGACGACTTGGCAATTCTAATAAGGAGCAAACAAGAGATCGGCCATTCCATAAATAAGTGCACACTTTTTGGGGTACATCGGGGATTTTAGCGAATTTCACATATATATAAAGGCTATCAAGACATGGCTTTTGGTTGTTACTAGAGGTTAAACAAATTATTGTGTCAAAAGTTATAACAATATCAACTTTTAGTACACTTTTATTTTGAACTCAAAAATATCGTAAGCCGTTACCTATACTAAAAAGTTATTCTATACTTTTTTGGGCTTAAATGTTCAAAGTTTAAAATACATTTTTTTCCAAAACGAAAAAACTTTATTTATACAGATTTCTTTTAATAAATAAAACAAATCTCAAAAAATAATCAAATACTCATGTTTTAATTTTCCTAAAAAAATATATGTTATACCCTGATCTTTCCTAAGGATTTTTCCGTTTTCAAAAGTATAGGCACATTGACATGCGGCCCTCCGGCCAATGATATAATGGCCCGGGTCGCGATCATTGTTTTACCCGAAATGAAGTCACTAATACAGTTTATCTAACATTATAAAGGATTTGTACTTTTAGCGATCAAAATTATATACCGATAAGGTCAGTGAAACATTTTAACTTACTTTACAATAATTCACTTTTTTGCCGAATACAACAAAATCTTAATGAGCTCATACTGACATTAATTCTATAATTACTAAATACATATCATTAACTTGTTTCTCATTGATCACTTGGTTAAACATTTCTCTTAATATATAGGTTTTTAATTGAATTCACTTGGTTTGTTTTACTAATAAATTATTTTATTTTCAACTAGTTTCGGTTTAATGTCATTTTCAAGAATGATGTACATACAACATAAAAAAAAATGTTATATGAGCCTTTTATGCTGAAAGTGACAACTATATTTTTCAATTTATTATTGTTGACTGAAATAATCTAAATAATTTGAGGTTTTCTGACATAAATAACAGTTTCTGGTTAAGTATATTTAAAATATATAATATGTATTTTAATTATATTTAACCACACATTGTTTTTATGACTAAAAACCTCCAATTATATAGGTTATTACAGTCAACAACAAAAAATTGAAAAATGAAGTTAGGCCACTTACAAAATAATCGGCTTATGTATTTAGAATTTAGAACCAATTTTTGTCGGCATTTCTGGTATAGGGGAATTCCAAAGGTTCTTTCTGCCGTTTTTATATAATTATCTTTGTATTCCATGTAGTGTTCAACCAGTACCTCTATTCTCGCCCACCCCCTTTTCCATTTTATTTTCCAATATTCAAGTGATTTCCATCACGCGATTAAAAAAAAACCTATATTGCGATAAGATCAGTAAAAATGCTATACACATCATTTTTCACTGACCTTATCGCTATATAATATTTAGGGCTAGGAGTGGATATCCTTTATAAAATTAAATAAACTATATTAGTCACCTAATTTTAGGTTAAACAATGAATAAATAAAGTTTTCTGTGTTTATTAAGCGGGACTCGCAGCGCACGCGTCAATACAGCGCTCGGTTAAAAAAATGGTGATGTGTCCATCATAGTACTTTCCCCCGTAATTTGCGTATTAAATCACTTTTAAAATATTTGTAGCATTATTATTTTCAAAATGTCTTCAACTTTTTGATAACTACAACTTTTATTTGAAACATTTTTCAATTGTTACAACACATACACTGAGACAAACCAATGACTAGATAAAAGAACATTATTTATTAATTATCTCAAAAACTAAGAGTGCTATGACAAAAAGTAAAGATACAATAAATCTTTAGTTTTTCATTTTCTACAACTTTTATTTGAAACATTTTTCAATTGTATCGACACATATACTGTCACACACCAATAACTAGATAAAACACACAACTTTTGAAAAGAGAGTGCTATGACAAAAAGTAAATGAACAATACATCTTCATTTTGTTATTATCTACAACTTTTATTTAAAAGAATTATTTGATTGATGAACATTTATTGAAAAAATCTGAAAAAACTGAAAAACGCTACGAGTTAAGTACCACTTCTGGTTTTCCGATTTTCACCAAAAGCTTTTCAGTTCTTCCGATTGTATCAAAAAGCTTAAGTTTCAAGTTTCATCTCGATATCTTTAGCGGTTTTTGCGGTACAGCGCACACAGACTCATACACAGGCACACAGACACAGACACACAGACACACAGACACACAGACACACAGACACACAGACACACAGACACACAGACACACAGACACACAGACACACAGACACACAGACCCACAGACATTTTTCAAAAATGGTCTTATTCGACTCAGGGGACCTCAAAACGGATATTTCCGCTAAAATTTTTGATTCGAAAATTTGCACGAAAACAATACTTTCCCTTTGTATTACATACGGGGGAAAGTAAAAATCATATCTCAAAAAGTTTTAAAGTGCCCATCTTTTTGAAAACGGGAATATTGGGGTTTAACATATATTTCTTTAAAGAAAATTAAAACATGATTATTTGATTATTTTTTGAGATTTGTTTTATTTATTAAAAAAAAATCTATCTAAATAAAGTTTTTTTGTTTTGGAAAAAAAATGTATTTTAAACTTTGAACATTTAAGCATAAAAAGTCATATCGGTTTACGATATTTTTAAGTTCAAAATAAAAGTGTACTAAACGTTTATATTGCTCTAACTTTTGACACAATAATTTGTTTAATCTCTAGTAACAGCCAGAAACCATGTCTTGATACCCTTTATAATATATGTGAAATTCGCTAAAATCCCTGATATACCCCCAAAAAGTGTGCATGGAATGGCCGAGATGGAAAGTGGTTTAAAAAAACTAGAAAAACAAGCGATGACATACGGGCTAATAATAAATGAAAACAAAACGAAATATATGGTAATGGGACGAGATGAGGAAAGTGAAGTGAGGAAGGTTAAGTGAAGAGTGGATGGTAATGGATTGTATACATTTGAGAAAGTAACAGAATTCGTGTACCTAAGAGTCACAGTAAACAATCAGAACGACGAAAAAATTGAAATGAAAAAAAGGATAACGAAGTGTAGCAAAGTGATGAGAAGTTTTATGAAATTGTTTAAATCAAAAAACGTATCAAGGGGCAAAATAAGAATATACAAGATTTTAATTAGACAGTAGTGTTGTACGGATGTGAAACATGGGTAATGAATAAAACAGTAGCATGTAAATTGGAATTATGGGAATGGAAAGTCCTAAGGAGAAGGTCAACGGCGGCGTCGAACAAACAACGAAATAATGAGGAAATATGGAGATAACATCGGTAATGCAAGCACAGCAAGTAATATAGCTGGGCCACGTAGCTCGAATGTGCGAAAGAAGACATGCAAAGATGGTTCTACTAAGAGAAAATGGAAGCAAAAAAGAAGAATCAGATCAAAGAAGAAATGGACGGAGGAAGTAATCAGCGGTCTATATAATGTGGGAGTTACCGAGTGGCAAAAATTGGCAAAAAACAAACATAAATGGAAGGAAATTAGCAAGAAAATAAAAGCCAAGGTCGTAAACGGCCTGTAGCGCTATCAATATATAAAATATGTAAATTTAACTTTTACCTGAAATAGTCAAGATTTCTAATATCAACACAATCAGTTAAAATTGATAAACTCAATGTTCCGTACAAACAAGCGGTTTTTCTGATCGGTTGGCAACATGCTCGTTTTTTTCAAGTTTCACCCTTCTATGCTATGCACAACACTTCCCCCATCCTTGTTCGGTCCGCTGACCGAGAGGGGAGAGTCGAAAAAGTACAGCGACACGCGACGGTCGATCTCGCGTCACAATCACCTCCGAAATACACCCTCAGGAGAAGCTGGAAGGACCCGGATAACAACACCCCATAGGTTAGTTTCCTCTCGCTATCGGTCCCTTGCAATTTATCCGACTTTGTTGTCGGCCGCCGCAAAAAAAAAACCGCTATGAAATTCACGGCAGCTCCCGCTGCGTGTAACCATATTTCATAGGGCACAACCCTCCCCGAACAACTGGTCCCTCATACCGGATCCGGAGAATCACCCGGATATTCCAGTAATCATTAATTTTCCTTAAATTAATTTTGAATATTTTTTTTTGAGTGTTAGCCATTTTTAAAAATCGCATTTTTCTTTCCCCTTTGGCTGTTCTAATACGAAACTACCCGAATCGCAAGGTTCGGCGCCTGCGCGATTCACTTTACTGTGCGCTGCGTACAAACTCAGTCGGCTCCTCTCGCGTATCGTATTTTCTCTCGCGCGCCGTGTGTTACTCAGCGATACTCACCGACACGGTCGCAGCTCGCTCACACGTACACATTCGCACGTTCATCTCTGCAAATTCACACATCTGTTTCGCGTTTTATTCTTATTATTTCTTCGCTTAAATAATTTGATTTAAATTAAACCGTATTTGGGCAGGTGGTGGCCGAGCGGTAACGTCGCCGGGCTGTATCGCTCGGCGAGCAACAATTCGGGTTCGATTCCTGTGCACGGCGAGACTTTGTTTAAAAATAATTTCTCGTCGTGACCCTGGGTGTGGTATGAATGTTAGTGTTTGTCCGTATGAAATAATAGCGTACTACAAATTGTAATGTTAACAATTAATACAAATACAAATAAATATATAAATGATGTTGGCTAATGGGCAAGTTCCCAAGGCCAGGCAAAAGCCAAAACAAAAAAAAAACCGTATTTCATATTATTTATAATGGATACCCCTAGCGCAAAAAACTTAGATAAATTTAATTTATTAACATCTAGAAAAGAAAGATAGTGGCTTAGATTACAA
Source organism: Philonthus cognatus (assembly GCA_932526585.2). Taxonomy (NCBI): domain Eukaryota; kingdom Metazoa; phylum Arthropoda; class Insecta; order Coleoptera; family Staphylinidae; genus Philonthus; species Philonthus cognatus. Next base: position 9,097,057 of record OW052249.1, on the reverse strand, counting down.
TCATGTTTTGATATGATTGCTTCACTTCCGGCAAATTCGGATATTTTCAAAGTACGCGCATCGGATATCGAAAAAACTCGAGAAAAATTTTCTGAATTACTGGACGATTTTCTGCTTATGAATAAAATTCACACGGATTTCAACACAAACGTATTAGAATTAACTAAATCATTTGATGCACTATATTATCAAATAATCGCTCAATCCTTAAAATTCGCTTCACACACTGTATCTGAAACGGATTCTAGTTTACCCACGATTGAATTAAATAAGTTCAACGGATGATATGAATCATTTCCTGCGTGCAAAGCACTTTATGATAATTTGATACACAACATAAATTTACCCAACATTAAAAAGTTTTCTTACCTTTTAGGTTATTGCGTACGATTTATTAGTTACGCTTAACACTAGCGCTAGTAGACACTCGAATGTGACGTCATTAGAGGCGAGGAATATCGCAAACTTACACGACTATTTATTGCTGGAAATCTCTCTCCGTCTGTTGGATACTAAAACTAGATCGCGATTTGAATCACGTCATTTCAACGTAGATTTTCCAACTTTTAACAATTTTATAGACTTCATAAGAAACCAATGCGCAATTTCAGATTTTCCAACTTTTAACAATTTTATAGACTTCATAAGAAACCAATGCGCAATTTCAGATTAATCCACAGCCGCTCCGCAATCGTCCAGCAATAATACGTCTAGTTTCTCCTTTAATGATAAATCACACGACCGCAAACGCATTTCAATGGGAGTACACGCAGATAATAAATCCCCAATTAAACCAACTTGTCCTCAATGTTCAGAATCTCACCGTTTATTGTTGTGTCCGAAATTTCTGGCTGCGACTGCGCAGACCAGGCATGAATTGGTTAGGAAAGTTAAGCGCTGCTTTGCTTGTTTAGGTTTGCACAACATTTCAAAATGTACTTCAAAATATTCTTGTCGTATTTGTGGACATAAGGGCCACAATACTCTCCTGCATTTTGAGACAGCGCCGCAATCCTCCCCGGTGCCCCCTTATTTATGCGAAGGTGACCTTGGTAGTGTTTCGATTTCTTTAACTAGTTCATGTTCTCCCAATTCACTTTCTAACACCCTGTTGGGCACAGCACAGGTAAACATTTTGAGCATCACTGGTCAGTGGCAAGTATGCCGTTTAATTATTGACCCGGGAAGCCAAGTTAACTTTATAACAAATTCCTTGGTCGAAAGCCTTAGTTTATCGCGCTCTAAATGTCCTTACGACTTAAAGGGAGTAGGAAAAACCCCTCTAGGTCATGCGCAGGGACTTGTGAGTTGCAGTATTGCACCGTTGACAGCGTCTAACGTTACCTTGAATTTTAACCCTGTTGTACTACGTCGCATTACTGCCAATCTGCCAACAACGCTCGTGGCTAGTGAACTTCATGATAATAATAATAAATAATAATAATACTTTATTGTCCTACGGAAAAACCAATACAGGACAAGCAACAAAATTTAATTATAACTTATATCTAACATTAATATTAATAAACAAACATATTTCATTCCAAATGACTAACATAAGAATATTTAATATTGAAAGTAGACAATTTCAATTTCCAGATTTCTGGTTACTTAAAAAATACATCAATAAAATATTTATTCGCATTACGACACATATGTGTTAAAGGCGCTTTAACTAGAACATTAGTTTTGCATACGGGTAAAACAAAGGTGTTAGTATAGCGCGAGGCAGTTCTAGGTACATGAAAATTTATTTTTGAAAGTAGATACATACAATCAATGGAGTTGTCAATCACTTTTTTAATAAAATTAGCACTATATTCATTCCTACGATCAACAAGTGAAACAAAACTATGTTCAGTAAGTAAAGAATTATAGTCAGTATTTCGATCTGGATATGTATCATTCTTTTTAAAAGATAAATATTTCAAAAACTTTTTCTGTACTTTTTCTACCATGAGTGAGAGATTTATATAATGCGGATACCAGACCAACATACGATACTCTAATTTTGATCTAACAAACGCATAATAAAGCGATACTATGGCATTTATATTATTGAATTGTTTAGATATCCGCATTATAAAACCCAATATTTTTAGTGCGGACGATGTTATATTATTAATATGTCTAGAAAATCTCAACTCAGAATCGAAAAGTACACCGAGGTCCAAAATTTCACGTTTTCTTTCAATTATTGTGCCTTGAATGTTATAGTTACTAACAATTGTTGAAGTTTTGCGACTGTATGAAACTACATAACATTTAGTAGAGTTTAGTTTAAGCTTATTAAATGTACACCAGTTATCAATTATATCAAGATTGTTTTGCAAATTGATAGAATCTAAATTAGTGGTAACGTGTGAATAAATTTTTAAATCATCTGCATAGGCTAAGACTTGGCATGTAATTGTTGCAATTAGATCATCAATGTACAAATTAAACAACAATGGACCAAGGTTTGAACCTTGTGGAACACCTGAAGTAGATGTAAATGTAAAAGAAGAGAAGCCATTGTAATAAACAGTATTTTATCTATTATGTAGATATGAGGAAATTAACATAATACATTTATATGATAGTCCGAATAAAGACAATTTTTGCAATAATATACTGTGGTCCAACGTATCAAAAGCACGAGAGAAATCAGTATATATGACGTCGGATTGCCCACAGTTATCAAGTGATTCAGATATGTATTGGGTAATTGATACTAAATTAGTAGTTGTTGAACGGCCAGGTGTAAATCCATGCTGATTTGGTGATAGGTAAACTTTTGTATGAGAGTTAATGATAGAAAAAATAATTTGTTCAAATATTTTAGAAAAATTCGATAAAATTGAAATTGGTCGGTAGTTATTAATATCATGACAATCCCCTTTCTTAAAAACTGGGCAAACATTTGCATGCTTCCACTTAGTAGGATATTCACACGAAGATATCGCTAAATTAAATATTTTTGTTAGCGGACGAACAAACAAATCTTTACAATCCTTAATTAAAAAGGTAGGAATATTATCAGCACCGTATGAGGTAGAATTATTTAGATTGTATATGCTTTGCATAACCTGATGTTCTGTTATGCTAGTAACATTAAGGACTTCACGGTTGCTTGATTTTTCTACAAATACCTCGTTTGTTTTAGGCAAATAAACACTCGAAAAATGCTCGGCAAATGCATTCACAATGTCATGGGGTTTGTCATAATGATGTTCACCTGAATATAGTTCACCAGGAATTCTAGATACATTTCTTTTGTCGTGAACAAATTTCCAGAACTCATTGGGATTATTGGTTAAATTTCTTTCAGTATTAAAAATGTACATATTATATTCTTTTTTTATTTCATTTTTAGTAATGTTCCGGAGTCTTTCAAACTGTGAACGATAATATTGTGATTTGAAACGTTTCCATTTACTGTGATAATAATTCTTAGTTCTTATCTTATACATTAATTCTCTTGAGAACCATGCGGGGAATTTATTGGATTGCGCATGCTTGTGCCGAGGAACATACCTTTCAAAACTATCATATAATATCTCGTAGAAGTGATCTACGGCCTGATTCACATCAGTATAGTTTTCTAAAAATAACCAGTCGATAGAGGAAAGATAGTTATATAAACCAAGAAGATTTGCACGCCGAAAATTGTATCGAAGGTTATGATTTGTTGGAAAATTAGCATCTTGATTATTAAAATTGACGTAAAAAGTACATGCTAGAGATGGATGATGTAAATCTTCAGGTACCAAAGAGTAGGGTTCTCGACACAAGTCCTAATGCAATATATTTAAATTAGAAAATATGAGATCTAACAGCCTGTTTCTAGAATTGGGTATAGAATTCATTTGATTTAGATTCAAGATGTTTGTAAATGATCGATTTTCCACCCTTCAATTGGCAAATCCAGATTTTCACAAGAGTGCACCTATCGATTTACTCCTCGGAGTAAGCAAATTTCTCGATATCACACCCGCTAGTCCGGCCCTTATTAAAGGAAGCCCTTCTGCAATCCTCACTTCTCTCGGTTGGGTCATCATGGGCACAATACCCCAAAATAACTCTCGTTCGATTGTTTCCATGCATGCGCAAATCGACTCCCCAAATTCACTAGATAATTTACTTCAAGCCTTTTGGGAATCGGAGGAATTGCAGAATAAACTCATTTCTTCTCCCGAAGATGAATTTTGTGAACGTTTCTATACCACTACCACATTGAGAGAAACTTCTGGCCGTTATATTACTCGATTACCCTTTCGCGACAACTCTCTCCCCAACTTGGGATGCAATCGAACTATTGCTATAAATAGATTTCTTAACCTGTATACTAGATTCACACGAGATCCAGAATTTAAACAAATGTACACAGATAATATTCAAGATTACATTGCCCAAGGGCATTTAGTCCCTTCCCAAAATATGTCCCCCTATATTCTCACACATCACGGTGTGACGAAGCTTACTTCGAAAGGCGCACAAGTTTGCGTTGTCTGCAATCCCGCAAAAAGGGATCCTAAAAGCACTAGTTTAAATGATACTTTATTTAGTGGCCCTAAACTTCAATAAGATATTGGAGAAATTATTACCAGATTCTGATTGCCTCAGATCGCACTCACGTGCGATATAAAACAAATGTTACGTGCAATTTCACTTCACACCGTTGATAGAAAATATCAGCATATATTTTGGCGTTGTTCATCCGATCAACCCCTTGTAGAATATGAACACACTCGAGTCATTTTCGGTGCTACATGCAGTCCCTTTCTCGCCCAACGCACTATCCAACAATTAGTACTCGATGAAGGTACTCCGTATCGCTTAACCGTTTCAGCCCTGAACCACTCGGTTTATGTTGATGATATTTTGACGGGTGCGGATTCCAAAGAGCAAGTTTTTTTAACTTTACGAGAACAGCTTATTGGGCTTTTCCAGAAAGGAGGCTTTGAATTAGGCAAGTGGGCCTCTTCGAATCCTCAATTAATTTCTAATGATAACTCAACTTTGCGCGACTTCTCTAAAGAAACTCTGCCAATCAAAGTTTTTGGTTTGGCATGGAATCCACATTTAGATTCATTCTGTTATCAAATTGACATCGACAAAGAAACCCCTACCAAAAGGGGTATTCTCTCTCGCATCGCACGTACGACGTAAACGGATACCTACGCCCTTTTATATTTATTCTCAAAACCCTTATGCAGCGACTCTGGTTTCTAAAATTCGGATGGGACGAACCCTTACCCATTGCTATCGAGAATCAATATTCCTCTCAGAATTGCACCTTTTAGAAAAAAATCTCTATCCCTCGTTGCATTCTATCAGTGGGATGGATTTATGGACGCCTGATTGGCTTTGCGGATGCCAGTGAGGCAGGCATGGCAGCAGTCGTTTATTTAAGACTACGATCAGTTAAAAAAATCTCGATTAACTTAATCGCTTCAAAAACTCGCGTTGCACCCCTTGAAGCGTGGACGGTTCCCCGCCTAGAACTAGGCGTAGCTTGCTTATTGTCTTAGCTCACTCTCTGTATGCAACAATCGCTATCGTCGTTATCACTCGATAACCCCATTTGTTTTTCGGACTCCTCTACGGCCCTTGCTTGGATCTCAACCCCTCCTTATCGGCTCAAGACATTTGTGGCAAATCGCGTTGCACAAATGCACTAGCACCTCTCGCATGCATCGTGGAGACATGTCCCAGGTAAGGAAAACTCGGCGGATGCGGCTAGCCGCGGTTTGCTCCCTTCACAATTGTTAGACCATCCTTTGTGGTGGAATGGTCCCCCTTTTCTTTATGAAGATGAAACAGATTGGCCACTTATCGTTGCACACCCCCTTATTTCGCTGCCTGATCTCAAGGCCTCAGTGGTACAATCGCATCTTGCTTCTCTTAACCTTTCTGAATTCATAAATTTATTCGACCGTACATCTTCATTACTAAAATTCAGCGCATTATCGCTTACGTGAGGCGCTTTGCGCACAATTGCTGAGCTAAGAGACAGAAAAAGCCTAAATTAAAATCCACAAATTTTGTCTCAGCTATAGAATACAGGCAGGCTCTAGAATCGATAATTAAGATTACTCAGTTGCAACACTTACACACTGAGATTAACCTGATCTCTACAGACAAGTTGTGCTCAAAACGTTATCGATCACTTACTCCCTTTCTCTCTCCCCATGGATTCGTCATGGTGGGGGGGGGGGGGCGCTTAAAACTCTCCCAATTACCAGAAAGGTCCCGACACCCCTATTTAATTCCAAGAAATAGTCAGCTCGCAAATCTCTTAATGGATTATTTCCACATCTACTCAGGTCATGGAGGTCCTCGGTTGGTGCAGTCACTCCTCCATAGACAATACTGGATCCCTTCCACGCGAGATTTGATTAGGAAACGCATTTTTAGATGTCTGACATGCTATCGCTTCAAAGCTACCCCTATATAATCCCCGATGTCAGACATCCCCGCATATAGATTGCAACCCTCGCGATGCTTTTCACATACGGGCATAGATTATGTAGGACCTATTTTTGTAAAAGCTTCCCTTTTGCGGACGACGAAATCAGTAAGTGTTACTTTGCCCTGTTCGTATGTATGGTTACGAAGGCCATACACCTAGAAGCCACCTCTGACCTAACGACAAAGTCCTGTCTTGCGGCCTTAAATCGATTTATTTCGCGCCGTGGTCTGCCCTCACACATTTACACTGATCAAGGCCGTAACTTCAAGGGCGCTGCCCGAGAAATATACGAAATTTCTCAATTTCTCGCTAAATCAAGTGAAACGATCTCTCAATATTTAGCTAGGAGAAATGTTGAGTGGCATTTCTATCCACCTTATGCGCCTCACTTTGGAGGGCTCTGGGAAAGTGGCGTGAAATCGGTGAAATACCATTTTAGGCGGATAATCGGAGCGCAGATACTTACGTTTGAAGAATTCGGAACCGTACTTACTCGTATTGAAGGCATCCTGAATTCGCGCCCCTTGTACGCATTACCTAATTCTCAATCATAAGGTTGTTACCTTTTCTCCCCTTTTGTTTTTTGAATTTTACTTTTATATCTTTTGTTAATTTAACCCCAGTAAATTCTCTTTGTAGTAAATTTGAATATCGAATTAATGATTACTATTTAGTTACACACTTTTGTTGTGCTTGCTATCCTATTTTGGATGAGGGGTATGTTCGGTACAAACAAGCGGTTTTTCTGATCTGTTGGCAACATGCTCGCTTTTTCCAAGTTTCACCCTTTTTTGCTATGCACAACACTTCCCCCATCCTTGTTCGGTCCGCTGACCGAGAGAGGAGAGTCGAAAAAGTACAGCGACATGCGACGGTCGATCTCGCGCCACCCCGGCAATTAGTGCATTAGCGACGATCACCACTGAACTATACCCTCAGGAGAAGCTGAAAGGACCCGGATAACAACACCCCAAAGGTCAGTTTCCTCTCGCTACCGGTCCCTTGCAATTTCTCCGACTTTGTTGTCGGCCGCCGCAAAAAAAACCGCTATGAAATTCACGGCAGCTCCCGCTGCGAGTAACCATATTTCATAGGGCACAAACCCCCCCAAACACTCAATACAAAATGATAACAATCTTCATAATTTAAAATAATGGCATTTGATTAAATGGCTTGCCTTTAAAGAGTGTCTCCCACTCCTTCATTAAGCCTGAAGTAAAATTTCGAGTTTAGAATAGCCTGAACGTTTGGATTTGAACGCAAAGCGTCCAAATTCAAATTTTGAGTTTAAAAAAGTCTAAAGTAGGCTTTTATAAACTCAATATTTTACATCGTGCGCCACGAGTGTAAAACACTGATTCAATGTGAAGTTCAAAATATACTGTTATTAATTATTTTTTAATAAATCACTTAAATAATTATTATCATTACAAGTTTATAACAGTAAATAAATAAAATGTTTTTTTCTATGGGATAGTATTTTCTAATCTTTTATCATGTCTTGAGCATGCTTACGAAAGCGTGTTACCATTATTATCGAAACAGCTCTGAAATATACCGTAATTTATGGTGGTAATTACAGACATTAATTACCACTATCATCACCAATTATGTATTTATTGATTGTTATAATTAGTAATTTCTTTATCACACCTTTTAATTACATATAACAATATATATGAATGCGTATTTCTATTATTGTGTAACCTTCGTTTATTTTTAAGTACGCGGAATTGTAAGTTTTATAACATGTTAACAATCACCCAATTCACTTCGCGATTATTTCACAGTTTTAATTATTGTTATATTGTTATGATATTTCTCAATCAATACATCACTCACGATTTTTGTTGTTTGCAGACGATCTCAAAATATTTAAAGAAATACGCTCTATCGATGATTGCTCCCTACTCCAAAGCGATTTGTGTCTGGTAGATACACCAGTCATCTACACCCTAATGGTCATAATTTCAATCTGAATAAATGTAATTGCATCACATTTTCTCGTAAGAAAACCCTGACCAACTTCAATTATATGATTAAAGAGAAGACTATAGCAAGAACAGAGTTAATTAAAGACTTAGATGTTTGGTTCTGTCATAAATTTAACTTCCAAGATCCTATTAAGTTCATATGTAACCGCGCCTCAAAAATGCTTGGGTACATCAAGCGGAAGTCTAGCGATTTGTCGGCCTCTTCTCTAAAACTTGTTTACTTTGCGTATGTTCGCTCCTATCTTGAATATGCATCTTGTATATGGTCACCTTATCAACAAACATTTAGCAAGCAAATTGAGACTCTTCAAAATAAGTTCATTAAACATTTAAGATTTAAACCAAACTTTAATTACAATTTAAATGTTCTGTCAAACATTGATAATCTGTGCTGCAGGCGTCATTTCGTAGATATGTCGTTACTATTTGGTATTGTTAATGGAAGTATCGATTGTCCCCCTTGCTCTTTAAAATAAATTTTGCATTTAAGTCTGATGGTCGCACAAGCCGTAACCTTCTGCTTTTTCGCATACCTTTCCACCATATCAATTATGGGTTTTACAGTCCCCTCTCTTGCCTTATGCGTACGACGAACTCACTAGTGAGCCATCCAAACTGCGATCTGTTTTGTGGTGAGCTATCAGAATTCATCCGTTTTGTAAAAGGGGTAGGGTCGTGTCATTGTTGTCATCTCGTGGTTAGTGACTGATAGCGGTATTTTAATTTTTAATTTGTCTTTTTATAAGTATAAATGTAAGTATAAATGAAATTGCCCATTCTTGGTTGCAGAATACTTCAAACATTAAAAGTGCGATTCTTTTCGCAATCTACAACAAGTCAGTCTTACAAAGACTATATCAAACACTCATTGAAACAACTACCTCCCGGGCTAATGCCCCGACGGACATTGAATTATACAACAAGTGCTTGCTGTTATATACCCAAATTTTTACATTTGCAGTAGGTTACTGTATGTAACAGCAAACACTTTTTGTATAATTCAATGTCCGTCGGGGTATTAGCCCGGGAGGTAGTTGTTTCAATGAGTGTTTGATATAGTCTTTGTAAGACTGACTTGTTGTAGATTGCGAAAAGAATCTCACTTTTAATGTTTGAAGTATTCTGCAACCAAGAATTGGCAATTTCATGTATACTTATGTTTGAACGGTAACGTGACCGCCAGTCTAAGGTGTCAAATTGTTTAGAGGGAATGGCAAAGCTATATTAATGAGAGATAAATCTCGAAACGCGTCTATAGATGGCCTGAATAATTTGACCCAAATTGTTACATTTGCAGTAGGTTACTGTATGTAACAGCAAACAGTTGTTGTATAATTCAATGTCCGTCGGGGTATTAACCCGGGAGGTAGTTGTTTCAATAAGTGTTTGATATAGTCTTTGTAAGACTGACTTATTGTAGATTGCGAAAAGAATCGCACTTTTAATGTTTTTCTTTTTATTGTTTAGTGTCAGTTTTTGCTAGAAATTGTTTTTTTGTTATTGTTGTATTTTAAACTAAGTAGTATACATAAATGTATTGTATTTTACATGTATATATATTATTGTTGTATAAATGGTCTAATCCGTTAAATAAATAAATAAATAAATATTCGGTACAGCAAATACAGTGCTATTCAATAGAAAGGAACAGATTTCAAACGTTTATTTCTTTCAAACTACAAAAGTTAGAACCATAATTCCAACGTTCCTGGAAAGACAAAAGTTTAAAATTTAAACAGTCCAGGCAGAAGTTCCAACCATGGCCGCATTGGCGCTGTTATTTGTCATGTTGATTGTCTGTAATAAAATGACGACACAACAAGAAAAATCATTTTGTGTGCTGCAATTAGCAAAACTAGAGTCCATTATTGAAGTTCAACGTGCTTTTCGCCGTCAGTTTAATAAACAACCGCCTCGTCATGAGCAGATTTACCAGTAGCATTGAAAATTCGTAATCGATGGTTTCATCTGCAAACAGAAAAGAACGGGATGTCCACGCACATCGAATGAAAATGTCGAGCGTATTCGTACAGTTTACGAAAAGGAGCCCAAAAACCTTTCTTGAAAATATGCGACATTGAATTGTTGAAGCTGTAAATTCGATAACTAGAGACCAGCTGATTGGTGTGTGGCAAGAAATGAGCCACCGTTTTGATATTTGTCGTGTAACACATGGTGGTCATATGAATTCATAAAATTTGAACTTTTCTCTTTAAAGGAACGTTGGAATTGTGTTTCTATATTTTGTCGTTTGGAAGAAATAGATGTTTGAAATCTGTTCCTTTATTTTGAATATCCCTGTACAGTAATTAGCAGGTTATATATAACTCTGAACAGTGGTAATGCATGTTTATACCACCTTTACATTAAATAAATTGGAAAAATTACAATAGAAGTTATTTATAGTTTTAACGCAAATGTAGTCATTTATTTAATTATTCATTTAAAAATTAGAAAACTGAAGAAATTAAACTACCGTAGAAAACCTGTAGTCCAAAAATGGAATAAGGTCCCGATTTTGTTATAACTGTAGGCATTGAATATCACCTCTCCAATAATTAGTATTTAAAATAATTTCCAAATAGGCCGATAAAGTTAGCTCGATGGGTATTTATAACTTTGTAAGTAAGTTTAAAATGTGTATTATTTTTATTATTGTCGCAAAATATCGAAATTCGGAATTTTTTAAGGAAATATTACAAACTTTCATGTGATGTGAAAAATTACAAACATTTTAATATTGATTATATGAAAAGCAAAATAATTAAAGAAACATTATGTATTTATCACAAAAATTGGTTTATCAAATAATAAAATAATAAAATAATAAAAACGGTCGATAGCAGTTTTACACAATGTATTATTTTATTTGGAATATTTTAATAATGCTTAAAAGAATGACGTTTGGTCGCTCCGCATCGGTAGGCGACCAATCCAAATTTTCAGGCTTCTCTAAACTAGAAATCTTACCTCATGCTGAATCATAGAGTGGCAACATTCGTTCGAAACACAGGTACCGACCGCAAATTAAAACAATATAGGATTGATTATTCCAAGTAATAATGTTCACAGAAATAAATCAATATAATTCTAAAATTAAATTAAAACTTTTACCATTTTCAAGAAAATGAAAGAGATAGGACAAAAAGTAAATACTCATTAAATGTTTATTTTATGATTCTCTGCAACAAAACGCCGAGAGTAAACATCCACTTCCGGTTTCCAGTTTTCACCCATTTTTATATCTTCGCGAGATATTATGAAAAAGAACTCAAATACAAAATTTAATGAAAATCCCATGAGCCGTTTTTGCTGAAATCGTGCCACAGACCGACATTATTAAGATAACACTTGATTCAGATTCCTGGGATCCCAAAACGGATATTTCAGAATATAAACACTTAAAAGAATAAATCACTGTTTGCATAAATTATTAAAAATTGTCGCCAAATTACACACCTCAAAGTTTTAATGACAGTCAATTAGATTGTAAGAAATATCACTTATTTCGGTTTTATTAAATTTTTTTAACATAAAGTAAAATTTTGAGTTTAGAAAAGTGTGAATATTTGGATTAGAGCGCCTAGATAAGTGAAGCGTCCAAATTAAAATTTCTAAAGTCAAAATTTTACTTCATGCACAATGCGTATAATACACTGATTTAATGTGAAGTTCGAATTTGTTTAAATTGTTAAATTGATTCAATAATAATTCTTTATTTCAATCAGCTCTAGTTTGTAGTTAATGAAAATTGGACCTATATTTATTTATCATAGTCTCTTCAAATCAGAGCTGGGATGAATCCTCAAAAACAAGATTCGAATCACGAATCCGAATCACCTAATATGATTCGAATCACGAATACTAGAATAAAGGATTCGTAAGTGAAAAATATGATTCGAATCAAAGATTCGAATCCTCATTTTTGAATCACGGATACAAATCCTTTAAAAATAAATTTGAATCTATTATTTGCAACCAGTAACATTTTATTCCATCAGTTTCTATTAACAAAAATAAATATCTAATTAAATAATGATTTTGATTAATGATGATGTATGTGTTATTGAACTTTATTTTAAATTAGTGTTTTATACGCGTGGCGCATGAAGTAAAATTTCGAGTTTAGAAAAGCCCCGTGAAAATTTGTCTCGGGTCGCTGCGCGACCCGAGACAAATTTTCTACGTGGGGCTTTTCTAAACTCGAAATTTTACTTCATGCTTAGTCTGGGAGTGGACAACACTCGTTCTTAGAAGTTTCAAATTAAAGGATCACTCTAGATTACTAAGTTTATTACCATTTTACAAAGGCTACAGCTCGAAGGACCAATCATGGTCTTCGGAGACCGAAGGACTACAAGGAATCAAAGTTTATTTACAAGAAAACAACGAATATCTGAAGGTTTACAGCATGGATAGGAAAGAAAACATCAAATTTTGAAAAAAATATCGAAGTTGGGTTGGTTTTCAGTGCATTTTTATCTTCACCCTTAATCAGTGTTTTATACGCGTGGCGCATGAAGTAAAATTTCGAGTTTAGAAAAGCCCCGTGAAAATTTGTCCCGGGTCGCTGCGCGACCTTCGACAAATTTTCTACATGTCGAGATTTTGGATATTTCTAGATTTTTGTCGATTTATTCACAGTTTGTTATTATACTAAATGCAACTTTATTATTAAATAAATAAATAATTCAATTATTTGTAAATGCATACTTGGTTACTTAACCATGAATAATGTCCAACCTTAATAGTATATTTTTAACTTTCCTTGAAATCAGTGCTATATACGCGTGGCGCATGAAGTAAAATTTCGAGTTTAGAAAAGCCCCGTGAAAATTTGTCTCGGGTCGCTACGCGACCCTCGACAAATTTTCTACGCAGGGCTTTTCTAAACTCGAAATTTTACTTCATGCTTAGTCTGGGAGTGGACCGTCAAGATTTTCTACATGTCAAGATTTTGGATATTTCTAGATTTTTGTCGATTTATTCACAGTTTGTTATTATACTAAATGCAACTTTATTATTAAATAAATATGGTTTTTCTTAGGAATAGAATATTCACCCATTAAAAGCCGAGCAAATTATAAAGTTAACTCTAATAGTTAATTTTAGGTAAAATTTTGCATCTTTTTCTATGATTTCAATTAATGATTTATTATATTACATACATCGATTTTATAAAACAGTTAAGCATGAAGTAAAATTTCGAGTTTAGAAAAGCCCCGCGTAGAATATTGATTCAAAGTGAAGTTAAAAATGCACTGAAAACCAACTCAACTTCGATATTTTTTTAAAATTGGATGTTTAATTTCCTATCCATGCTGTAAACCTTCAGATATTCGTTGTTTTCTTGTAAAAAAACTTCGAGAGTCCGAAGGACTACAGGTATCCTTCGGTCTCCGAAAACCATGATTGGTCCTTCGAGCTGTAGCCTTTGTAAAATGCTAATAAACTTAGTAATCTAGAGTGATCCTTCAATTTAAAACTTCTAAGAACGAGTCTTGTCCACTCCCAGACTAAGCATGAAGTAAAATTTAGAGTTTAGAAAAGCCCCGCGTAGAAAATTTGTCGAGGGTCGCGCAGCGACCCGGGACAAATTTTCACGGGGCTTTTCTAAACTCGAAATTTTACTTCATGCGCCACGCGTATCTAGCACTGATTTCAAGTGAAGTTAAAAATATACTATTAAGGTTGGACATTATTCATGGTTAAGTAACCAAGTATGCATTCACAAATATTTGAATTACTCGAAGATGTAAATATTTATATTATGAATAATTTAGTGATTTAAATATTCTTATTAGAATATTAAACAATGCAAGCTTAGCGCTGATTTGAATTATTTGAGAAGAATAGAATCGGTGTATGAGGATTCGAATCCTTTTATAGGGATTCGAATCCTTTTATAAGGATTCGAATCTTTTTATAAGGATTCGAATCCTATTATAAGAATTCGAATCTTTTTATAAGGATTCGAATCTTTTTATAAGGATTCGAATCCTTTTATAAGAATTCGAATCCTTTTATAAGGATTCGAATCATCTACGTCTGGATTCGAATACGAATCCTTTTCAAAAAATGTAACTAATCTGGATCACGAATCCGTTTTCACTAAAGTATTCGAATACCTCTTTTGAATCCTCTAAAAGGATTCGAATCCGGGAATCGAATCCTGAATGATTCGAATCCTGCCCAGCTCTGCTTCAAATGAGCTCTTAACTATTCCAAATATTGTGATGTGGTTTTTACAGAGTGCTTTAAAGTTTATAGAGTAATCAGAAACAACCAAAAATATTCATCCACACAACATATGCAGTATATTTACATAACCTGTAAATAGTATTGTTTACATTGTCGTCTTTGTTGACGTTATCGACGTTATATATTATGGGCCTCGACGTGTTGACTTTAATAGTCGACGTAAGTACGTTTATAATGTCGATAACGTTAACAACGACAATAATGTAAACAATACTATTTACAGGCAATGTAAATATACTGCATAAGTTGTGTGGATGAATATATTTGGTTGTTTCAGATTACTCTATATACTTCAACACATTCTGTCAAAACCGCATCACATTATTTCGAATAGTTCAAATGTTATACTAATAGAAACAAACAATGTTGACATTGTCGACGTCACCACAGACCCTGTGTACTACTCAACATTTGATGTTCGTCCGACAAATCTCAAAAATGTGTTTACTTTCAGTTTTCTCAGGGTCACGTTAAAGTACACGTTGTAATAACAACTTAATAAAATATTCATATATGTATTACGCATAACAAGCGCATTATAATAAATATAAAAATAGAGTACAGGGTGCAGTATTTTCGATGGTATTTTCAGGTAAAATACAATTAGTATGAATGAAATAGGTTCTTTATTTAAAAAGATATTGACATGCAACCGACTGAAGTCATGGCAAACTATGATTTGTATTTAAAATATTACAACTTTATGTCAAATCTCATAATGGTTAAATTTTAAACACAATCTATTATGGTCAGTATATTCTACTTAAAAGAGTGTAGTAAGAACGTATTTACAGTATGTCAATTTCTTGATACATAAAGAAGTTTTTTTAATATTCAAAAATTGCTAAAATTTGAGTTTGACGTATATCTCGAAAACAATTAAAGATACACAAATTTTGATTAAGCACTTGGAATAAGCTGCGATGGAAGCGATGGAAGTATTTATTAGTTTTTGTCTATCACTCATATTAATGGTACTTTACTTAAAGAAACCATCGAACATGCTGCACCCAGTACAAACATAATCTTGATTAAGTTTGACAAAAGTAGAGAACTTTTCTAAAAAATCTGCTGTGACCAACACAGGTACCGACCGCAAATTAAAATGATATAGGACTATTCAATTCATTGTGAAAATTACTTATTGAAGTCAATGGCGTAGATAGCTATTTGCGATGGGGGGGGGGGGATTTGACTTAGTAATTTGATTTATACATTTATTTTTCTTAAGTTCTTTAAAAACAGGTACCTATCAAAATGGTATTATTTTTCATTAAGATGGAAATAAATATAAAATAAAATTAATTACAAAATAAATCGTTAGCTAAGGTTGTTATGTTTAAAAACAAGCATTTGTTTGTATTCGTATTTGCTTATTTATTACTCCAATTCTGTTGTGTTTTAAACGGTTTTGTTTTAAACGTTTAATTTAATTAAATTTTAAATATATGAGGGTCATTTTGAAAGTAAGAGCCGTTTTGGTTTTAAGTAATGACAACCAACGTTTTTTCTATAATTTGAATTTCTACAATAACTAACATTTTTTCGTTATTTTTTGCCGTAATCCCCGTTCCGTTCGAGGCATTTATCCGAACGGGAGATGAGTTTGACAATCCGCTTGTTATGGATGTCGACCGCTAATCCATTCAGCCAACCGTTGACCATGTCTTTGACGTTATCATCTGTTTGCATCCGTTGTCCGCCTAAAAATTCTTTACGTTTTGTAAAGAGGTGATAGTCGGAAGGTGCCAGGTCGGGGCTATACGGTGGATGGTCGAGACATTCCCTTTTAAACTTTTCTAGCAACGCTTGCGTTCTGACAGCAATATGCGGGCGGGCATTATCGTGGATACACTTAATTAATTACACTCTACTAGTGTAAACGCACATATCCTTCATTTATCACACTTTCCCCATACACTTCTACGAGTTGCCGATGGATTTCAGCAGGACGAATGTTTTTTTGCATTTAAAAATCACAGCGGGAACTTTGCAATCGGTGGGATAAGTAGTTGACATAGCTGATATTAAATTGCTGAACAATATCTTTTACTTTCGCTAGCAACTTGAGACTAACTGACAGCGTTGACAAATGACCAGAGAAGACGTTACTAGGTTAAATAATCGCGGATAACGCCATGCACGGAGAGGGGGAGCCAGCGGTTCTTACTAGGGATGGTACAAAAGAACAGGAATTGTGATGTCGGAACAAGTCCGAGGTAGGTGCTCCCTGGACCAGTGATTTTAATACCTGTTCCATCTGCTCCAACCTGTTCCGCCTGCTCCGGGCCTGCTCCAGGTTCCGGGCTCCGGACCGGTCGGAACAATCGAGTCCGACTGGAACAACCAGCCGGACTTGATTGTTTCGACCTGTTCCGCCTGCTCCGGCGGACTAGTTGTTTCGTACGGACTCGGTTGCTCCGGGCGGACTAGTTGTTCCAGTCGGACTCGCTTTTTCTGAACCCTTGTGAAGTTAGCCATAAAGTTTCCAGCCATAAAGTATATTTTGTAATGTTTGTTCGTCGATATCTCCATATTTACTTAACAGATGTTAATGAAAATACACACACTAATAGAAAAAGGGTTGCGCTTTAGATTAGTGCTAACCACAATTTGATACAATGTATACTTTATGAGTAAATCGCACCTGTTCCGCCTGCTCCGGCGGACTAGTTGTTCCGCCTGCTCCGGGCGGACTAGTTGTCACAGTCGGACTCGATTGTTCCGTCTGCTTTCCATTTGCGAGCTGTTATTGGATTGTTTTGATAACACGATTCTGTTTGGCTGAAATAGTAATTAAGTGGAGATTTATATCAATATTTAATTCAAAAATAAATCTATAAATAGCGGAAATACTCTACTTATGGTGATATTTTTTAATTCTAGTAACATTTTAGGTTATTCTCAACTCAAGTAACTATACTATTTTTAATATTGTACTTCTATAACCTATAATATATATGGTATGTTGATTGTTATGTTTAAAAAAATTAATAACAACGAAATAAAGGAAAACAAAAGAGTATGAAAGTATAAAAACACTTTATAATCTTTTTAATTAATAAACAGTTTTCCGTTTGTTTTTCGACAGGGTAAAATATGTTTAAGGGCCCCTTCCACTTAGATTTTAAACAGTTTTAATCCAATAAAAACATTCTTAAATAAATAAACAGCATTCATAATTCCCCCCACTCCTGCTCCGGAGCAATAACAGTTTTTCGGAACAGGTTCGTGTCTGCAACTGCCACTGCTCCGACCTGTTCCGCAAAAATCACAGTTTGTAACATCCCTAGTTCTTACTTAAAAAATTACCCTCATACATCTCATTATTATGAAAGCATTTTAAACAAATTAAACGTTTAAAACAAAACCGTTTATAACACAACACTTGTTTTTAAACATGTTTAAAACTCTGTTTTCAATTAAAACACAACCAAGGGTAATAACCTTGAAAATGTTATCATATTTTAACAGCCTGCATATTTATTTGACATCAAATCACAGTTTGTACCATTCCTAGTTCTTACTTTAAAAATTACCCTCATACATCTTATTATTACGAAAACATTTTAAACAAATTAAACGTTTAAAACAAAACCGTTTAAAACACAACACTTGTTTTTAAACATGTTTAAAACTCTGTTTTCAATTAAAACATAACCAAGGGTAATAACCTTGAAAATGTTATTATATTTAAACATCCTGCATATTTATTTGACATCTTTAACTCCACTTTTGACAATAAAAGATAAATGAGCTGCTTTTGAACTTGAGAATGTATCCGTGTTTAATACGCGTGGCGCATGAAGTAACATTTCGAGTTTAGAAAAGCCTGAAAATTTGGGGGGCCGGGGCGACAAATCGGCAAATCCAAATTTTCAGGCTTTTCTAAACTCAAAATTTTACTCATGCTTAATTTGGGAGTGGAAAGCACTCGCTCGAATGATAATAAAATCATTAGTTTAGCTTCGGTGATTTTATTTAAAATTCACAAATTCCACAATTTTTTAATATTTATCCTATTTTTAATATTCTGACAGATTGAATAATTTTCAATATTTAGGTACCATTTTCTGTTTTTATGAGAAACATTAAGGAACTCTTGAAAGTAACTAAAATTTGATAAGTATGTTTAAATATAACTTATAATTCGTAAAAATCACACAAATTAAGACAATTGACTTATTTGTAACGAGTTAAAATAATATTGTAAACATTGATGAAAATTCTGTAAAATCAAAAATATAAATTAATAAATAAACAAAAATGAACTTCTATGACTATAGCAAAATATTATTTATAATTTATTTAATTGATCGATTGCGATTAATGTAACGATACAATTCCATGAAAACTATTTAATTTGATATTAACAAATGTTTATTTATATTACTTTTACTAATTTAGTAAAACAAAATTAGTAAGATCAAAAATCGCGGAACTTTCTTATTTCTTTGAATTTCTAACCCAATTGTGTTCAAATGCAGAGATAAAATAATGATAATAATAAATGGTTATTTAGAAAACAAGTGCGGGAAAACAATTTTCCCTTGTGAACGCATTTTTAAGCACGAGCGACGAATAAGTGAGTGCCTTTAAATGTGCACGAGGATTGTACAATATTTATTGAAACTAGCAAAATCATCAAAATAATGGTGTCATGGAAAATGTTCAAGATCTCTTATATCAAAACTCTTAATTTTAATAACTGTTGTCTTATGTAGCTCAATCTAAAATTATCCTCAGTGCAAACAGGTATCAAGCGCGCAAGGCGCGTCGTACAGTTGCAATTGTAAGATGTAAATTCACACGAAAACGCACCAAAATCGGTCTGAAAATGAATTTTTGGCGATTTTTTTAAAAATTTCTAAAAACGAAATAATAAATCGTCGTTATTTGATGAATACTCCTATGTGATTTGTTTTTACAAAATTAGATTTTATTATCAAAGGAATCTACGTTATCAGCCCGATGAGTTTCTGAAATGTACTATGTAGTAAAGTTATCTCTTAAATTTTATACAATGATTCAATAAAAAAATTGTTTGAAAAGAACTACTTAACTATTTTCTTTAAACAGTTTTTGTGTTTGCTGAAAATGTTTGCTCAACTCACATAGGAGGTTTCATCAAAGTAATGCCGAAATACAATTATCATTGTGGCTGACCGAATCTGACAAACGTCAGGAAATTTCAAATTTTCGAATGCTCGCCTTGCGTTCCCCGCGGCTCATGCCTGTCGGAAATAGGTTAATTTTGAGGTAAATCACCCCGCCGAAACAATGCAACCATGACGTCCCAAATCGGCCGAATAAAAAAGTTGAGCTAGGCGCCGTACCGTTGTTTAGTTTATGGTGTCCAAACTAGGCATTGGGTCGTTGGTAGAGCGGCAGAATTGCAAGCGTGTCACTTTAGGCTATGCATTGCAGAAATCTCAACGAAATCCGTGCATAATTCGATATTTGGTGAGAGTTTAAAAAATCCAACGCTCAAATTCTAACCCTCAATGACGAAACTTTGTACACTGGGGTTGCTCACCTGAGGCCGAATGGGGCCTTTTGATGGGTCATTTCCGACGTTCCGAGACACGGCGGACACAATGAGACCTGTCCCGACGCTCATTTTTAAACTTACGGTGTATTTGCTGCAAACAGTTGCAGTCCTGCTTTAACACGAACATGTTGAGATGTTGGTAAATGATTATCAATGTGACAAATAAATCATAATTTTTCAAATAAATTATCACGATGTAGAGAGTTTCAAAAAAGAGAACGCTATAACTTGCAATTTTACAACACATACAGGGATAGAAAAGGAGAGACTGTGGTCGGGAAGTGGGTCCATCTACTTATGAATAGAGTAAACGTAGAAGTATTCTAGAGAAAACTGCTCCGGTTGCGTCTACACACACACACACAAACGCGCTCGCTCTTATTTGTTGTAATTTGATCCCGTCTACACGACTTGTACGATGATAAATTTGATGACCTTCAGAAAAAATAAACTGCTCCGAAACATTTCTTTAATTTTCAGATTTCCAGCGTGTTCAAAATTATGGACTTTGGGAATCAGATATATTTAAAAAGCTCCTAAATAAACCTAAAATTTAACTAAAAATCAAAAAATAAAATTCAATGAGTTTACATTAAAGAATTCATTTGATACTATTTTTATCTTGCTTGTTTTTTTTTCTTCATAAATTCAATTAAAACTTTGGTATGTACCAAATTTGGCAAATAATTTATATATACAAATATACTAATTTTCACGGGGCTTTTCTAAACTCGAAATTTTACTTCATGCTTAGTCTGGGAGAGGAAAACACTAGTTTAAAGCATCAAATTGAACTCTTTTAAAAACACAACAAATATCTATAGATTTAAAGAAAATAAGGTGAATTTGAATTATGTATACTTCAAAGGAAAACTTCCTGTATATGAACTGTGGTAGACGAATAATAAAATTTATTATCACCACAAAAAGTCTATTCGAAAATATTTCTTTTATTTTGAGATTTCAAGCTTGTCCAAATTATGAAATTCGGGAATATATTTTATAAAAACAAATTTACAATGAAATTAACAATTCTAAAATATATTTTCAACGTTTTTAGTTATTTTATATATTTTTAATAAAAAATTGTTAAAATTATTAGATTAATAGATTATTGTTTGAAATATTCATAATTTGTATAAATAAACAAAGTCATTTTACAATGAAAAAATGTATTATATATTTCCAACATTTTTAATAAAAACGTGTTTAAAAATTAATAGATTTTTAATATATTTATATTATTAAATTTTTTTTATTTAAAAGTTAGATAAATACAAATACCTTTTTACAATGAAAAAATCAATTTGAAAAATGTTTGATAGGTATTTTAATTGGAATTGATAATAAAAATACAGAAATTATTTCAATAAAATAGATAAATTATTTACGAATACACAAAACTAAAAACATAGAAATATAGATTCATATAAACATTTATATATACAAAAAACTAACAAACATTAACAAACTATATTAAATATACATATAACTGTTTTCTTATTTATTAACGATATTTAGGAAGCAGTTTTTTCTTTGTTTTTTATTCAGTAATAATTATACAGAATAGATCGAAGTGTAACACAAAATCAACAGAATATATTTTAAATAAAAAGCCAACAAATCAACACCTCATCATTTGCTTCTTTCATTTCATGACACTCAGGTTTTTAAAAATGCAATAAATAGCAAAGCTCGGTGTGTATATTTTTACTCTAACCAAATGAATATCATAATTTCCCTGAAATAATTAGGGAAGATAGTATTTTAATTTTGAGAAATTAACATTAAAAATGCTACGTTCCGTTTCATCCATTTACACTCTGAATAACGTGTATGAATATCGAATTAACTTTTTTCCTTGACTATTTTCTTTTTGTACAACATTCATTATTTTAGTGGGGATAGCTTTATAGAAGGGATGAAAAATCAAATTCTTCGAAGTGATCTATCTGTTTCTACCTATTTGTGGGCATTTTTTCGACCACGTTTTTATTATGGTGTATACCCTCAAGTATTGCGCGACCAGAACAATACCACTGCAACTTACAGATAATCGGGAACCTTCTAAAAACCATAAATAGTTTTGGATTTAAAAAGATTATTTACTGTTGACACATTTAATCCGTATCCGCAGAATCCAATTCGGTAATTTCTTATCACGTTTTTCACTAACCGATATTTTAGTTAGACACTTTTTGATCGGGTTTTCTTAAATCATTTTGAATTATTTTTACTTACCTATTTAGTCTGTAACATAATCCCATCGGTACCTTTTGTAAATGTAATCTGACTAAGAATAAAACCATTGACATAATTGAATTAACCTGACATACAAAACATTGTAAGCTGGAAATAGAGTTATTCGGGTTTGGCAGGTAATTTGTACCGAAAATTACTGCCCGTGCCTATCCTTCGTTTACCCGTGTTACGGCATTAGAAACGGTACCCCAAATAAATAATCGGACTTCCTGGAAATACACCCCGGCCTCGAGACCATCGGTTTACGCGAAACCTTGGGTTCATACCTGCTTTCCAGGCCAAGACGAAAAAGGGACAACGATGACCACCCCCTCCACTATACATATATTTTTGTAAATATTCATTACGATCTCAACCAGTAAACAGTGAAGTTCAATAGAAGTATTTTTAAACGTGCACACAACAAATAACAAACTTATTCAAGAGTATTCAATAATTTTTGCAAATACACTTCTCAGAGAAAATCTATTATACTTATTCTATTAAAAGACATCTTGTTGTTTTCTAAATGTTATTGATTATTATCACTTAACGAGACTTTTCAACATATTTCAATATTTGAGCCAATTATCTCAAATATTAGGGATAACACTTGTTTCTGATTCCTGGGACCCTAAAACGTATATTTCCGTACAAACAAAGATAGTATGAGGTCGGTAACAATTATTAAAATGTAAAATTTATAATGTTATTAATGTGACTAATTACTTGATTTTACAAGTTTGTTTGTTTCGCAGTTTTTGATAATATTCTCAATTATAAAGTTTCATGATTTTTATATAATTTGTACTTTCTCTATATAATATTTCGTGTATCTCGGGAAGTATTGAGAATATCGAATAATATTTCTGCTTATTCTTTTTCAAATTATCCCCATGCAGCCGCACGACGTATGCCATAAATTTTAATCCACAAATTAGGTAACATTTTAGTGCCCGCTGAGTGTTGTCGGTGTTGGTCAAATGACTCACAATAAGCGTTTAAGAAATTTCAATCGGAAAAGTACAAGTTGATCATGTAACAATCGTTCAAAGTAAACGGATAATTAAAGTAGTCAGTGCAAAAACCACAAATTTCTGAAACTGTTAATATTTATTAAAAGTATGGTTCATTTAATAAAATACGCATCGTGATTAAAATATATACTGAGTCCATTTTGGGATCTGATTTATATCTTTTGCAGAATAAACACTCATGTTGAATTGAATTATTGCTTTGTGTTTTAATAAATTTGATGCCAAACACTGACTTTTCGTAGCAACTACTGTTTTGACGATTTTATTTTCGTATAATCGTTCACTATTTTCAAGCTATATTTCAAATGAAACTTAGGAGAACTCAAAAATAATACCTCGAAAGTACTGCTAGTAGGTAAAGAAATGATTTTAATTTTATTGTAATCGTTTTGGTTCAATAAGCGATACAAACTCAAATTCCAATTACATTGGAAATCTTTACATGAAACATACAATGCGCCTTGAAACGGGACACATAGTATATTTAAAACTATTTTAACCCATTAACGGTGTAATAGGTCAGTAGGGGTCATGTGCAAATATTATTTTTGACGAAATTAAATTAAAATATTAATACAAAAATCACCCAAGAAAATAATAAAGAAAAATCAACATCCAGTAAATACGAGAATAACATTAGTCGATCAAATTTTTTTTTATGTGAAAGAAATAACAAATGCAGCATCGCCTTAAAATAATAAACAAGTACCGGCGCGTGGAGAAATGCTAAGACATACAGAAAGATTCAGTTCAGGGTTTAACGAACGCAAACACAACAAGTGTGCATAGTCAGGGAAATTACGTTGACGTCAGAGAGGGATGGGTTTTGTGACCAAATATGGTAGTAGATAAAGTCTAAGCAACAAAATTTGGGGAGGGGAGAACTTTGAGAGCAGCAAAGAAACAATTCTAAAAATCAGTTAGTTTTGGGACAGGGACTAGGACAGTCAGTATTTGAATTTAAATGGGGACAGTTGAGGACAGTGAAGTAATGTTGATAAAAAGAGTTAGGTATTCAGAATAGAGTTAGAAAATGGAGAATGGAGTTAGGGATAACAGCGCTAGAGAGACTATCACGTAAGAATAAAATTAATTCTACATCAAACCGACTAAGTTAAAATCAAACAAACAAAACCAGCGAAATAATTTAAACATCTGAGAAAAGGGGAAGATGGGGGGGGGGTGAGAATGAGGGGTGTATGGTGGTTGATGTGTAAGGCCGAACTGAGCGAGAAAACGAGGTATGTCCTACTAACTAATCGACCCAGTCGATTGATGTGTAAGGCCAATCCGAGTCAGTATTGCGCTAAGTGTCCTACTAACTAATCACACGAGTGAGGGGTGTATGGTGGTTGATGTGTAAGGCCGAACTGAGCGAGAAAACGAGGTATGTCCTACTAACTAATCGGCCCAGTCGATTGATGTGTAAGGCCAATCCGAGTCAGTATTGCACTAAGTGTCCTACTAACTAATCACACGAGTGAGGGGTGTATGGTGGTTGATGTGTAAGGCCGAACTGAGCGAGAAAACGAGGTATGTCCTACTAACTAATCGGCCCAGTCGATTGATGTGTAAGGCCAATCCGAGTCAGTATTGCGCTAAGTGTCCTACTAACTAATCGCAAGTGTGTCGAGTGTGTGATGCTAGCTCCGAGATGGTTTTTGTGGGTTTCCCATCTCGTAATGCAAATGCAGGGGCTAGTTAATTTTGCTCCCACAAGTAGAGTCATACATTTTTTTGAGTTTAACCAAATGCACATGACTTTTAAGCATAAACGTTGGGTAATATATTTTGTGAATATAAATAATATAAGACATATCAATTCATTAGAAATGTCATGAAAGGTCAATAAACTTTACATACGTTAAGCTCATATCCTGTTTTATTTATTGTCCACACATCCTCCTAGTCAAATTAAAAGGGAATAAAGACACAGTATTTACGATAATGCATATTGACACAAACAACGAACCTGGTAAATAAATAAAAGGGTTACTACATACACAACACAACGTAAACAATAATACAAATTATAAATTTGTATAATACCTAGGGTCGAATCATTACATTGGTGCCGTGACCAGGATGTTTGTGATGACAATAAATGTGTATTACATAATTTAAAAAAAAAATGCTGTGTCGACTTGTGGACAAGAATATTTCAGGTAAATGAGTTTAACATTAAAAAAGGGGAAGAAACGTTTAAAAAGGTACAGTCAATAAAAATAAACGTAATTAATATTTAAAAATTATCAAAAAGCACGCATAGCTATTTCAAGATGAAACGTGTTGGTATTTCAAGTTCAAACAGTGACCCATATCCAGAAGATAGGCGCGTAAACAAAAAAGAGGTAGAGTAAGCATAAAGAAGTACCACGGAAAGCACAATCCGAAATTCCAGACACAAATAAAACCCAACGCGAGTAATTCAAAAATCAAAACAAACGTGTTGGTATTTCAAGATCAATCGTTGACCTACATTTTAACGATAAACATACACTTCAGGATATGAAGAATACACAAAAACGATGATAATGAAAGAATTTTGGAATGCACAAAGTACGCATTATCAATCCACAAATTTACGTAAACAAACAAGGTAGAAAACACGGTGATGTTAGAAACATCGAGGTAAAATAATAATAACAGGTAAATAAGATTACATAAAAATGCACGTATAAATGCATGCTAAAATGCAAGCCTAGAAATCATTATAATTTATTTTATTAAATGAAGCTAATATTAAAATAAACAGAAACATAAAAGTATCACAGAACAACATGTGCACTTTAAAATAAAAAGGTAAACGAATAACAAACTACAAACAAAAATAATCCTCGCTCACTTCGCAACTAACAAATTACCAATGAAAATAATAATTAAAGTTATAAATAAAATAAGCCATTACGACACTAAAAAAACAAAGGGATAAACAAAAAATTGTAAGGTAAACAAAATGTTTATAAATGCTATAATACATTTTCAAGAGCAAATAATGACCTGGTTATGTTTGAAATAAACGTCCGACAAAAAAAAAAATCGAAATAAGCATGAAAGAGACGAGGAAAACGTTTAACGTTCTAGAACGCACAAGGTACTAAACGAAAATAAATAACATACAAATAAATACTTCGAACACAGGTAAAACCTAATTAATGACTAAAAAAAAAAAATATATATAAACAAAAGGTAATCGCATAAACCAAAGTAAAATACAAATTAAAATAAGGTACAAAAAAAGACAAAGAAAAACGAAACAAAATATATAACAATCGGTTTAAAATAAAACTAAGCAAAATATAATGATAAAGAAAGGTAAAAATCATGGCCATGATAAAAAAAGTGAAAAACAAAAAAAAACAAAGGTAAAAAAAAAATATTAAAGGTATTTACATTAAATAAATTACTCAAACATACAAAAAGAAACAACACAAAGGAGGAAGGTAGGAAAGGAAAATGGCACTTCATTCGCACAATTTCATATAAATCATTCAATGTAACAATTACATTATGATTCTTAGGTACGGACCAAACAAACAAATTAAATATAGTAAAAAGAGAAAGGAAAGAATTGTGTTCGAATGTGGTGTTCTAAGTTTAAGCTTTGTATGAGTTTTATTCCAGGAAGCAGTGATTCGAAATCAAAAGGTAACAACAACGACCAGGCCAAATCAATCGTCAAGTAGAAAACGGAAAAGTGATTGAAGCGGGGGTGAAGAGTTTAAAAAAATGAAAGCAACTAAGTATTAGCAACACCGAAACCAGCGCGAAGAAGAAGCTAAGTCTACAATGGGCGACGAGAAAACAGCCAGAGTGGGCAAATTAGTTACAGATCCGAGATTGAAAGCATCAAGAATGCTGGGAGCGTCATAACAAGAGCAGGCAACCATTCAACTCTGCCAGGCAGATTCTCAGGCCACAATCGTACGAAAACTGGGGGCGATGGGTCATCTAAATGAAGTTTTGGCTCCAGAAAAGAAGCACTGCCACTTCAGCTGCAAATTGAAAGTCAAACATCAAGAAAGCAGGGAGCGTCAAAATCGGGCCAGAAAGCCATCAAGGACTTCACTCCTTCGTACGGACTTTTCGACTACAAGCATATCAAAACTGGGGGCGATGGGTCATCTAAATGAAGTTTTGGCTCCAGAAAAGAAGCACTGCCACTTCAGCTGCAAATTGAAAGTCAAACATCAAGAAAGCAGGGAGCGTCAATATCGGGCCAGAAAGCCATCAAGGACTTCACTCCTTCGTACGGACTTTTCGACTACAAGCATATCAAAACTGGGGGCGATGGGTCATCTAAATGAAGTTTTGGCTCCAGAAAAGAAGCACTGCCACTTCAGCTGCAAATTGAAAGTCAAACATCAAGAAAGCAGGGAGCGTCAATATCGGGCCAGAAAGCCATCAAGGACTTCACTCCTTCGTACGGACTTTTCGACTACAAGCATATCAAAACTGGGGGCGATGGGTCATCTAAATGAAGTTTTGGCTCTAGAAAAGAAGCACTGCCACTTCAGCTGCCAATTCAAAGTCAAACATCAAGAAAGCAGGGAGCGTCAAAATCGGGCCAGTAAGCCATCAAGGACTTCACTCCTTCGTACGGACTTTTCGACTACAAGCATATCAAAACTGGGGGCGATGGGTCATCTAAATGAAGTTTTGGCTCTAGAAAAGAAGCACTGCCACTTCAGCTGCCAATTCAAAGTCAAACATCAAGAAAGCAGGGAGCGTCAAAATCGGGCCAGAAAGCCATCAAGGACTTCACTCCTTCGTACGGACTTTTCGACCACAAGCATATCAAAACTGGGGGCGATGGGTCATCTAAATTAAGTTTTGGCTCTAGAAAAGAAGCACTGCCACTTCAGCTGCCAATTCAAAGTCAAACATCAAGAAAACAGGAAGCGTCAAAATCGGGCCAGAAAGCCTTCAAGGACTTCACTCCTTCGTACGGACTTTTCGACTACAAGCATATCAAAACTGGGGGCGATGGGTCATCTAAATGAAGTTTTGGCTCCAGAAAAGAAGCACTGCCACTTCAGCTGCCAATTCAAAGTCAAACATCAAGAAAGCAGGGAGCGTCAAAAATCGGGCCAGAAAGCCATCATGTACCTTACTCCTTCGTACGGACTTTTCGACTACAGGAAAATCAAAACTGGGGATGATGGGTCATCTAAAGAAATGTTTGATCCAGAAATTAAACACTGCCGCTTCAAATGCCAATGACACCACCACTACATCTTAACCGCTACGAATTCATAACAAAAATAATCTAAAAAAAAAAAAAAAACTATAACTTAGCAGAAACACCGCAGCAAGATTTAACATCAATTATAAATATGTTTTAGAAGTTGTTACAAATCTAAAGTTAAAAGACTCAAGGAATCTGGGGAGCTCGATCAAGCAGATTCTTCACTCGTCGTAAATAATCAAGGATGATGGACCTGCCGGAGGACTTCTTAAGACAAGAATTACCGTACTTCAATTTCAACAACGGCAGTTCTTCATCAGGAGCCCGCAAGGAAAAAAGGGTCAAGGTCACGATGTTCCAATCTGCTACCGAAACGTTGACTTCGTCCCATCAACAAAGCACGAAAAAAAAAATGGGAGTATATGATAAATCATAACCATTTAAGTACAAGTAATTTTAACTTCTTTCACAGTCAAAAAAAAAAAACACATCAGGAATAGCTTTTCAGGCACAGTATTGGCATTTTACATTAAGATGGATTCTCAGATTTCTTTCTCAATTTCAGAGTCGAACCGGGAGATTGGGGGCGCAGCGTTAAGGATGGTGAGCATTTCAAACGAGGGGAAGTCGACAACTTACTAGAAGAGGATTCCTGACATGACGCCAAAAATAATAATATTGTAAAATAAGGGAATTTTAAAAATCTTAACATTCTAAAAGTTCATATTTTTAAAAGGGGGCGAATGTAATAGGTCAGTAGGGGTCATGTGCAAATATTATTTTTGACGAAATTAAATTAAAATATTAATACAAAAATCACCCAAGAAAATAATAAAGAAAAATCAACATCCAGTAAATACGAGAATAACATTAGTCGATCAAATTTTTTTTTATGTGAAAGAAATAACAAATGCAGCATCGCCTTAAAATAATAAACAAGTACCGGCGCGTGGAGAAATGCTAAGACATACAGAAAGATTCAGTTCAGGGTTTAACGAACGCAAACACAACAAGTGTGCATAGTCAGGGAAATTACGTTGACGTCAGAGAGGGATGGGTTTTGTGACCAAATATGGTAGTAGATAAAGTCTAAGCAACAAAATTTGGGGAGGGGAGAACTTTGAGAGCAGCAAAGAAACAATTCTAAAAATCAGTTAGTTTTGGGACAGGGACTAGGACAGTCAGTATTTGAATTTAAATGGGGACAGTTGAGGACAGTGAAGTAATGTTGATAAAAAGAGTTAGGTATTCAGAATAGAGTTAGAAAATGGAGAATGGAGTTAGGGATAACAGCGCTAGAGAGACTATCACGTAAGAATAAAATTAATTCTACATCAAACCGACTAAGTTAAAATCAAACAAACAAAACCAGCGAAATAATTTAAACATCTGAGAAAAGGGGAAGATGGGGGGGGGGGGTGAGAATGAGGGGTGTATGGTGGTTGATGTGTAAGGCCGAACTGAGCGAGAAAACGAGGTATGTCCTACTAACTAATCGACCCAGTCGATTGATGTGTAAGGCCAATCCGAGTCAGTATTGCGCTAAGTGTCCTACTAACTAATCACACGAGTGAGGGGTGTATGGTGGTTGATGTGTAAGGCCGAACTGAGCGAGAAAACGAGGTATGTCCTACTAACTAATCGGCCCAGTCGATTGATGTGTAAGGCCAATCCGAGTCAGTATTGCACTAAGTGTCCTACTAACTAATCACACGAGTGAGGGGTGTATGGTGGTTGATGTGTAAGGCCGAACTGAGCGAGAAAACGAGGTATGTCCTACTAACTAATCGACCCAGTCGATTGATGTGTAAGGCCAATCCGAGTCAGTATTGCGCTAAGTGTCCTACTAACTAATCACACGAGTGAGGGGTGTATGGTGGTTGATGTGTAAGGCCGAACTGAGCGAGAAAACGAGGTATGTCCTACTAACTAATCGGCCCAGTCGATTGATGTGTAAGGCCAATCCGAGTCAGTATTGCACTAAGTGTCCTACTAACTAATCACACGAGTGAGGGGTGTATGGTGGTTGATGTGTAAGGCCGAACTGAGCGAGAAAACGAGGTATGTCCTACTAACTAATCGGCCCAGTCGATAGATGTGTAAGGCCAATCCGAGTCAGTATTGCGCTAAGTGTCCTACTAACTAATCGCAAGTGTGTCGAGTGTGTGATGCTAGCTCCGAGATGGTTTTTGTGGGTTTCCCATCTCGTAATGCAAATGCAGGGGCTAGTTAATTTTGCTCCCACAAGTAGAGTCATACATTTTTTTGAGTTTAACCAAATGCACATGACTTTTAAGCATAAACGTTGGGTAATATATTTTGTGAATATAAATAATATAAGACATATCAATTCATTAGAAATGTCATGAAAGGTCAATAAACTTTGCATACGTTAAGCTCATATCCTGTTTTATTTATTGTCCACACATCCTCCTAGTCAAATTAAAAGGGAATAGACACAGTATTTACGATAATGCATATTGACACAAACAACGAACCTGGTAAATAAATAAAAGGGTTACTACATACACAACACAACGTAAACAATAATACAAATTATAAATTTGTATAATACCTAGGGTCGAATCATTACAGCGGCCAAGCAATTTTAACTCTAAAAGTTAATTTTAATTAAAATTCTACACTTCTTTTTATGATTTCTATGAATGACTTATTGCATTACATACTGTGAATTTTTTCTTTAAATACACATAATGTATACGTGAATTTAATAAAAAGTTAAAAATCATAAATAGTTTATTATTATTATTATATTAAAGTGATAATGGATTTTCAAAAAATTAGTGCCTCAACAATGTAATGTATACGCTGTCAATGTTCAGGCATTCGTCGATTTTATATAAAAACGTGCAATATGAAGTTAAGAACGAGTGTATCCACTCCCAGACTAAGCATGAAGTAAAATTTCGAGTTTAGAAAAGCCTGAAAATTTGGTTCGGGCGCGTAGCGAAGCGGAGCGACCGAGCCAAATTAGGCTTTTCTAAACTCGAAATTTTACTTCATGCGCCACGCGTATAAAACATTGTAATATTGTAAAGTATTTATAATACACTTTAAATAACAAAATATTTAAATTTTTGGTACATTTTCAATTCAGGTCAAATAATATAATATATCAAATAAACTTATTTAGTAATTTAATTATCAAAAAATAATAATGTTGCGTGTATGCATCAACGGCGCTTAATGGGTTAAAAACTTTAAACGGTAATAATTCAAAAACTAAAAAAAAATATGACAACTACATTTTGCACTGACCCCTTTAATTAAAAAAGAAACCCTTATCGATCAGTAGATTTGATCTGATCAATAGGATTGATCTGATTAGTTAATAAAATGATAAGTTGATGTATTTGTTTTACTTTTTATCAAAAGTTAAATAGTTTTGTATAGTTTTTTGTACAAAATATATAATACTTAATGAATTTTACAACGTTCACATATAATTTTATAAAATCTATTCTCTAATAACGCAGAAAATAAAGTTGTAGAAGGAAACGAATGTAACACGCATCTTTAGCTCGTTAAAAGAAAAAAAAACGTGTTTTCAAGATTGAAAAATCAACATCTGGAATATGATACAACGAGAAGCGCGGAACAGAGGGAGAAAGAAATTGTCTCTCTCTCTCACTCTCTCACTGAGACTTTATTTCGCGACATCTGTAGTAAAATAGTCGTAACCGACCGACCGCAGGAAGCCAGACTGCTGTATATAGGCAGCCATATACACCAATTTGGCATCCAGCGCTCTGCTCCCATTCGCGTGTACCTAAAATTTATATGGGATATATATATATATGAACTGTGGTACTATCTTAGTATATTTTGTCTGTTGTAGACGCTGTGATTTAACATGTCTGTTGGGCTTGTATTTCTAATTAAATTAGATCATTTTTTCAACAAAATGGTAAATTTGTTGAAAAAATTACTAAATTACGGGGTGAACAAGAAACACAAAATACAAAAAACTGGCTTAAATTTTTTTGACAATGGTGATATTTTAACATTTTTTGAAAAAAATCCTTGTCATAAAATGTTGATTCAGTTCTCCTCATGTGAAATATATTCAACTTTATATCACTTTCGGTTCCACCGGAAGTAGCACCAAATTTGTTATTTTAAATGGAATACCCTAAATATAAGCCGTTTTTTGGTTTATCGTTTAAATTGCAGCATATTTTATTCCAACATATGTACATTTATCTCTTATAGTTTTCAAAAAAAAATAAATATTTCTAAAATGTTGACCTCTAAAAGGCATCTTGAAGTCTGTCTGTAACTTCTCTTAAGAATAAGATAAAAATATGATTTATATCTTTACTTGTACCTAGTAGATGCCTCTAATTGGAAACTGTCAATTTTGACAATAAGTGTTCTTAAAATGTCAAAATCTAAGTGCCCTCTTCAATATCTAGTAATACAATTTTTTTAAATAGAATGACCCCATGTTCATCATATGGTACGATTGGGGGGAAAATTTCCTACAATAAAGTATAAAACTATACTCCTAAATCAAGTAGTTTTCAAATTATTTCGAAAATTCGTTTTCGTTGCATTTATGCAGGGTATAATGCGCACATAAGTCGCAATTGCGTTTTAGTAGGCCAGTAGTATGCTTTTGTTTTGTCGCGATTGTATGGCGAAATGTGAAATAATAAAAAGAATTAGTACAAAGTTTTACAGAAATCAACAAAATGAATAATTACACAAATCAACAAATTATCAATTTATTCTTTATACACGACAACTGCCAATTAAACAAAATTTGATTCCAATTTTCTAAATCTTGTTTTATTCATCGGCGGCAAATATGGATAAATTTCATTAAAACCGTGTATAAAGAATAAATTGATATTTTGTTAATGGGTGTATTTATTCATTTTGTTGATTTCTGTATAACTGTTTACTAATTGTTTTTATTATTTTACATTTCGCATTACATACGCGACAAAACAAAAGCATTACTACTTGCTCACTAAAATTCAGTTGCGACTTATGCGCGCATTATTCCCTGCATAAATGAGGCGAAAAACGAATCTTCGAAATAATTCGAAAACCACTTGCTTTAGGAGTATAGTTGTTATTACTTTCTTGTAGGAAATATTGCCCCCAATCCTAACACGTGATAAAATATGGGTCATTCCATTTAAAAAATGAATTACGAGATATTGAAGAGGACACTTCGATATTGACTTTTTAAAAACACTCATTGTCAAAATTGACAGTTTCCAATTAATATACTCATAGAGGCATCCTCTGGGTACAAGTAGAGATATAAATCATATTTTGATCCTTCTCTTAAAAGAAGTTACAAAAAGATTTCAATATGACTTTTAGAGGTCAACATTTTAGAAATATTTTTTTTGCTTGAAAACTATAAGGGATAAGTGTACATATGTTCAAATAAAATATATTGCAATTTAAACGAAAAATCCAAAAAATTACTAATACATAGGTTGTTCCATTTAAAATAACAAATTTGGTGCTACTTCCGGTGAAACCGAAAGTGATATAAATTTGAAAATATTTTACATGAGGAGAACTGATTCAATCATATGACAAGGATTTTTTTCAAATTTTTAGTGCAACGGCAACCTAATAAACTTTTAACGAACGGTTTAGCGTAGACACCCTGTATATTTAATTGGTATTCGATAGCATATTAAAATAGAAGCTTACCAATGAAAACCGTATGTTTTTAAGTTGATCCGTTTAAATGTTATTGACAAATTAATGAAAACATACTTTTTTGATAAGATCTTTCATGTTAATAATAATATATACAACTGTTTTATTAAAGCAGGTGCTCAAACTGCCTTCCCTCTTCTCCCAGTATATTATACAGTTACGAGAGTATGCTACTTTCCGATTGAATTTTTTTCAGTTTCTTTGATAATTAAAATTTTAATGCAGTTCCGTAGATTCTCACGCCATCGCCATAACCTCTCATCATTAAAATTGTAGTATTTTTGCGTTCGATAAGCATACCATTTAGTATTTTGCAAAAAAACCCACTTTTATTTGTTTGGCTTTTGCCTGGCCTTAGTTATATAACTATTAGCCAACATCAATGTTGATTTTAGCTATCTTTCACTTTGTAACTTATACTAGTATATATGTTTAACAGATATTTGGACGTCACAACACACCCAGGGTCACGACGAGAAATTATTTTTAAATAAAATCTCGCCGTGCACGGGAATCGAACTCGAATTGTGGCTCGCCGAGCGATACAGCCCGGCGACGTTACCGCTCGGCCACCACGTACCCAAAAAGCTTACTAATAACAGATAACTTAATAATAACTAATGTCAATAACAATTGTTTCAACATTTTGAGATACCTACACTTGATTATATTAGTTATTTTATTTTCCTTCGTGCTTAAATTAGTAGCTACAAGTTTTATTTGAAACATTTTTAAACATAAATTGAATAATAGTAGAGTTATTCTATACATTTTATAAAAATGAACAATCTGTACCCTTGTGTTACGTAAGCAGTTCACATGAAACTTGAATGAGACTTTTAAACGAACTTACATTTTTCCCCGTTAGTTGGAAAGTGTAATATACCTATCGTAGACTTAACAAGATAAATTCAAAGTAACTTTTCTCGAACTGTACAAGAATATTTTAGAGAAACCTAGTAAATTAAATTGTTGCTTAATTTTACCGACATTTAAGAAAAACAATGTTTCTCTTTCTAATTAATTAAACACTAATGATTAGTTTTAACAATAATTTCTCTCTCTTTCAATAATAATTTTAGCTATCTTTTTTAACTATTTATCAATTATATATTTCCATTCTGATTATTATTCTTCAACATAGGCGAAACAATTTTTACAGAGCCGTATCATTATAGTTTTAATATTTGAGATATAAACAACACAGTTGGCAGGGTTTCAATTTTATTCAGGCAGATGAATAATAGATATTCATTGGCCTAATAAAGCCACAGTGCGGTGAAACATGTTGCAGTGTTCAACAATTAAAGTGTATTAATTATATATTTAAAAATAATTTTAATAATAAATTGTCTCTCTAATTAATAATTTTAGCGGTTTATTCGAACCTATGACAAGATTCTGTTATAACAAAAAGTAGTAAAAAAACATTTTAGGGTTGGCACCCTTAGACAAAACAAAATCAGGTTTCCCAGGAAAAATGAAATGGTGCGCCTTTGGTAAATTTTAATATGTAAAAATATATAAAAAATATTGTGAGAAAATAAGGATGTCTTTTAAATTTACAAAATAATAAATTGCACAAAGAAGGAATAATGTGTATTTGTTACGGTAAATGTACGCTGACAGGCAAAAGTATATATTATAAATGTACACATTCACTTCCGTGTTTAGTGAACTTTATATTATCTGACATTTACCCCTTCATTTCGGAAATTACGAACATTATCCCAGCATTCATGATAAAAGTAGATTGCGAGTAAAACAAATATATTTTCTTGCAAATTTGGATTGGTAACTCTGGTTCGCTACGCGACCAAATCAAATTTTAAGGCTTTTTAAAAACTCGAAATATTCGTTTTACTGGATTATTGTCTCTTTAATCAAATATCAGGTGTTCATTTAAAAACCCGATCAAGAAGGCGTTGCTTTTTTCATAGAAGGAAATGGATCGAATTAGTCGCAGCCTAATTTACGTTTTGTCATACCTGACATAATTGCCAGATTTTGTTAATCAGTAGCTCATTAATTTGTCTTCTTCTTATAGTTAATGTGTTATTTCTTCTTCTTTCGTGTGAGTGGGCATTGAAATACGGAATAAAATAAACTTTTATAAAACTGGTTTAGATTAACATTGACAGATTTACGTACGACCTACATCACAATGTTTTGAAAATTTCATAGCCAACTCGATCGGGTTTTTAACTAAACAACTGCTATAATAGATTTTAAAAATCAGAATAATAAACTTTCAATTTTTGTGTGAGAGTTTTTTAAAGTTTTATGAGGATGTTAAGAAATCATTGCTACTTCAAAATATGTGAAAATCTGAATACACCACTCAAAAGAAAAAAGTAATCACATTTTCAAAGTGGCGTATATTTTATGCAAGTTTAGGAATTTTGTTGAAACTTGATATACGACGTCTGTTCAGATAATAACCGAACTTTGTTTTTTTTAAACCTTATTATTAATTTTATAGATTATTGGTCATTATCCCCTTCAAAGTACTTTCCTTCCCTATTCACACACTTTTCCCAGCGGTGTTTCCATTTTGCGAAACAGTCCTGGATAGCTTCATTTGTGATGGCCTGTAAGGTCTGTGACAAATTTGCTTTGATGTCCTCAATACTCTGAAAACGGCTTCCTTGCAGCACTGATTTTAATTTTGGAAACAAGATAAAATCGCACGGAGCTAGGTCTGGTCTCTAAGGAGGGTGCGGCAGGGAGTCATCTGATTCTTGGCACAAAACTGACGAATTAACAAAGCTGTGTGCGGGCGCATTGTGTTGCAAGAACCATGTCTTGCCACAACTCTAGTCTCGTTTTAAGGATTTTTTCACGCAACCGTCGCAAAACGCCTTGATAGCACACGGATCACTGTTTTCCCCAGTTTCACGCAAAACATTACGTTGCATCGTTCTTCCAGAAACTCACACATTTCAAAAATCGCAAATAACACTGAAACAAGTTACACTTAAAAAAAATATATATCACAAAAACTAAACGATATATCAACAATCCAAGAACACGCGCTCACAAAGAAGATTATGCCCAAGGCAGTGCTGCTAATAGCATATCATTAAATATCTCCGTTGGCGCATAATTTTAAATGTTCGGTTGTTATCTGAAGTGGCCTCGTATATGTAGATAAATTGTTTATTTGAATAATGCTACAACTGTTTGAAACAAATAATTAAATTTATAATTTAAACGTCGTATCTAAAGTGAGTTTTACTTAATTAATTTGATATTAATTATGATGAGATTAAATTCAATACCAGGTATTGCCTCCTCTAGCTCGAGTAACTGCTTGACATCTTGGCATTCTTCAGAGGAGCCTACGAATCATGTTCTGTGTCATACCCTGCCATTTGTTTATCAGAGCTTGTTTCAGCTGAGCTAGGGTTCGTGGGCTATTTGGATAATTGTGTACAGATCTTTCTAGTACATCCCAGATGTGTTCTATGGGATTCATGTCGGGACTATATGCAAGCCAATTCATTGTTTGAATGTCTTGATCTTTAAGATAATTAATCACTATGTTTGCGACGTGGGGCTTAGCAATATTATGCATGTAGACCAATTCTGGACTAATATTTTGGGCATACGGAGTAACATGTACATGTAGGATTTCATTTATGTATCGTTGTGCATTCAAAGCACCATTTCTAAGAATAACAAGCTTAGTATGGGTATCTAATGTGATGACGGCGCCGTTCTCCTGGTCTTCTCCAGACACGCATACGTCCATCATTGCCCGATAAAAGGAACCTCGACTCATCTGTAAACATGACACGACGTCAATGCCTCAGTTGCCAGTTTAGACGTTCTCGGCCGAATTGCGCTCACATTCTAGAATGATTTTTAGACAATTTAGGCACTTTAACAGATCTTCTGGATCTTAGATTAATTTTATGCAGTCTATTTTTTCAGTTTAATCACTAATTATGCACCCAGTAGCTTGTCTAACATCTACCTGAAGGTCTCGTGCTGTAGCTGTACGACTGCGGTGGGCTTGCAAATTAGGAAAACGGTCTTTACCTACAGTCTAGTAACACGCTGTAACACCCCCATCTCATGAGGAGGTGACACTTACCGCGGCTAGGGTTAAGTCAGTGGGGCGAAGGCCGTGGTTCACCGCCTAGAGTTAAATTCAGCACTATGGTGGGCGCTAGCTACAGGGTAGGAGAAAGGAAAAAGGAACTATTGAGATGTGGTCACACAATTAACTATTATCCAACTCAACTTCAAAACAATATATTATATAACAATTGCAGACAATTTGAATGTATCCATTGGAATGGTTTAATTAAGGAAATAGACAAATATGGAATTAAATATCGGTACTAAAAACCAGCCGTTAAATAAAGGTTCAATGAATGAATGAATGCTCGACTTGTCAGGTACGACGGTGGTAATGGCTCTCTCCTCAGATGGTAGGCTTGTCTCACCAATTTAATTTGAAGGGTATCGTGACTCTCCTGTTCAGGTGGTATCGTCTGCAGGGCCTGTGCGATTAAACAAGCAAGGTGTAACGCTTAGCATGCATGGATGGAATGCAACAGCATGCAATCGCGTGGAAGCGGTAGTGGTGGTGCTTTACTCCCATTGGCGGTCAGCTAACCTTCTTGGTCCAGTCCCTTCTCGCAGTATTTTGGTTTACAGTGGTCAGAACCCTTTTTCTCAATTATGTGAGTCTGCTTCAGATGGAGTACCTACACGTTCGAAGTGGTCGGCAGTAATTTGTTCAACTAGTTTCCTATTGGCTGGGCCGCTAACAATTGAAATTAACTCAGATTGTTAAGGTAAAATTTCGAGTTTAGAAAAGCCTAAAATTTTACTTCATGCGCCACGCATACATAACACTGATTCCAAGTGATGTTTAAAATATAATACTAAAGCAGTATACTACAGGCGTGTATTTTAAACTTTACAACAATTAGTGTTTAATACGCGTGGCGCATGAAGTAAAATTTCGAGTTTATAAAAGCTTCGCTCGCGCGCCCCGACAAATCCAAATTTTCAGGCTTTCCTAAACTATAAATTTTACTTCATGCTTAGTCTGGGAGTAAATAAAAATGAGCTCTTTTAAATACAACGAATATTTGAAAAATTACAGCCCGTCAATATGCACACCTAAAAAAACATTTTTTTATAAGTGCACAGGAACATATTTTCTCAAGCGAACAGAAAAACATTTTGAAGAGTGCTAAAAAAAACTTAAGTTGAGTGCACGAAAAAAATTTTTTTTTCTGTGCATTTTACATACGAGACATGTTCACTGGAAAATATTTTTCTGTGCACTTCTCTAATTTTTCCGTGCACAGGAAAATATGTTCCTGTGTATAACTGTTATAATTATTTCCAAAGAGGACAATATTTTTCACAAGTGCACAGAATTTTTTTCTCAGGCGCACCGTAAAACGTTTTTGTGTACACTTTTATATACATGCACATAGAAAATAAAAAATAAAGCGCGCAGGAAAATGTTTTTCTGTGCACTTTACATGAGACATAAGAACGGGAAAATATTTTCCTGTACACTTACCTATTTATTGCAACCAACACATCACAAGGTGATTTTTTTATAACTGTTATAAACATTTTTAAAGTTGAGTAGTAAAAAATATGGATTAATGAACAACATTTTTTAAAAGTGCACAGAAAAATATTTTTTGAAATGCAGAGAAAAGCATTTTTTTGTGCGCAAACATTTATATTTCCATACACATGAAAAATAAATAACTTGGAAAATTTGGTTTGGTCGCGAATTGGGCTACCTAAGCAACCAAACCAAATATTCAGGCTTTTCTAAACTCGAAATTTTACTTCATGCGCCACGAGTATAAAACACTCATTTCAAGCAAAGCTCAAAATTTACTGTTTAAAATATTTTTTGCTTATTTTAAAAATTCAATTAACGTTTTATTTTTAAAAATACATTTGTCAATTTTTGCACTTGGTGTATTTAAAGTGATCTATTTTAATTCATTTATCGTGTCAATAGCAACAGCTTTACACTTGTCAATACATTAATTGCTTATTATAAGTATTTTAATTTAAATTCATTTTAGAAGAGATAAATATAGTGCAGAGAAAAAAAAGATATAATACAATTACGAGACTATACAATTATTACGTGAACATTTTAAAAATAATTAAAAAAAATTACATTTTAAAAACTATTAAGAACAATGGTGGCATAAATCAAAGTAATATAGTACAATTATAAATGAAAAATGTTACTTAAGTATATACAACATTTTAGATAGTAAAAAACATGATAAAATAATAACAGATTAAAATAATAATAATAAATATCACAGTCTACATTGTAAAATAAAAGTTTAGAAACTCCTCCCAGCTGTAAAATGCATTTTGGACTATTACAGTATTTATTATTTATATATCGCTTGAGTTTTGACGGAGACAAGTCTTTGATTTTCGATGGCAATGCATTGAAGAATTTCACACCGTAGTACCTGACACTAGTCCGAGATTTTGAAAATCGTATATAGTTTTGGTATACTCCGTACTTCACGCCTTGTGAAGTACATGCTTGCACTTGGACACTGTTCGTATTGGTGTATTTTTTTTACATATAGTATGCACTCTTGGATATAGAGACATGGCAGTGTTAATATTTTCCTGCCGATGAATGACCGTCGACAATCTTCCATATAGCCAAAATTGTCGATGATTCGCAGGGCTTTGCGCTGTATGCCAAATATTCGATGCCGAATTGTCGAGTGCCCCCATATAAGCAACCCATACAGTACATGAGAGTGGAATAGTGAGTAGTATACTGTTACTAGTACATTTTTTGATACTTGCTTGGATAACGAACGCACACCGAATAAGCTTGAGCATAACCTTGAAGCGAGTGCATCTCTGTCATTTTGCCACGTTAAGGTTATGTGTAGTCCCAGGAATTCCACACTGTCCGTTACAACATTTTGTTTAAGAGATAAGGCTAG
This sequence comes from Philonthus cognatus, assembly GCA_932526585.2. Classification (NCBI taxonomy): domain Eukaryota; kingdom Metazoa; phylum Arthropoda; class Insecta; order Coleoptera; family Staphylinidae; genus Philonthus; species Philonthus cognatus. The sequence continues at coordinate 9,055,642 of OW052249.1, read as the reverse complement.
TGTGGCCGATTTGTTGTCATTTAATTTCATTTGGTTGCTCTCAAACCATTTCGATGCTGTTAATTGTGCCTCCCTGTTAGTCGATGTGCAGTTTTCCGTACACCTAGTACTGCTTATAATTGTTGTATCATCCTCGCATAAGACAGCCCTATTATCCCCAAGGATACGTCGTAGATCATTTATGTATATTAAGAACAGCAATGGTCCTGGGATAGATCCTTGTGGTACCCCATTCAGGATAGGCAATGCAGACGAGGTAGTACCACTGAAGAGGACATGTTGTTTTCGGTTTGATAGGTAGGACATTATTAAATATGCAGCTATTTGGCTTATATTGTAAAAATCTAATTTCCTCAACGGAATTGTATGCGATATACAGTCAAAAGCATTGGAGAGGTCAAGAAAAGAGGCTTTACATACTTCCTTTCCTTCTAAACTGTCGTTGATCATTTCAATTAACCTGTTTACCGTATGGGTTGTAGATCGGTTTTGACGGAAGCCATATTGTTCTTTGCAGAGCAAATCATTGCCCTCGAAGAAGTCTGCCAGTTGTGATTCAAGCACCTTTTCATAGACTTTTGAAAATATTGGTAGCAGTGATATCGGTCGATAGTTATTAAAGTCCGATATATCTCCTTTTTTGTGTTCTGAAAAAACATTTGTTCGTAAGGATCTGTTTATAAGTTTGGTTAGTGGTGAAATAATCGTCGAAAGTACTGATTTTATAACGTCTACTCTAATACCATATACATCTCTAGATTGGTTGGGTTTCAATTAATTTATAATTGCACTAACCGCTGTCCTTCAAACCTCATTAAACTGAAATGTATTAACCTGGTCGGTGTAATCGTTGCACATCAGCAGAATTGGATCTGTTTCCGCCAGGGCTGTGAAGTTTATAATTTTACAGGAAATGTTTGAGAAAAAATAATTGAACTTATCTGCAAATGTGGTGAGGTTAGAACTGTATTTTGATTGTGTGTTTCTGTTCGAATTAATTATTTTCCAGACAGCTTTTGGTTTGTATTCCATTCTATCCAAATATTCATTATTATTGTAACCTTTCCTTGAATGTGTTTGATGTTTATATGTTGATCAGTATTTATTTCGAATGTTTTTAAGTTCTGGGTCGCCAGTTTTGTTATAAGCCATGGTAATGAGTGCCAGAGTGTTCCTTGTGTTATTTAAGTGTGTATTATACCAATGTAGACCTTTGGTTCTGATTTTATCATTTGTTCTTTTTACAAGAAAGGCCTGATTAAAAAAGGGAATTTTTCCCGTTCATTGTTATAGGGCGGATGATTTAAAAACTTGGTCCTTTCTTTTGTAAACACTTTTTCTCAATATGGAACAATAGTCCGGTGTGGTCAGAAAAACCAGTCTCTAACGGCTTAATAGTATTATCCGTGTAGAGATTTGAGCAGACTTTGAGCAATTATTGAGACGTGTCGGAAAGTCGACTAGAAACTTTAGACCATGACTGTCTGCAAAGTCTTTTAATTGTGGGTTTTGAGAAATGCAGTTTATGAATTTGGCATTGAAATCAGCTGCCATATACACTGATTTGTTATGCACATGGTTATTTTAGTGAGAGTATTTGTAGACATTCGTCGATGTTGCCATCAGGTGTTCGATAAACAGCTAGTATTACCGTATTGTCAATTGTGATTCCAACAATTTCACAATTTTTCTCTGATGATTATTTAAGGAAATTAATAACGGAATATGTCACACTATTTCTAACTGCAATTAATACTCTATCATGACTATATATTTGCCTGCAGAATTGGGATGCTATGTGGAAATTGTCAAAGGTCACAACTCGCAGTTCTTCTAATGTTCGGCTACGCATAAGACGTTTATATTATTGAATCTTTCGTTTAATACTACATTCGTTTCATTTATTTTTGATCTCAGAGACTGTATATTTATGAAAAGACATTCTAGATTGTTGGTGGAAACTCCAGGAGATGGTTTGATTTTTTTTGGGAGGAGGTATTTGATGTTGATTTATATAAATGCCTATTTATATTTAAAATAATGTTTTTCAGCATGAAGTATTTTTCTCTGTTATTAATAATAAAATTATTTTCGGCTATCGTGTTGTTATTGTAGTAGTGGCATTCGAGATTATTTGCACAGCATGCAAATTACGGGTGTTCAAAAATCAAATTTAGTAGGTTGATATATTTTCTGAAATTTTTAAATGCGGTTTTTTGATAAAAATTTTGATTTTTAAAAAAATCTGAAAAATAATCACAGTTAATCTTATCAATATTAGAAATAATGTAATCGATTTATTTTCTACAGAAAATGTCTAAAGCCGAAATGTTGGTAAAATATTTTTTTTCTCTGGAAAATAAATCGATTACATTATTTCTAATATTGATAAGATTAACTGTGATTTTTTACAGATTTTTTTAAGAAGCAAAATGTTCATCAAAAAAACCGCATTTTTGGTGAGAGGTAGGTATAAAAAGATTAAAAAAAATGTATTAAAAAAAAACAAACAAAGAGACACTCATATAAACATCAGTATTTGTTTTTGCAGGAAAAAAATATTTCGCGAAAATTTTGCACATTTAAAAATTTCAGAAAATATATCAACCTACTCAATTTTATTTTTGAGCACCCGTAATAAGCACAATTTTTGTGTCTAAAAAAACCTTTTATAAATCAAATTAAAGCTCGTTCAAATGTTAAAAACTATTGAAAACATAAAAACTGTTAAAAATTAAACGGGCTTTAATTTAATGTACAAAACGTTTTTGGGAATTAAAAATTGTGCTTTGTACGGCGGTCAAAGATTCAATCTAGTAGGTTGAAACATTTTTTGAAATTTTTAAAAGGGCAACATTTTTTCTTCCCGCTAAAACAAAAAGCACATATTATTACTGATATTGGTATGAGTGTCTATGATTTTTCCGATTTTTCTTTTACGGTTCCTTACACTATTTTTTCTGTACGATGCGTATTCTTTAGGATTATTGTTTTTCAGAAAACATAACATGTTTATTATTTCTTATTTTGATATTATTAAAGTTTTAAAAGTTTATTGATATTTTAAATATATAATTGTGCTATTAATGGATATACCTAAAAATAATTACATTTCTATACCTTACTTTTGGTTTTATGTGCTCTAATATGCTGTGTTCGAATTTCTCGCCAAGTTAAATATAATAAGCTCTAATTAAAGCCTTTAATTTGAACGTTATAACGAGTGTTTTTAATCCTTAAATAAGTATTAAGTAAAATTTCGAATTTAGAAAAGCCCGACAATTTGGACTTGCCGGCGCGAAGTAAAATTTAATTTACTATATGTATTAAGAAATCGCTTACCTAAATGAACAATAAATTTAAATAATTAATGTAAAAAAATGGAGTTTACAATTTAGGATCTAAAATAAAAAGATCAAAATTCTTAAATTTTGTCAAGTAATTCGCCTAGAAATCTTGATTGTAATTAATCAACGCCTCGATAATATGACATGTATGTCGTATTTGTTTTGTTTGTATCTATGCATGTATAATGCAGACAGAAATATTTAAAATTTTGACCGCTGAGGGAACCACTGTGCAACGCTTCGAATTCACAATAGGTTATGGGCTCAGTCCTGTGCTGAAGAACAGAAACGTTGAAATCATCGGAAAGTTCACGTATGATTTAAGTCGTTACGTTGTCAGTAAGTCGAGTCATCAGTAACCAGCTGTAATCGTTGCCGAGCCGAGTCAGCCACAGTCAGCTGCTATTAGTCGCCGTGAGTAAATACGAAATTAAATTCGTAAAAATCTTCCGAATCAGGATCACAGTATTTATATTCGAAATGGATATAGTCAGATCGCAACTGGAATTATTGACAGAGGACGCTGAAGCAAATGTAGACTATATATCATGGTGTTCTAAAATTAATTTAGTATTGAAGTCCAAAGAACTCTTTGCTGTAGCAACCAGGTTGGAAGTCAAGTCAACCGGGGCAGCCACAGACAGTGTCAGTTAAACAATTGAAAAAAACAGATTTAGAAGCACAGTCTCTTGTGGGGTTTAAAGTTAGTAGACATATTGTCAGGAAAATTGCAAATTGCGTTACAGCTAAATAGATGTTACATAAATTGAAACATTTGTTTGAGAAAAAGTCGGATACAAGTGTAGATTGTCTGCAAAGAAGGTTCTTTTCTTATGTATATGACTCGAGAAAGTCTGCTGTGCATAATTGCATGGAAAAATTTCAGATCGCTGACGATTTGGCCACCGGGGGAGACAGATCAAGAGACAGTTGAATTATGACAAGAATCCTAGAAATGTTACCTCCAAAACTTCATCATCTTCAAACAGCGTGGGATAATTTGGGCATCGCAGACAAAACAAATGACATTCTGATCGAGCGTCTGCGTCTAGACGAGGATCGACTGAACGAAGGCGAGTTATTGGACAATCCGACTTCCCACAATGCTCTCCTCAACCGGGCCAACAAGATGTCAGTGGAGCGCAAGAAGCAGGAATTTACATCCATCAACTGTTTCAAGTGTGGGCAAATAGAATACGTAAAAAGACACTGCTGAAATAAACCGTGCGCCAAGTATCTATCGTACTGTAGGGAAAACTCCTCCTGCAACGGATATGGCCAAAAGGGGCACTTTGTAAAGGGCTGTCCAAACTATTAATCAGGCCGGGACAAGCTCAGTAACCGGAAAGAGCCCGGCGGACCTATGGCTCGGGCGTCACGTTGATGTGAAGAAGTTGAAGCCTTTTGAATGCAGGTGTTTTGTACTAACTCCACAACATAAACGCGCTATGCTGAGCAGGAAGTCGAAACCGGCAATTTCCGTAGGATACGATCTAGATTGGCCAGGTTACAGGCTTTACGTGCCGGAGGAAAGAGCTCGGTGGATGTTATTTTCAACGAGGAATGAGAACCGAAACAATGCACTGAGGTCATGTCAGCAGCGGAGAATCACATGCAAGTAAAACTACCAGAGCAATCGCAAAAAATTGCATCAGATCATTAGTAGAAGGAATTCTATTTTTAAGAGGAGCCAGAGATACAGGATGACCAGTTTCAGGATACGTAACTACGAAGAACGGGTCTTCGCAATCGTCAAGAGATCTAGCCACCCACCCGATTCGATGACTACTGGAGAGGGATAGGACCTAGCTAAGCAATGATGAGTGACGTTCTATCGGCATTCATTGAAGATGAAAACTGGCATAAAGCCATGATTAAAGAGTTTGAATCCTTGACAACAATGGAAAGTTGGAACCTAATGAAATGTCCGGAAGGAGTCAAGCCCCTGACCTGCAGGTGGGTATTATTCGAGCAGGAAAAGGGGCTAGATTATTTGGAAACCTTCAGCTTCATTGCTCGTCAAGCGTCGATTCGTCTTGTCTTGAGTCATGCCGCTTCGCAGAAACGTAAGCTAGTTCCATTTGATGTTACCACCGCTTTTCTATATGGGGACTTGGATAAAGAATTGTACATGTTTCAGCCAGAAGGTTTTCACGACGGGACTGACCGAGTCTGCAGGCTAAGAAAAAGTCTGTATGACTTAAATTAAGCTCCGAAGAAGCGGAACGAGTAAATATCGACTTTTTTTCGAGACCATTAGGCTGCAGAGTACAGATGACGACGTTGACAATCAATCCGCGATTCACATGCTCCACAACGCATACGAAGGAAAGGTTACCAAGGGCAAGAAACACATTCAAATTCCAAGCAAATTTATACAAGAGCACATAGGCAAAACTGTTTTTCTCAGCCACATACCCAGTACTGAACAAATTGCAGACATATTTACGAAACCGATTGTTTGCAAAACACTTGTAAAACTTCGTAGCGTAATACTTAAGGAGGAGTGTTAAAATTTTATTAAATAATTCGCCTAGAAATCTTGAATGTAATTAATCAACGACACGATCATCGTTAGCTAATGAATTTCATATTTGTTTTTGTTTGTATCTATGTATGTGCAGTGGTTTTTTGTAAGTCAATAATAAAAAATCGTTATTAACACAACTCGTTACCATTGGCACAACGAATTCATAACAAAATACATTAAAATATAGTTTAACATTTAAGATAAATTGTTTTGTAGTTATACCTAAAATAAAAGTTTCTCTTTAAAATCTGGTGATTTTTTAAGATCCTATAAAAGGCATCTAGAGTTGGTAACACTTTCGGCGTTCCTTTTTGCCATTTTACTCTTATAATTATATGCTATTGAATTCCATAACTAGCTCCTTAAGAAGCGTATTTTGTTATTTACAAAACAACGTACACACAGTTGGTTTGTGAATTTTAGTTTAAACCTAAATATTCTTTGATATTTATATTCTTTTAACATCAAAAACACACCTTTACAGATAAAATATAAAAAAACGACATTCTTTCAATAAGTGGGATTTGTCGGTTTACCGATAAATCATCGAAAATGCTCCCAAGAACTTACCGGTAGACCGGTCAACCGGTTTTAAATAACAAATATTATGAATTACCGGTATTAACAAATGTCGGTAAATTTAAAATCCCTATTTAAGATACCCAATCTGCCTATAAATCTTGTATCTATTATTTTGAAATAATGTGTATATTTTTTTCTAATCAGTTGTTTCAACTAGAGTAGCACATTTATTTGTCATTACATTTACTGCCACATGAAGTGAAACATATATTTTCCTAATAAAACAAACACGCAATAATTTCAATAGAAATTTGTAATGATTAAATTAAATTAACTTGAACATTTGCCGAATCGTTTTCAAAGCGGAAATTGCGCCACAGATAATTTATTAATCTGATTTTGAGTACCCTCACATGCTATCGTCTCAATTATAAAATAACCATCATTTTCCAATTACATGTACTCATTCTGTGTATCAAACGGCGCATTGCTATTATGCATTAACCACAACCGTATTATTCATGCTTTATTAACTACTACCTAATTTGATAATTACAGAGGAGCTTGGCAATAAATATTTTTTATAACTTCCTGTTATACTAATATTATTATCAAACAATACATCTAGAATTTTTTTTTAAAATGTGTTTATTTGCACCCCGCTCGATTAAAATGAATAATAGTAAATCCACAATGAGGAGATTAATCAAAGTGCTTCATTTGCATCGACATTCGGTTAATAAATAAGTGATCATATAAAATATTACAAATATTACACTTAAAAATTTTGGGGATTTTGGTTATGTAAAGTTTGTGAATCATAAAAATCTTGTTTTTTTTTTAGTTGGATTGTATTGGCAACAATAAGTTACACAAAATGTATTTAATTTGTGGTTGAAGTGTTGTTTATGTTAGATTGTATTCATACAAATATCAAAATGCTTAGATATTATATATTATATTATACAATATGAATATATATTAGATGTTACAGAGAAGTGAAAGTATTATGCTTATTGTTTTCTGAAGAAAAAACGTAAAAAAGTATATAGGGTGACCAGATTTCGAAACTCGAAGGTTGAGAAGCTGGGGATGCTCCGAATTTAGGGAATTGGATATTCGCGAATGCGAATTCGAATATTTTTATTGCGTGAACAACAGTAATTAAATTAGTTAATTTGTGTTAGACAAACCCATATTACCTTTTAAAGTGAAGTAAATGCAGTTAGGTTGCATTATCGTATATTAACTCCAGGTTGGCGAGAAACCGGCAAAGTCAGCTGATTTTATTCGTGCGAAAAAGTCTTGGAAAAGTCAGAGAAATTTGGCCTTTTTAGCGAAAAGTCAGGAAATTTTTAAACGAATAATAGTAATAAATATGCAAATAATACGTTTAAAGAATTGACAAATTGTTAGTTCAGAGCACGAACTTAACTAACACATTAAATAATATTAAATAAAAATTTAAGAAAATGGTGAATTTTGCATCATACCACTTTGCCCGTAATTTGAACAATTAATAATTAACATACTAAGTTTATTTCTCTCTAACCAATTCGTTGAAGATTTCACTTGAAGTTAGTGATTTATACGAGTGGCGCATGAAGTAAAATTTTAGGTTTAGAAAAGCCTGAAAATTTGGATTTGCTGGGACGCGACTCGCTTCGCTCGCGCGCCTCAGCAAATCCAATTTTATTAGGTTTTTCTAAACTCTAACTGTTACTTCATGCTTAAACTGGGGGTAGAAACCCTAGTTAGACGATTTTATATTGTCAAATTTATGACATGAAATAGATTTGATGTTATTTTTTAGTTCAAATTTGGAACAAAAACAAATTTGTGTGCATTATTTGTGTGTTAGGAAACTTTGACACACAAATTGCAAACGATTAAATTATTCCGAAATTATGTTAAATAAAGCTTAGTGAATAAACTACCAAAAAAGTAATTTCAAAAATAAAATCACACAGATTAATTAATTATTAATTTACAACTTTTAGTGTAACGCTAGAAAAAATTAAATCAAACAATTTTTAAGAACAAAAGTTCAAAATAAACTCATGAAGTAAACATGGTGTTTTACTAAAGCGTCAAAGTAACGTTTTGGGATTAAATATTCAAGATAGAAAATTATGATTTATATAAAAGTTGTAGATAATTAGTGACTCTATTATCAGAAAATATTTTTATGTATACAGGGTGCCCCACAGCGGACAGATAACACTAATATATGTTTTCTTAAATGGACCACTAGATATATTTTTGAATGTTTATGCGTAGTATTTAATACTAATTAAACTGACGATAACTTTAACTGGGCTAAATTTAACCGTTTCTAAGTTATTCTGGGTTTTAGGACAAAAATAAGCAATATTTGAACAGTCACAGAAAAATAATAAGTTCATAATTTAAAATTATCGAAATGTCTGTTAACAAGTAATGTTACATTTTAAGATGATTGGGTTTGTTTAGGTAATTAAAAGCTATTTTTATAAAGTAAGAGGACCATCGCTAAATGTAAAGTACCCAGTATACTTTTATAGAAATGTAAAGTCCTTTTTCTTGCCTTTCTAAAAATATCTAGTTTGCTAGGTTTATAAAAAAGAATTTGAAAGTTATTACACACCAAATTTTGAAATTTTTGGTTCAAAGTGGCAATGGTAAAATTAATTTTGTAATTTTTGTTTCAAAGAAACAAGAAAATTTATATTCCCTGAGTAATTGCGCAGGCAATACTTTCATTGCCACCCGGTATATTAAAGATATAGAAAATTATCATTTAATGTTTGCCATTCACATTATTTCTTATTAGTAACGTAACCGAACTATAATATTCAGTTCAATGACCTTAACGAAAACATAAATTCAGGGTGCAAGGGTTGCGTTTCACGCCCACACCCTTAACGTTTTGTTCGCTAATTAGTCGTTACCATGTGAACGGAGCTTACAATTAAAATTACAAAATGAAATTTTCCAGATGGACCTTCAAAGAAGAGGACACGGAGGAATGGCCGGACAGCAAAAGGGCAGAGTTTACTGGAGATGCTATTTCAACGCAGTCACATGTTTCTAGAGAAAAAAAAACGAAAAGGGATTCTAAACGCAACGTCTGAATATCATCACCATACTTTAGTCTAATTTATAAATATTCAATAATAAAATGACTTAAGTTTGTAAAAAAATATCTGGCTTTAATAAAATTACGTTTTAGTGAATGTATTTTTGTGATTGTTTTAGAAGGGCTATAATATGTTGTTAGGGATAATCTACGTTGCTATATATGTATGTATGTAAATTGTTATAGAGTTCGTATTTATATTTATGTATATACCTACTTATTTAATTAATTTTCTTTTATCATAAGTATCAAAGGTAATTTAGCTAAATATTTAATTTCAAGGCTTATCGTAAACTGTGACCATACATTTAATTGTATTTATCTTTTGTTATCTATTGATCAATTCAATTGCCGTGTAAATAAAAACTTCTTAATTCTGCGTATAAAGAAATCTTAATCCAAATAATTTAAAAAAATGCACTTTTACCTTGTTTTACAAAAATAAAAATAATAATTATATTGTCTTACTGTTTTGTGATTCGTTTGTATCTTTGTGACCCCTTCGTATTTTTTGCGATCTAAGATTGAAAATGAACTTTAATTTACTCTAGCCCGTCTACTTTTCCAGTAAAATTTACTAAATGGCTGCATTTATTTAATGAAGTTGATACTAGTAATAAATAAAACAATATGCCAAGTTTTCTTAAGATAATATAAATTCTATTGGAATGAATGTAGGTACTTACTGTTAATTTACAATATTAACTGATAAACATTTGAAATATACAAACATTTATTTATATAAAGGATAAATAATAAATTTCAGTTTTTGTAAAAATATGATGTGCTAGAGCAGGGGGCTGAATAAAGAGATTTTTTTTTAAATATACTCTAAAATCAATAAATTTTCAACACCTCAATATGTTCAGGGTTCTATACGCATACCGCATGAAGTAACATTTTGAGTTTAGAAGAGCCTGAAAATTTGTTGGCCCCTTCGCGAAATGTAACCTCATGCGGTATGCGTATAGAACACTGAAGACATTGTAATGTTGAAAATTAATTAAATTTTAGAGTATATTTAAAAGAAAAATCATTTTATTCAGTTTTTTATTTGTTTTCATTACCTATAACCTGTCGATCACCAAATAACTTGGTACGCAAATGTAGCTCGAGTATTACTTCAGGCTTAACCTGGGAGTAGAAACACTCGCTCAACACTTTAAATTGAATCCTAGTCAGAAACGACGAATGCCTAAAAAATAAAATTGTGTTATGAATACGAATAGTCATTGGATTTTGAAATAATCTTTTATAAGAAAATTATAATTTTTATTAGAAATAAACACGCTTCAAGATTCTAAAAGGGGGGTTAAAATATCTCAACTAGTTTTTACCAGGGTTGTTAAGTTCAAAACACTTTGTTTTAAAACAGTGTGCAAATTTAAGATAATAAAATAAACGTTTTATACAAATTTAACCTTTAAAACATGTTTTAAACAAATTTAAGATTTAAAACATATTTAAAACAAAATCATTTAAAACACGATGACTGTTTTTGCATGTTTAAAAACAGTCATCGTGTTTTAAATGATTTTGTTTTAAATATGTTTTAAATCTTAAATTTGTTTAAAACATGTTTTAAAGGTTAAATTTGTATAAAACGTTTATTTTATTATCTTAAATTTGCAAAATTATATTTTATACTACTTTCTTCAGAGTTTTTGTGTCCGTTTTTAAATTTTAGCTAAATTACCCTAAGCCTTATATTAACCCCTTTGAAACAATAAATTCCCGCAAATTTAAAAATTATCGGGATATGTATACTCAAAAGAAAAATGCTTGTATGTTCTGTTTTAAATGTGTTTTAAACATGTTTCAAACACGTTTTAAACATGTTTTTAATTGTTAGTGTTTCAAACGCTGTTTAAATGAAAAAAAACACGTTTTGTAAAAAAATACTGTTTTAATTAAAAAAAAAAGTTTATTTAACGACCCTGGTTTTTACGAAAAATTGTGTTCAAATTGAAACTGAGTGAAAATAACGTTAGATTTGGAGGTAATCTTGTTTGAAAAATGATAAACAATCATAAATTATTGAATCAACTTTAAAAGTACTAATTTTTACTTGAAAATAAACAAGCTTTAAGAGCCTGAAGTTAGGGTTACATCATATCTAAAATGGTTTATCTGAAAAATCCTGTCAAAGTTGAGATTTTAGTCAAAAAATTAGCAGGTCACCTTAAAATCTGATGATTTTTTCTTGTTCGGAAAATTATATATAGAAAAAAACAGTAATTATTTAGTTTAAAATAATCAAGTTTGAGATTCTGAAGTCGGAATTAAAATAACTCAAAATCGTATCAAAGTAGGGATTTAGTAAAAATAATTATGAATTATTTAAGGAAGTTCAAAAACACTAATTTCGTCGAGATATAAACACGTTTCAAGATCCTTAGGATAAAATCAAAATATCCTAAATAGTTTTTCTGAAACAAAAAAAAAATCTTAAAAAATCAGTGATGTAAAATTACCGGTAATTTAAAATTGGGTAATATTTTCGGTAATATTACAAAAACATGATAACAATTAGTAATTTAAAGTTAAACATAAAACTTGCTGTACAGGAATCCAAAAGTTGATTCTAAATAAATAGGAAATCACAAAGTGCAATTCATAGAACCTTACAAAAATTACGAAATAAATTAAATTAAAAAAACAAACATCTTGAAAATTGAAACAAATCTCTTATTTTTATTTATAATAATATTTTCATCTAACTAATGAAATTATCCTAGAAAACATCTGATATTCTGAATTGTTTTCTAATCCATTTCAATATTTGTAGAAAATAAGAGTTTTAGAAAAATTGCATATTTGTTTGTTGAAATAAATATATCGACTAAATTCAGAGAATACGTCAGCTTTAATTAATAGTAGTGAAGATATTACGAAATCGCAAACATTTTCCAAATTGACAATAAAAACAAACTCAAAAATTATTTCTAAAACTTCAGTCAAAAAAATTCCCAAAGAAACGTATTACACAATTAGTAGTAATTAACGAAATTTGCAAATACAGGGTGCCCGTATTTCGACAAAATGTATGGGGATCTCAGTTATTTAAAGAAATAGAGAGTCAGGTAAATCGGGGCAAAGTTGCGTATTTTAGAGCCTAACAATAATCTAAAAACAATTTTGAAATATCTATTTTTGTTCTCGAGATATCAACAAAAAACTGATCTTTTGAAAAATCTTTTTTATTTATTATTCAAAATGTACTGAATCTCGACATTTACAGTTTTTAGACAATATACGGGCACTTTTTATTGAGGAATCTGGTAGCATATTATTTCTAAATAAATATAACATTTACCGAGGGACCATAGCCAACGTTTGTTATTCTTATGGGTGCCATTTTAGATTTTCATATTTTTTGAAAAAATGTTTTCTTCTGAACTCACTGATGTATCACAATCATAATTTATTTTAGATTTGATATTTAACATTATGATATTTTCTTTTTTGCAAAGAGTGCCTTGGAAACAATACGTCATATCTGTTAATCAATAAAATCTTGACAGTAGTCAATCATTGTTAGGACTCAAAATTAATTAATAACTGTCAGTCTTTTGTAATAATTATAAGTATCGATTATCACATAAAAGTTGCACACACTAAATTTATTCTACTTTTATTGTTATTATTCCTAAACTATTCACAAAAAGTAATTTTTGCATTTTTTCGCTACATCTCGGTAAATATTGATCACCATCCCATCCCGTCTCAGCATTATATATTTTTAACTATACTGTAAATCATTGGTTTAAACGCGTGGCGCATGAAGTAAAATTTCGAGTTTAGAAAAGCCCCGTGAAAATTTGTCTCGGGTCGCTGCGCGACCCTCCACAAATTTTCTACGCGGGGCTTTCTAAACTCGAAATTTTACTTTATGCTTAGTCCGGGAGTGGAAGACACTCATTACTATAAAATACACCACAACGGATGCCCGTCTTCAGGGGTGATATGAAAGCAAATTATTGGTCCTAGGAGTTGCCAAATAAGTGAGTTACTCAACTGTTTCTAAGGCACTCTTTACAAAAACCAAATGATTAAAATTTTACATATAAAATGTACAAAAAATATTCTTCCAAAAAATATAATCCAAAATGGCGCCCATAAGAAAAACAAAAGTTAGGTTAGGTTAGGTTAGGTACTTAGTAAATATTATAGTTATCTCAAAATAAAATATGTTACTAGATTTATCGTTAAAAAGTGCCTGTATAATGTCAAAGTTGTAAATGTCTGGATTCAATAGTTCTTAAATAAAAAAAATAAAAACGAAATTTTAAAAAATTCTTTATTTGACAATATCTTAAAAACGAAAGAAGATATTTAAAGTTTGTTTTCGGATTATTATTGTGCCCCAAATTACGCAACTTTGTTCCAATTTAACCGACTCTCTATCTCTTCAAATAACCGACACATACCATACATTCTGTTGAAATACGGACATCCTGTATATATAAAATATACCCACTCACAAATCTCCAAATTTGTTTAAAAAGGTAAAATTCTTGAATTTAAGGCTCCGTTCCATTATTACAAATTGTGAGTGTTTAAAGTGAAATAAATACAACATTTTAGTAAATACTGAGTGAGCATTCCTTAACTAGTGAAGTAGTGAATAACCCAAGGTACTGAAGGTCGGTAAGCAGTGTTTTAATAACAATAAATAATCGGAAATATAGGTTAAAACATCAATAAAAGAAACAAATCGTATTTATCAACGTCCTAGGGGTCGACCCGCGTTGATAAAGCGTGAATCGCGAACGCGAAGAAAATCACCTCGATCACCGGAGCAACCGACGCGGTGCGGTCGAATCGAGACACCGGCCGGCGGAGTACAGCCAAAAGAATACGGACAGCGCATCACATACTGCTCGCTTATTTAAAAGTTTACGCAAATTGAAATTAATATTATTTTAATTAAACGGAAATATAAAAATGAGTGATATGTCGAGAGTGGAACAAATGTTTGCACAAATAAATAGTAATATGATAAATATGAATGAAAAATTCGAAGCATTTGTCATAGAAATACAGGGCATTAAAGGGGAAAATGAAAAATTAAAAGAAATAGTCATAAAGCAAGAAGAGAGAATTAAAGAGTTAGAAAGAGAGAGTAGAAAAAATAATATTATAGTAAAGGGAATTAAGGATGTGGAAAATGAAAGCAATATAGAAACTAAACAGAAAATAAAAATGTTAATGAATAAATTTGAAACTAAAGAAAATACTGAAATTGAGACTGTTGAAGTTAGAAGAATTGGAAGATATACAGATGGGAGAGAGACCTATTTTTGTAAAACTTATAAATGAGAGTATAAAAAAAGACATTGTTTTTAACTCAAAGCAATTAAAAGGTACAGATATTTGGATAGATGAAGATTACCCGAAGGCCATTCAAGCGGAGAGGAAATCTTTAATACCAAAACTAAAAGAAGCCAGGAATATGGGGTATAAAGCATACATAAATTATGACAAGTTGATAATAAAGGAAAATGAAGAGAAAAAAGAGATGAAGACACAGCTTGATAAAGGAAGAGAAAGAAACAATAGTATAAAAAGATCAATATTGGACCGCTCGCCACAAGGAGAGAATGGAGATGAACATTTACGAAAACTTAACAAACAAAAGGGAACAAAAAACTTAAAGTAAACGCACTTAAATACTCTGAAGATAAAATAAAAAGAAAAAAAGACAATAAAAATATAAATACTGTAATGAATACATCAAAATCGACATATGCAAATGAAATTAAGGACAAAGAGAAGGAAAATATTCATACAAAAGTACAAACAAATAAAGCACAATTTATATATTATGGGACTTGGAATGTTAGGAGCATAAAAGGAAAGGAAGATTACCTAATTCAGGAATTTGAAAGGGCCAGGCAAGAACTATTGGTAATAACAGAAACTAAAAAAAGAAATAAAGGCATAGAAGAAATAGGTAACGGACACATACTCATATGGAGTGGAGTTGATGAAAATGTTAGAGCCAAAGCAGGCGTTGCTTGTTTAATAAACAAGCAAAAAAATGGATATCTTAATAAATGGAAAGGCCTCACTGAACGAATTTTATTGCTTGAATTCAAATATAGAAACGAATATGAAACAATAATTGCTGTGTATGGCCCCAATGAGGATGATAAAGTGGATAATAAAAATAAATTTTGGCTGGAACTTGAAGCAACAATAACAAGGGCGAGAGGAAATGTATTTATAATAGGTGATCTGAATTCAAGAGTAGGGAAAGCAGATAGTATGTATAAAGTTCTAGGTCAATATGGTGAAACCGTAAGAAATACAAATGGCACAAGGTTATTGGACTTCTGTACAACTTATGATATGCTCATAGCAAATACGTACTACAAACATAAAGATATTCATACGTTTACGAGGGTAAATAATGAAGGAAATGAAAAGTCGATTATAGACTATTTTATAATAGAAAGGAAGTGTAGGAAATTAATTTGTGATGTAGTGGTGAAAAGGGGATATGAAATCAATAGTGACCACTATTTAATAGTGATGAAACTAAGGAAAAAAGAACAAGAAATTAAATATAGAGAGGAAAAAGGAGTACAGATTGAAACCATTAGATCATACAAGCTTAAAGAAGTAGAAACAGCAAATAAATACAATAAAATTTTAGAAAATAAAATAAGACAGAAGTGGAATACAGATGTAAACATCGATACAAAATGGAACAATCTCAAAAACATAATATTACAAAGTGCGAAAGAAGTGTGTGGTATATTTAATAGACGAACAAATAAAAACCTAACTGCTTGGTGGACAAATGAAATAAAAGAACAAGTGCAAATGAAGAGAAAAACATGGAATAAATACTTACAGTGTAGAAATAACGAAAATTATGTGGAATATAAAAAACAGAGGAGAATAGTTAAAGATCTTGTACGTAAAGAGAAGGAAGCAAAATGGAATGAGATTGGAAATAAATTAGAGAGAGAAAGTGGTAGTAATCAAAAACTATTTTTTACAGCGCTAAAATCTATTAACAGTGATAAGAAAAATCAGCTTGTAACAATTAAGACGGAACATGGAGAAATTATAAGAGACTCAGTAAAGATAATGATGAGATGGAAAAATCACTTCCAAGAGCTTCTCAGCAACGACATAACATACAACAATAATGATAATGAAAACGAACAAATATTAATAAACAGCGACATTGATATTACTGAAGAAGAACTTCAATCAGCAATAAGAGATCTAAAAAATGGTAAATCACCTGGCCCAGATAAAATTACATCAGAAATGATAAAAAGTATGGGAGAGATGGGACAGCATAAAATATTGGAATTATTCAGAGATGTATGGAAGAAAGAAAAAATTCCCAGAGAATGGACTACATGTCTAATTCTCCCAGTGCATAAAAAAGGAGATACTACTGACTGTAATAATTACAGGGGAATATCGCTAATTAGTACGGTAGTGAAAATATTTGAGAGGATTATAGAGAAGAAGCTAAGAATAGAAATAGAACCAAAACTCTCAGAGGCACAAAGTGGATTTCGGCAAGCAAGAAGTACACAAGATCACATATTCGCATTGAAGGACATAATAAGCAAAATTCTAGCTGCAGACAGAACAATATATTTAGCATTTTTAGATATGGAGAAGGCCTTCGACAAAGTACCCCGGAAAGAAATATGGAAGTGTCTCAGAGAAAACCAAATTAATGGAAAACTGTTAAAAATTATAATGTGCCTTTATAAAAAAACAGAAAGCAGAGTAATATGGAAGAATAACATATCGGAGCCCTTCGAAACAATGGAAGGAGTAAGACAGGGGGGCAGTCTAAGCCCACTACTATTTGTTGTCTTCATGGATTCCATTATTAAGAAAGCAGAATCATCAACAAAACCATTTCAACTAGGATATAGAAATTTAAGTATTGTGAAAATTACAACTTGTGCATTTGCAGATGATGTAGTTATATTGGCTAACAGTGAAAAGGACTTACAAGACAATTTAAACACCTGGAACGAGTTACTAACAGAAAAAGGAATGAAACTAAATAAGTCAAAAACGAAAGTAATGGTAGTATCAAACGACAGCAGGACAATGGATGTGAGAATGGGTGGTATACCAATTGAGCAAGTAGTGGGATTCACATATCTGGGGGTATTTATAGATAATAAGGGCAGTACGACAGCTGAAATATCAAGAAGGTTAGACAGCGCAAATAAGTTATATTACCAACTTAATAAAGGATTGTTAAATAGAAGGGAGGTATCGTCGCAAACCAAAATCAAAGTGTATAAAGCCTTATATCGGCCTATTTTTACATATGGGTGTGAGTCTTGGATACTGAATGATCAAGAGAAGAGCAGATTAACAGCAGCGGAAATGCGCTACTTACGAAAAGTGAAGGGAGTAACTAGAATGGACAAAATCAGAAATGAGTATATAAGAAAAGATCTAAAGATAGAATCTATTGAAACGTTCATCAATCGAAGGCAACTGGCATGGTGGGGACATATCCACAGAATGAAGCCGACTACACAAACAAGAGAAATTTGGGAGTCGAGGGTTGAAAGGAAGAAGAAAAGAGGAAGGCCAAGAAAGACATGGAGCAGTGGTATAGAGAGAATACTAGAAAAAAATGGAACATCCTGGAAAGAAGCAAAGACAATCACACAGGATAGGAAACGATGGAAAGAATACATCCAGAATTGCTGCTAATTTAATTTTATATTATTTTTTCTTTGTTCTTGAAATATTATATTTTTGTTGAATGCTGTTGTTAAACCTTACACCCCATGAGGGTATTTTGGGATTCGAATATATATATATAAGTATACATATGTATAGTACATATTATATAACAATTAATTGAATGAAATTGTGTTTAATCTTGGTGGCTGTTAGGCTAATAAAAGAAGTTAGATGTTTTTTGCTGTTTAATTATAATAATCACACACGTAATACAATTCTTAATGCGAGTACAAACTCTAATTCGGACCGATTATTCACGTACTTTTCGGACCGATGGTTATTGAAGAAGGGGCGATTTGCCTGTCCGGTACCTGTTTATATAGGGGGTGGATCTTCCCTTACCCCGACACCCAGATGGAGGGTGGACATTATCCATGCCGCCCCCCTTGAAAGACAGTGATCTTTCAAAGTGAAAGTTTCAAATATAATAACGTTGTTTGTCAGGTAACTCAATTAGGTAACGGACTCAGCAATCGTCAATTATGCACAAATACAATTGCATTTTAAGAAATTATATACACAATTACAAACTAAATGAAAATAGAATTCATTTAAACGAGAATGAAAATAAGTTGATGAGTAAATGTTCAAAATAGAGTTCTGATTGGACTTCCGACTTAGCCTGGAGTTAGATTTCCAATAAAAACTGTCTTAATTAGATTCTAACTGAGAGTTCTAATTGGATATACTGATCCCCTCGCGTTCAATTGGTAGTACGCACACAGCGCGTTTTAAAATGCCACTCGCGGTTTTAACGGCCACAACCCGTACTTCACCATCATCGCCGGTGGTAGCGGTGGAAGGTTGTCGTCTTTTAACAGCACCATGTCGCCGATTTCGACTCCCGTAACCGATGCTTCCTTTGTGCGCTGCCACTTGTGTCGCACCTGAAGCTGAGACAGGTACTCGCGTGACCATCTCTTCCAACAGTCTCCCCGCATTTTTTGCATGAGCTGCCAACGTGACAGCCTTCCCATCTTGATATGTTCCAGGTCTGGACTCAGTATATCTGTTAGCGGTTGTCCTATTAAAAAATGGCCGGGGGAGAGGTAGGAGATATCGTTTGGGTCGGTGCTGATCGGGGTTATAGGTCGTGAATTAACAATGGCTTCTATTTGAGTAAAAATAGTTGACAATTCTTCAAAAGTTACCTTAGTTTCCCCAATTACTTTATAAAGGTGCCTTTTGGCAATTTTAACTGCTGATTCCCAAAGACCCCCCATATGTGGAGACCGTGCTGGAATAAAATGCCAATTTATACCCTGGCAGTTTCACTTCCAAGTCGCCTAACATTTTCTAGCTTATCAAAAAATTCTTTTAATCTTTTTAATTCGATATTTGCGCCGACAAAATTGGTTCCGTTATCGGAATAAATATCACTACCTTTACCTCGGCGTTCAATAAATCTCCGCAATACAGCAATAAAGGCTTCTGAAGTAAGATCGCTTACTACTTCAATGTGCACAGCTTTTGTGCACATGGAAATAAACAAGGCGGCATAAGCCTTTACAATCTTAATTTGGCGGCTGCCTTCCTTTATAAAGAAGGGGCCGCAATAATCTACTCCACATGTGGTAAACGGTTTGTCTATCGTGACTCTAACTGAAGGTAGATTGCCCATTATTGGCTGTCTTGACTTAGGATCAATTTTAAAACAAACTACATACTTCCTAATTACATTCTTAATACTATTCTTGGCATTAATCGGCCAATCATTTTGCCTAGCTGCAGCTAACGTCGACTGTGCACCTGCATGCAAATGTTTTAAATGCTTATCCAAAATAATTAATGACGTTAATTTATGTCCTTTAGGTAATAATACTGGATGCATTGTATCAAAAATTTGATGAGAATGTTTTAGTCTACCCCCAACCCGAATTATACCTTCCGTGTCGATAAACGGATTTAATTTCAATAACGTACTTTTTTTAGAAATGCATTTATTTGCAATTAAATCTGCTATCTCTTCAGTAAAACATTCTTTTTGTGCTATTATTATTAACACATTTTTTGCATTTTGCAATTCATGCACGGTTAAATAACCTTTTACTTTATTTTTTGTATTATTACAATTTAATTTAAATCTAAGGCATAACGCTACTATCCTAACTAATTTAGAAAAACTACTATATTCATTAATAATACTATTTTTAGCTAATTCAACTGTATGTAAAGGGTGTTTTTTATGAAAAAATAAAACGCATATAATTTAATGTTATGGCCAAGAATTTAGTTTTATCATAAAGATAAGGGTTTGCTATTATGTTTTAAAAATGATTTCGGAGCAAGTGGGCGCCGCGGCTGGCTCGAATAAATTCCAGCCGAGAGGCCCAATTTCCGACCACTTTTTGCAGCAATTGGGGCCGTATTTCAGCAATAACGCGCCGAATATTCTCTTCCAAGGCGTCAATCGTCTCGGGCTTATCTGCGTACACAAGCGACTTCACATAACCGCACAAGAAATAGTCCAGCGGTGTTAAATCGCACGATCTTGGAGGCCACGCCACAGGTCCGCGACGCGAGATAATGCGCTCACCAAAAGTTTCCTGCAACAAAGTGATTGTTGCGTTGGCTGTATGGCATGTAGCGCCGTCTTGTTGGAACCATACGTCGTCCACATCAACACCCTCCAATTCAGGCACGAAAAAGTCATTAATCATGGCTCTATAGCGTTCCCCATTGACTGTAACAATCGGCTTCATTTTTGAAGAAATATGGACCAATGATTCCCTCTGCCCATAGAGCACATCAAACAGTGATTTTTTGAGGATGTAACGGCGTCTCAACAATCACTTGTGGATTATCTTTACTCCAGAAGCGACAATTTTGCTTATTGACATACCCATTTAACCAAAAGTGAGCTTCATCGCTGAACAACATTTTCTTGTGAAAATCTGGATCGGTGGCCATCTTGTTTTGGGCCCATTCACCGAACGTGCGACGCGCTTGATGGTCGTTTGGCTTCAATGCTTGCACGAGTTGGATTTTGTAAGCACGCAAACCAAGATCCTTCCGCAAAATCTTCCATAAAGTTGATGGACACAGCTCCAATTGTTGCGCGCGATGGCGGATAGACTCATTCGGGTCTTCTTCGATACTCTGCTCCACAGCAGCAACAGCGTCTTCGGTGCGCACTGTACGGCGTCTCTGAGGATGCGCACTATCCACTAGAGCAGGGGTCTCCAAACTACGGCCCGAGGGCCACATCCGGCCCGCGGACAGATTTTGTCCGGCCCGCGGAGAGCTAGCATACTTGAAAACTCCTTTAAGAGAACAAATTTTTTATAGCAAATTAAATTTAGTTTACTGAAGTATTCTAATTTTATGTTGAATAATTATTAATATGACATCTACATTGATATGGTCATGGGCTAACTACTCATAACATTGTTGTAGGCTTATTGTTATTGTTTTTGTGATAAGTTGGATAAAGAAACATAATATGCAGAAAATTTAACTTCAGTATACAGGGTGTCCGTATTTCGAGGAAATGCATGGGGATCTCGGTTATTTGAAGAGTTAGAGATATTGCCAAAAAACTGTTTTTTTTCAAATTTCGTTTTTATTTTTTTATTCAAAAACTATTGGATCTAGGAATTTGCAAGTTTTACATTATAGAGGCACTTTTTAATCAGGAATTTAGTAGTGTACTTACATTTAAAATAACTTTAATATCTTCTCCAGAACCATAGCCAACTTTTGTTTTTCTTATGGGCGCCATATTGGATATTCATATTTTTGGAAAGAACTTTTTTTTCTGAATTCAACGGTATATCACACTTATAATTTATTTTGCGTTTCATTTGAAACAAAGCAACCTTTTGTTTTTTTTAAGAGTGCCTTGAAAACAGTTGCACATTTTAAAATTCCTGAGGCCTACAACTATATTTTTTTAGGGAAGGAACCAGAATAATCACTCTGCTGCTTAATGAAGTTTTTCATAATATTAAATAATAATAAACAAATTAATTAAATATCTTTTGAACTAAAATTATCACAAACTTAGAGTAAGTGTTCGAATATATCACCATTGACCTCCAAACATAATTCTAGTCTTTTCCTTAAATTTTGGACTGCCCGAAAAATGTCTCTTCGTCTTAATTGCTGAATGGTAACTATTATAATTCTTCTTAAATCGTCTTTGTCCTCTGGAATAGTTTTATAAACTTTTTCTTTTATAGCTCCCCAAAGAAAATAATCTAGAGGTGACAAATCAGGTGAGCGAGCTGGCCAACGTATATCACCATTATTTGCCATAACTTTATTTGGAAACATTTCGGACAGACAATTAGCGACAATTTGGCTGTTGTGAGGTGGTGCACCATCTTGTTGAAACCATACATTTCTTAACATATTTAAGGGGATGTTATTGTCTACGTAATCACTTAAAAATGTTCTAAAAAAATCGTGATATCTCTGTGAATTTAATGTATCTTCGTAAATGTATGGACCTACAATATTGTCTCCCAAAATACCGACCCATACATTTAGTCCGAATCGCACTTGTCGTCTTTCTTCATGTTGTCTAGGATTATTTATACTCCACACATGTTCATTATGCCTATTGAATATCCCTGTGTTGATAAAACGGCATTCGTCAGACCATATCACATTTGACAAGAAATTCGGATTTTCGTTTAATTTTCCCAATAAAATACGACAAAAGTCCATCCTTCGTCTAGCATCTCCAGGATGGAGAGCTTGAGTAACTTTAATTTTGAATGGGCGATATTTATTTTTTTTCAAAATTCTCCATACGTATTGAAACGTCACACCAAACTGGTTCGCAAGTTCTCTCGTTGAGGAAGAAGGGTTATCTTGAATCTAGGGGAATAAATATTATCTTATTGTAATTAAAATGAAATCATTTTATCGCTTGCAAAATTTGGTTTTCATTTTCATGGGGTTGGTGATATCCATATCTTTGTCGTGGCTTTACGAAGGAACCATATTCCAATAAATTTGTATGTAGTTTTATGAAATGACTTTCACTTGGCTGTTGCCTTTCTGGATAGCGCTGTAGATAGACTTCGGATGAAATACGTACATTTTTGTTTGAAGTATAATAAACTTCGATCATATCTCGTTTTTCTTGGTTCGAAAACACCAATTTTAACTTTATTTTATGTATTATGTATAATGATCGTATCTTATTGACACATCAATAACTGAATAACGTATCAATATTATTGTTTCCAAGGCACTCTTTACAAAAAACAAAAGGTTGCTATGTTTCAAATGAAACGCAGAATAAATTATAAGTGTGATATATCGTTTAATTCAGAAAAAAATGTTCTTTCTAAAAATATGAAAATCCAATATGGCGCCCATAAGAAAAACAAAAGTTGGCTATGGTTCCGGGGAAGATATTAAAGTTATTTTAAATGTAAGTACACTACTAAATTCCTGATTAAAAAGTGCCTGTATAATGTAAAAGTTGCAAATTCCTAGATCCAATAGTTTTTGACTAAAAAAATAAAAACGAAATTTGAAAAAAATGTTTTTTTTGGCAATATCTCGAAAACAAAAAAAGATATTTTAAATCTGTTCTCGGATTATTGTTGGGCTACAAATTTCACATATTTGCCCTAATTTAACCAACTCTCTAACTCTTCAAATAACCGAGATCCCCATGCATTTCCTCGAAATACGGACACCCTGTATAATAACTAACAAATTATTGAAATGAATCCAACTCCCATTTTATACATTTTAAATAAAAACATAACTTATAACAAGCATAATGACATATGAAATACTAATGAGATTTATGTAATTGAGATTTTCCACTGACAATAGTTTGTAGTTGTGGACTAATTTTACTTGTACCAATTATTAAAAGAGATTTAAGATGCTCATCAGTTAATTTAGATCTGTAAACATTTTTTGTGTACTTCATTTTGGAGAAGGTCTTCTCACACAAATAAGTAGTACCAAAAACAGAAAACAGCCCACGAGCAAATTTATGCAAATTATCAAATTGTCTCAGTGGAAGACCCTTATAAAATTCCAACAAAGATGAGTTTTGATATTTGTTCTTAATTATATCACTGCACTGTAGATCAATCATTTTCATTTGAAGTTCCGGGGCTAGGGTTTCCATGTCAGTATCAAACGGATTCTGAAAAATCTTAATTTGATTCGCAATGGCATCAAAGTCCGAGAAACGAGTATAAACATTTTTTTTCAAAGCACTCAACGTTTCGATTGCAAAATCGACAGGAAACTCAGTCTCAGTGGTGTGGCTGAATATATCACATATTTTAAAATGTGAAAAACATTTACTTCGTAGTTGTGATTGAAACAGTATCGATTTCTTCCGGAATGATTTGATATTAGTGTATAAATCAGGAAGATGTTGGTTTTCTCCTTGCAATCTCAAATTCAGTTCGTTGACATGTTTTGTTAAATCAACATAGAATGCTAACTTCCACAGTCATGCGTTGTTTTGTAATTCAGAAAGAGGGCGATGCTATTCATTCAAAAAATTTCGATCACTGCTCGAAGTTTAAAAAAGCGCTGAAGGACTTTCCCACAACTAAGCCAACGTACGGCAGTATGATAAGGTAAGTCATTTTCTCCAATCTCTTCAATAAATTGTCGGAATTGTCGGTGATTCAGCCCAAAAGATCTGATAAAATTAATAGTTGATATGACTGGTTTCAGAACTTCAGACATATCCAAACATTTTCCGCACAAAGACTGTTGATGAATGATACAATGTAAGACTAATGGTTTTGAACCACCGTCATTTTCTACAGCCTTTGACACAAGAGCGACCACTCCTTTATCTTTCCCACTCATGTTTTTGCCTCCATCAGCTGTAATACATTTCAAGTTTTTCCATCGAAGGTTCTTTTGATTAATGGCCATTTCAACTCCTTTAAAAATATCTGCACCAATGGTTGTGCCATGAATACTATACATATCAAGATGTTCTTCATACAATTCATAGCTTTTATCTACTCCTCGAATATAAAGCAACACCTGAGCAGTATCGGACACATCCGTTGACTCATCCAAGGCCAAAGAAAACCACTCAACATGTCCATTTGTGTCGAACAGTTGAGAGGATATATTTTCAGCGATGTTTTCTACCCTTCGAGCCACAGTGTTTGCTGACATACTGACAGTTTTTAATAAATTTACATTTTCAGGGCACATTTCTTCGGCTACTGCAATTATGCATTCTTTGATAATTTCTCCATCGGTGAATGGTTTTCCACGTTTTGCAATTTCAAGAGCCACACGAAAGCTGGCACGAGTTGCAGCCTCTTGTTCAGTTTTGAGTTTTGTAAATGAAGATTGCTGCAATTTCAATCCGCGCTTCATAGCTATATTTTTTTATTTTGAGTAATTTTGAAAATGTTTTGTTTTATAATGACGTTTAATGTTATATTCCTTGAGAACGGCTATGCTTTCATTGCAAATCAAACATAGCGCCTTGTTACTGGACTCAATTACGAAATACTGAATGTTCCACTGATCTTTGAATGTTCTGCATTCACTATCAATTTTTCACTTCTTTTCCATACTACTAAATCACACACAAAAGCAACAATTCAAATCAAAATACTGTTACAAAGATGTCTTAAACTTAAACACGCACAAACACGTTTTAAGGAGGTACGCACTATTTTATTTCACAACAGTGTCATAGGAACTAGCCTTCTTATATATTCCAATTACTGCCATCTAGAAGTGAGTGGAAGACACCAGAACTTTCTCGAACCAACGAGATTATTCTGTACGTGCTATTGGCGCCATCTGTTAGCGATAGAAGGTACTACCTATTTCCGCTTGTGTCCACCAGATGTCGTGTCACGTTACTCCTCATGGCTCGTACTCTACGACCAATCTAGAAATTACAGATAATGACAGGAAAATTATTAATATGCAGTGTTGCCGTTTTGCGGACTTTAGTCCGATTTGCAGCCTTTTTTAAACGTTGTGTACTTTTTTGGACATTTTTTTTTTTCATCAGTGGACTATTTCACTTTTTACCACCGGCAACAATGATAATATGGTTTTGGCCCTCGGAACTTACTGGAGTAATCAGTATGGCCCTAAGGCTGGAAAGTTTGGAGACCCAGGCACTAGAGTAAACGTGGTGCGAAACCGATCCATGGTTGCTCGAATTACCGACTCTGCTGGGCGATTATGTAGACCGAATATTGGACGCAGCGCGCGATGCATCGCGCGAACCGAACCATTATTTTGGTAATAAATTTGCACGATTTGCAAACGTTGTTCAGGAGTAAGTCTATTCATTATGAAATGGCAAACCAAACTGAGCATAAATCAAGTGACAGCTGTCAAAAAGACCATCTCCGAAAAAAGTAGTGCCGACTTGAAAACCACACGTCTAAAAAAAACACCCTTTACAAAGCTATTCTTTTTAATTTCGGGTACTTTATGTTCCTCTATATTTTTTGGGATATTAGTAATAACATCATCATGTTTAAGATATGATGGTCCATTCCACCACAATTCTGACTTTATCAATAATGAAGGTGTCATGCCACGTGATAATATGTCTGCAGGGTTTAATTCTGATTTTACAAGTTCTTTATTTATTTATTTATTTAAATCAACGGACGAATCCAGTTACAGATTGATTAAAAGATATGAGACAATATAAAATAAAGATTGACACTAAACAGTAAAGGAAAATAATAGTATACGCAAAATACAAAACAATATGAGCGCAAATTATTCGAAATACTCAACAATCAAGTCGAAGAACGCCTTAGAAGGTATGCAATTAAAAATGTCAATATCCGGATGAAGTGATAACACAGTATTATATAATGAACACATTGAATACACTGGTGACTTGAGCATAATATTTGTATTTGGGATTGATAACTGGAAAAGACGTTTGTTCCTTATATTAACAGGCACATTAATATTAATTCGTGCAAGTAAGTCAGAGCAATCCATACGATTGTTGAGTATTTTATACAAGGTGGTCACTGCATGCGATTTTCGGCGACTTTCTAAGGAGTGTAAGTTGAATTCACGCAATAGTTCAATATAATTATAATCAGTCCCAGGATATGAACCAAACTTCTTAAAGTGAAGATATTTGACAAATTTCTTCTGGATGGCCTCGACCATCAAAGAATATTTTGCGTAGTATGTATCCCAAACGCAACAGGCATATTCAAGTTTAGATCTTACAAACGAATAGTATAGTATTTTAATGGCATCGATATTCTTAAAAGGTTTAGTATTTCGTATTATGAAGCCCAACGAAGATTTGCGGTCGATACTACTTTCATGACATGACTATTAAAATATAGTTTATTGTCAAATAACACTCCTCTTTGAAAGTCTCAACATGGGATAATACAGAGCCATTAATCATATAATCGAACGTTATTTGTGACTTATTCCTAGTATAAGACAATGTCTTACATTTTAAAACATTTAAAGTGATGCTGTTGTTCTTGCACCACGTTACTATCAGGTCGAGATTATGCTGAAGATACACACAATCGTCTAAAGTATTTATAGGATGATAAATTTTCAAATCGTCAGCAAACATTAACATGTTATGATTAACTACATCAGCAATATCATTAATAAAGCAATTAAACAGTACCGGTCCGAGGTTGGAGCCTTGGGGGACACCCGAAGAAGCAATAAATTGATGAGACTTAAACCCTTTGTATTCTACAAATAACAGTCTGTTGGTAAGGTAATTGTAAAGTAAATTACATAGGTTTGTTGAGAGCCCAACTAGGCTTAGCTTATTTACAAGTATACCGTGATCGATGCTATCAAAAGCTTTTGATATATCGGTGTAAATTACGTTGACTTGGATTCGGTTGTCCAAATAATCCGAGAGAGTTTGCGTCACTTGCAAAATGTTGGATAAAGTTGATTTATTAGGTCTAAACCCATGTTGCCTAGATGATAATTTGTTATTAATGTAGGGATTGATGAATTTACATAATGTCAACTCAAAGCATTTAGAAACATTTGAGATGATAGCTATAGGTCGATAAATAAGGACATCTCTTTTATTACCAGATTTAAAAACGGGTACAATGCGCGTACTTTTCCAGCGGTTAGGAACGGTATTGTAAAGGAGACATAAATTAAATATATGAGATAGAGTGCAAGCATATTGCGGCAATCCTTAAGTACTACCGCAGGAATACCATCAGGGCCCGCGGTAACTTTATTACTTAGCTTACTAAGGGCATCAATTACTAAATCATCAGTGACCTTAGAAATGCTAATAAAATCATTTACAGTGTTAAGGTTATTATAAACAGCATTAATAACAGGTTTAGTGGAAACAGTAAATGATTTGGAAAAGTGTGCAGCAAATGCATTCACTATATCAAGTGGTGAAGATAGAGAAAGATTTTCATATTCCATGACTGGAGGGATAGAGGATTCATGGCGGATGCAGTTGATAAAGTTCCAGAACTTGCCCGGTTCCTTGCAAATCTTGGTTTCAGTATCACTTATAAAAGAGGTATAATCAGCTTCGGAAAGCAATTTTACTTCCGACCTTAATTTAGAGTAACGAATTTTAAAAAACTGGGAGAGAGGATGCGAATTTTTTAACTTCAAGTATTTATTTTTCTCCCGAATCTTACTTCTAAGCTTACCTGAAAACCAAGGCGGAAATTTACAAGGACTTATAGGAACTAAAGGGACATTGTCATGAAATACTTCATACAATTTTGAATAAAAGGACGAACACGCATTTTCTACAGATTGAATTGTAAGGATATCAGACCAATCTATTGCAAGAATTAAATTGTATAAATCAATAAAATTAGCTTTTTTAAAATTGAAAGAGCGATTAGAGACATTATTTTTGAATATTGCTGATGAATGAGCATTACTTGTATCTACAGACAAACCGATGTTAAGTTTAAGCGAAGGATGGTGTTTATCTTCGGCAACTAGAGGATCATGAACACGACTTATTACACAATGTGAGCTACTAAAGACTAAGTCTAAAATACGATTGTACGAATTATGAATTATATTATATTGTTCGAGCCCAAGAAACTGAATACAATTATATACACATAAATTAGGTTGGTTTAGAGTTGGATTAGTTACATACTCACTTAGATTGAAGTCGCCGACAATTACTATATTGCTATTGAATAAAAAATTCAAGTTCTCGAAAGTTGCAGTAACAGTGGCAACCTGATTTAGTAAAACCGGCGGACATGCATAAATATTAATACTGTAAAGAGTGGCGTTCGAAATTAGTATTTTTACAATTAATAACTCGATTTTATTTGTAGAGAGTATAAAGTGGTCAACTGAATGTACAGAATGTACAGCCACTAAAACTCTTCTGTCTTCTGAGACAAGATACAATCACGGTCATTACGAAACACATTGTAATTATTTCCAAATAGTTCACAACTGGACACATTTTCAGTCAGCCACGTCTCAGTAAGGGCAAGAATAGGGAAATCACTAACAGCGATATTATGATAAACTCGGTTACATTTAGCATTCAAACCTTTCTTGAGATAGTTCCCTTATTTGTTCAATTCTGTTTGCAACAAAAATTTTAAATTTATATGATGGAGCATGAATCCAGTGAAGCACAATTTGAGTATCTGTGAAACAATGACACTTTTTTATGTTGATATTTTTTGCCTTTTTAACCTTAACCATTAATTGAACTAAAAGTAGTGCACCGCATAACTCTAGACGCGGAATGGTTTCAGTTTTTACTGGCGCAACGCGAGATTTTGCACAAACTAACTTGATGTTACATTTTTGTTCATTTTCACCTATGAATTGGCAAAGATAAATACACGCTCCATAGGCCTCTTCACTCGCGTCGCAAAATCCAATTAATTCAAATTCCCCTTTTTTACCTTTATTAATTAAGCATCTAGGAATCTGGACACTTTTTAAATGTGGCAACTCGCTATATAAATTTTTAAATTCATTTTGAATTTCTACTGGTACTATTTCATCCAATTCTAATTCAAGTTTCCATAATTTTTGAATTATTATTTTAAATAATAATACGCAAGGATTTACTAACCCTAACGGATCAAATAATTTTGCCGATTTAGACAAAATATTTCGTTTTGTTATGGCACCGTGCGATAATTGTGGTACTACATAGCCAAAATAATCAAGTTTAGAATGCCAATATAATCCTAATATATTATTTACATCATCTTTGTCGAGTAAAATTAAATTATCGGTGCATTTATCCAATCCCTCGGTGATTTCGTTGTAATTCGAGTTCCACTTATTTAATAAGAATCCACCTCCTTTTAAAATATCTATAATATTATCTAGTAAAGTTAACGCGCCTTCTAAAGTATCTGATCCCGTAAGTAAGTCGTCTATATAAAAATCGCGTTTAATAGCAACGGACGCATTAGGATGAGTATACTTTACATCTTCGGCTAGTTGTAAACATCGGACGTCTAAAAAAGATGCTGGAGCAGTACCCACACGTGACTGTATTAAGTTCAAAAAATTTAAGAGATTCTTCCTTGTTTTCCCGCCACACAATTCGTTGGAAATTACGGTGATTCGGTTCTATTAAAATTTGGCGATACATTTTATTTATATCCGCGGTACATGCATATAGAAATGATCGAAATCGTAAAATAATACTAAGGAGATCTTGTTATAAAATAGGGCCTGTTAAAAATAAGTTATTTAATGAATTCCCGCTATTTGTTTTCGCGGACGCATCAAAAACAACCCGTGTTTTAGTTGTGAGTGATTCTTGTTTAAACACAGCATGATGGGGTAAGTAATAGTTAGGTATCGCGTCGTTAGGTTTAATTTCTTGCATGTGACCTAAATCTATATATTCATTAATGAACTCAGTGTATTTTTCTTTTAATTGAGGATTTGATTTAAAGCGCCCTTCCAGATTATGAAATCGCTTTATTGCCATAAATTTTGATTCTCCAATGTCAAGAGGAAAAGAGTTAAAAGGAAGTGCCACCATAAATCTACCCTCGTCAGTCCTTTTGACATTTTTTCTGAAAATGTGTTTCGCATTCAGTTTCCGCTGGTCACAAGGAATTTATTGGTTCTGGTTGAACAGATTCCGGTTCCCAGAACTTTCTTAAATCCAATGTCGCAGCATGACAAGTACTTGACGTTGTTTTCGTCATGTTTGGTATATTACCCCCCATTACCCAACCCAAATGGGTTTTTGAGAGGATTGCACCCGGAACACCCGCTGTTTTCCTGCCTGCACAAAACAGGTCCCAATAAACTTCTACCCCTAATAAACCATCAACCGGACGCGATTGTTCAGATTTCGGGTCCGCTAAATTACAATTTTTAGAAAATTTAAACACATTTTTATCAATATTTTCGTTAGGATGCACCCCAGTAATATTTGGAAGAATGTGAAATTCGCAAGTTCTTTTATAACTATTATATATAGATTGAAATGTTAAAAAAATTGTATGTGTGTCGTTTGAACTAGCGCCGTTCACACCTTGAATGGCTAAAAATCATACGTTTTCTTTAACCGTAAACGATTTGCAAAATCTTCTGTTACGAAATTAGATTGACTACCTGAACCTAATAGGAATCTCCTTCAATTATGGAATTATTTTGAACGAAAACATTCACAACCGCAGTTGATAATAAGGCTATGGCTCGACGGCTAGCAATATTAACTGATGTTTTATTTTCGTGACTTGTTGATGCCCTAACATTGTTATTTGAATTGTTTTGTGCAACAAGGTATTGTGTTTTAGTTTACATACCTTGCACGGATTTGCAAAACATTTTTGAACAGCGTGATTAGCAGATTTCAAACAATTACTACATAGTCCATTTGATTTAACAAATTCTATTCTTTGATCTGTATTCAATTGTTTAAATTTTAAACAATTTGGAATATTATGTGTGCCATTACAAAGGCGGCACAATTTCTTTTTTCTGAATTATTCTCAGAAATAAATTCGTCTTTAAAATTATTTATTACGTCTTTTGAATCACATTTTTTTTTTAATGAACTCACAAACGTCAATAATTGTTGGAAATTGTTTTTTATCTAATGTTCTTTTAAATTTAAAATAAGTTTTCTCATCTATTTTAATAGAAATTAAACATATAATAAGATCCTCAAATAATTCATCATTTGATCGCCCTAATAATTTTAATGCACGGATGTGTTTATTTATATTTCTCGTTATTTCCCTAAGTTTAACAGAATTTTCACTGTCAGCCTTTTGAGAATTAAATATTGCACTTATATGTTTATTGGCAATCGTTCTACTGTTATCATAATTGTCCACTAAGGTTGGCCAAGCTGCGTCATATTTTGCGTTGCAAATATCGAATTCACTAATTAATTCTGCTGGTTCGCCTTTTAAGCATGAAATTAGGTAATGAAATTTTTGAATATTCTTTATTCCACTGTTTTCGTGTATTAACGACTTGAACTTCTTATAAAAATTAAGCCAGTTTTCAAAATTGCCATTAAATTCGGGCAGAGAAATTTCAGGTAATTTAGTATTAGAATCCGAAGTCGGTGTCGAACCCGACCGTAGATTTTTATTAGAATTTTTTGATTCTATTAACATGGTTGGTAATTCATATGCCTTAACATATTTTGCCTCAAATTTCTCTACCGCATCAACATCGTCTTCGGGAATTTCCAAATCTGCGGGCCTTAGTTCGTATATATCCGCTTGTACTTTGATAAATTCATCTAAATTTCCTTTAATTGATTCAGTGTTATTTTTTTAATAAAAATATTGTAGCATTTTTAGCATCATCACATTTTATGAATGTTTCAAAACGAGTTAACTAATTTTTTAAAATTCCACGTTGTTTTTTTTAATTCAGCCATTGTTAATTACTGCAAGGATATGGAGAAAAATAGGGAACTAACCTTACAATATCTTCTCCTGAAGAATGTTCCTCCTTGAAATGTTCTTCTTGCGCGAAACACTTACTTGTTCGCGAATTAATTAACGAGTCTATAGTCAGTAATATTCTTGATACCAGACGGTGTACTTCGTAAATAAAAAAAATACGTATGATGCGCGACTATTATCACTTTACACTTCCGTTTTGAAGGACCATGTTTAATCTTGGTGGCCGTTAGGCTAATAAAAGAAGTTAGATGTTTTTTGCCGTTTAATTATAATAATCGCACACGTAATACAATTCTTAATGCGAGTACATACTCTAATTCGGATCGATTATTCACTTACTTTTCGGACCGATGGTTATTGAAGAAGGGGCGATTTGCCTATCCGGTACCTGTTTATATAGGGGGTGGATCTTCCCTTACCCCGACACCCAGATGGAGGGTGGACACTATCCAAATTGTATTTTCTTCAGGAAAGCTTTTTTACCTTTAATCTCTTTTGTAAATACGCACAAAAGAATTTTACCAATGTTACCGAAACAGCTGGGTAATATACTGAAATTTACGGTAGATTACCAGTGGTAATTACCAACGTAAATTACCACGAACTGTTAGGCAGAAATGTCTTTTTTTAAACGTATTATCTTCAATTTGCGTATCTCGGATTTTTTTTGAAAATCCACTTGCTATTGTCAATGCTGCTTTTTTATATTAGCAATAGACGAATTGCAGATTGAACTACAATATTATTCATCAATCATACTAAAAAATAAATTATTTTTTTAAAATATCACCGCAGGTTGAAACCGGTAGGTGATCGACCAAAAATGGTTCAGAGATCGACTGGTCGAACGCGATCGACGGGTTGAACAACCCTGTGCTAGCAGCTAGAGTTTATTTTATTATTAAATTGTAATTTAACGCCCCAAAACATTTATATATAAACCAGCAAAAAAAATAAATTTTGTAGCAGAGTTATATTCTGCTAATTAACATGAAAAATAATATAAAGTATACATTGTTAAACAACGGTTAATTTTACTTATAACTTATATTTCAATTAATCAATATATTTAATAATTAGTTTAATAAATTAAAGTAATGTTACTAAGAAAAAACATTTCCCTTGTAAATATTAAATTAAATCGTGTTATAATTTGGTAGTATTGAATTCATAAATTATTGAATTCAATACTACCAAATTATAACACGATTTAATTTAATATTTACAAGGGAAATGTTTTTTCTTGGTAACATTACTTTAATTTATTTTAATTTAAGATAAGTATTTTATTAAAAAAAAGTGTAAATTTATTCCCAAAATTTCATTGTACAGTACGTATACGTTTCAAAGCTATATTTCCATTATCTTAGATAAACAACAGTTGTTTGCTCTTATAATAGATAAATTATATATAGGGTGCTCGTATTTCAACAGAATCTATAGGGATCTTGGTTATTTGAAGAGATAGAGAGTGGGTTAAATTAAGGCAAAGTTGCGTATTTTAGGGCCAAATAATAATCTAAAAACAAATTTGAAATATCTTCTTTCGCTTTTGAGATATTGTCAAAACACGGATTTTTTTAAATTTCGTTTTTATTTTTTTTTATTCAAAAACCATTGAATCCAGACATTTCCAACTTTAACATTATACAGGCACTTTTTAACAAGAAACCTAGTAACATATTTTATTTTAAAATAACTATAACATTTACCCAGGGACCATAGCCAACTTTCGTTTTTCTTCAAGAAAGCAACACCAAATAGTGATAACATCCAACAGCTTGTAAATGACTTTAATAATTTTTCTAACAACACTACCAAAAACCTCCTAATACACTCGACAAATAGTAATCCAGTTAATATTCCGTTTAACAAACATAGCATGTTTATGACTCCTACCGATTCTATGGAAATAATTAGTATCACAAAAAATTTAAAAAGTAGTTACAGTGCTGGTATAGATGAAGTACCTATATATATTATAAAAAAGTGTATCGAGTATATAGCAAAACCATTAGCTGACATTATTAATTTTTCTTTAGTAACTGGCACTTATCCTGAAAAGTTAAAAATGTCTGTTATTACCCCTATATTCAAGAAAGGGAATCACGATGAAATACAAAATTACAGACCAATAAGTATACAAAATTCATTCTCTAAGATCTTTGAAAAAATAGTGTATTCAAGGCTAAGTTTATTCTTCATGAAATCTGAGTTACTAAATCCAATGCAACACGGTTTTCTTAAAGGAAAAAATATAAACACTGCCGTCTACGAACTTATAAACTTTATTTTAGAAAGTCTTGAACAAAATAATTTAGCATGTGGTCTCTTTATTGATTTGACTAAGGCTTTCGATACACTAGATCACGAAATATTACTTAATAAATTATATAGGTACGGCGTGAGAGGGACTGCCTACAAATACTTTGAATCATACCTAA
Source organism: Philonthus cognatus (assembly GCA_932526585.2). Classification (NCBI taxonomy): domain Eukaryota; kingdom Metazoa; phylum Arthropoda; class Insecta; order Coleoptera; family Staphylinidae; genus Philonthus; species Philonthus cognatus. Next base: position 9,020,063 of record OW052249.1, on the reverse strand, counting down.
CAAATCGTATACATTATACAAGATTAAAGGACACTAAGGACGGAACAAATATACTATCAGATCCTTTGAAAGCAACAATGGGTATACCGTAGGGCAGTATCCTTGGCCCTTTACTTTTTATAATATATATTAACGACATTCCTTATACAACATCTCCAGACTGTAAACTGATTAATTATGCTGACGATACTAATCTTTTATTAAAGGGATCTACATTGCCAGATATAATTAGTGATGGAAACATAAACATGAATATGATGGAAAATTGGTTTCAAAGAAATAAATTAGTTTTGAACACAAGTAAAACATCTTGTGTCCTATTCAAAACCAATCAAGGATTTGTAACACCTGATAGCATCAAATTAAATAATAATATATACAATCTAACAAATTCTGTAAAAGTCCTTGGGATTACAATAGACGATACACTTACTTTCTCTGCACATATATGCAAACTATGTAATAAAGTAAGTAGCGCTTGTTTTGGTTTGCGTATTTTAACTAAATTAGCATCAATCAATATTTCAAAACTGTTTTATTTCGCCAATATATATTCTCACCTAAAATATGGCATAATATTTTGGGGGGGATCTGTCGATATAAACAAAATATTTGTGGTACAAAAAAAAGCAATAAGAATTCTCCATAAGTTAAAATTCAGTCAAAGCTGTAGAGGGGAATTTAGAAATGCAAATGTATTGACCGTATATGGCATTTACATATATGAGTGTCTGAAGTTTCTTTGGAAACATAACAACTATTTTGATCAAATTTTTACAAACTCTGTATACCCTAAAAGAAATGGTCAAATCTACAACTTGCCTCACCATCGTCTAAAAAAATACGAGGAAGGATGTTTCTACTCAGCCATAAAACTATACAATCATTTGCCAGCAAGCATAAAAAATATTGAAACATATAAGAAACACACAAGTCTATTTTAGTAGATATACATAAATTTTAAATTGTACTTATGTCCTGTATATATTTGTTCTATATTTGTTTATTTTATCTATATTACATATTTTCTTAATATCCTTCCATATTGTCTGACGCATTTACGTACACAATTGTATATTATGTAATTGTTATTGTAAATAAAGACCATTATTATTATTATTATTATTATTATTATTATTATTATTATTATTATTATTATTATTATTATTATTATTATTATTATTATTATTATTATTATTATTATTATTATTATTATTATTATTATTATTATTATTATTATTATTATTATTATTATTATTATTATTATTATTATTATTATTATTATTATTATTATTATTATTATTATTATTATTATTATTATTATTATTATTATTATTATTATTATTATTATTATTATTATTATGGGCGCCATTTCGCATTATCTTATTTTTTGGAAGAATATTTTTTTCTGAATGCAATGATTGATCATACTTATAGTTTATTGTACATTTTATATGTAAAATTTTAATCTTTTGTTTTTTGTAAAGAGTGCCTTGGAAACAGTTGAGTAACTCACTCATTTGACAGTTCCTAGGACCCATAATTGTTGTTATAATACATCACCAGTTGTGATGCATTTTAAAGTAACGAGTGTCTTCCACTCCCAGGCTAAGCATCAGAGCTGGGCAGGATTCGAAACATTCAGGATTCGATTTCCGGATTCGAATCCTTTTAGAGGATTCAAAAGAGGTATTCGATTACTTTGGTAAAAACGGATTCGTGATCCGGATTCGTTATATATTTTTAAAAGGATTCGTATTCGAATCCAGACGTAGATGATTCGAATCCTTATAAAAGGATTCGAATTCTTATAAAAGGATTCGATCCTTATAAAAGGATTCGAATTCTTATAAAAGGATTCGAATCCTTATAAAAGGAATCGAATCCTTATAAACGGATTCGAATCCTCATTCACGGATTCAAATCCTCCTAAATAATTCGAATCATCCCTATTAAGGCTGGGATCCGAATTCGATTAATTCAAATAGTTAAATATTCTAATATGAATATTTAAATCACCAAATTATTCATATTTGAATATAAATATTTAAAATTTTCGAATAATTCAAATATTTGTGAATGCATATTTGGTTACTTAACCATGAAAAATATCCAACGATAATAGTATATTTTTAACTTCACTTGAAATCAGTGTTTTATACGCGTGGCGCATGAAGTAAAATTTCGAGTTTAGAAAAGCCCCGTGAAAATTTGTTTCGGGTCGCTGCGCGACCCTCGACAAATTTTCTACGCGGGGCTTTTCTAAACTCGAAATTTTACTTCATGCTTAGTCTGGGAGTGGACAACACTCGTTCTTAAAAGTTTCAAATTGAAGGATCAGTCTAGATTACTAAGTTTATTACCATTTTACAAAGGCTACAGCTCGAAGGACCAACCATGGTCTTCGGAGACCGAAGGACTACAGGGAATCGAAGTTTTTTTACAAGAAAACAACGAATATCTGAAGGTTTACAGCGTGGATAGGAAAGAAAACATCTAATTTTGAAAAAATATCGAAGTTGGGTTGGTTTTCAGTGCATTTTTAACTTCACTTTAAATCAGTGTTTTATACGCGTGGCGCATGAAGTAAAATTTCGAGTTTAGAAAAGACCCGCGAAAATTTGTCTCGGGTCGCTGCGCGACCCTCGACAAATTTTCTATGCGGGGCTTTTCTAAACTCGAAATTTTACTTCATGCTTAGTCTGGGAGTGGACAGAACTCGTTTGAATTTTAAATTTAACTCTTTTAAAAAATCGACGTATGTAATATAATAAATCATTCATTAAAATCATAGAACAAGATGCAAAATTTTACCTAAAATTAACTTTTAGAGTTAACTTTATAATTTGCTCGGCACTTAATGGGTGAATATTCTATTCCTAAAAAAACCGTTATTATTTAATATTAAAGTTGCATTTAATACAATAACAAACTGTGAATAAATCGACATAAATCTAGAAATATCGAAAATCTCGACATGTAGAAAATCTTGACGGTCCACTCCCAGACTAAGCATGAAGTAAAATTTCGAGTTTAGAAAAGCCCCAAGTAGAAAATTTGTCGAGGGTCGCGCAGCGACCCGAGACAAATTTTCACGGGGATTTTCTAAACTCGAAATTTTACTTCATGCGCCACGCGTATAAAACACTGATTTAAAGTGAAGTTAGAAACGCACTGAAAACCAACACAACTTCGATATTTTTTCAAAATTGGATGTTTTCTTTCCCATCCATGCTGTAAACCTTCAGATATTCGTTGTTTTCTTGTAAATAAACTTCGATTTCCTGTAGTCCTTCGGTCTCCGAAGACCATGATTGGTCCTTCGAGCTGTAGCCTTTGTAAAATGATAATAAACTTAGTAATCTAGAGTGATTCTTTAATTTGAAACTTCTAAGAACGAGTGTTGTCCACTCCCAGACTAAGCATGAAGTAATATTTCGAGTTTAGAAAAGCCCCGCGTAGAAAATGTTCACGGGGCTTTTCTAAACTCGAAATTTTACTTCATGCGCCACGCGTATAAGACACAGATTCAAAATGAAGTTCAATAACACATATATCATCATTAATTAAAATTATTATATAATCAGATATTTAGTCGGCAAATGAACATTTTTGTTAATAGAAACTGGTGGAATAAAATATTACTGGTTGCAAATAATAGATTCAAATTTATTTTTAAAGGATTTGTATCTGTGATTCAAAAATGAGGATTCGAATCTTTGATTCGAAGCATATTTTTCACTTACGAATCCTTTATTCGAGTATTCATGATTCGAATCATATTAGGTGATTCGGATTCGTGATTCGAATCCTGTTTTTGAGGATTCATCCCAGCTCTGCTAAGCATAAAGTAACATTTTGAGTTAAAAAAGCCCTTCATGCGCCACGCGTATAAAAAAAATATATAATTTTTGTGAATAGTTTTGGAATAATAATAATAAAAGTAGAATAAATTTAGTTTGTGCAACTTTTACATACTGTTGATATCTTTCATCATATTTTTTTTAATTTATGTTTTGTGTGATAATCGATACATTTTATTAAAATTACAAAAGATTGACAACTTATAAATAATTTTGACTGCTAACAATGATTGACTACTGTCAAGATTTTATTGATTAATAGATATGACGTCATTGTTTCCAAGGCACTCTTTGCATAAAAGAAAATATTTTAATTTGAAATATCAAAACTAAAATAAATTATGAGAGTTCAGAAAAAAATATTCTTTCAAAAAATATGAAAATCCAAAATGGCGCCCATAAGAAAAACAAAAGTTGGCTATGGTCTCCGGGTAAATGTTATAGTTATCTTAAAAAAAATTGCTACTAGATTCTTCATTAAAAAGTGCCAAAGTTCTAAATATCCAGATCCAATGGTTTTTGAATAAAAAAATAAAAACGATTTTTCAAAAAAACTGTTTTTTGTTGATATCTCGAAAACAAAAAACGATATTTCAAAATTGTTTTTAGATTATTGTTAGGCTCTAAGGTACGCAACTTTGCTCCTATTTATCCGACTCTCAATATCTTCAAATAACTGAGATCCCCATATATTCTGTCGAAATACGGACACTCTATATAAGTTTTTGATCTTAATTGGGTATTTAATAATCAAAATATAATAGCAAATCATGTTTGTTTGTGCATGGCTCACACGCTGATCATGATTTAATTAGATATATTATTTTTATAAAATGCATTGTTTTCTGATTTGTATCATACAATTCTCAATTAAGGCTGGGAATCTGAAATATTGAATTCAATTATTCTGTAATAAAGCATTTGCATAAAATAAGGTTTTAATACTTTTCCTAATATTATGTTTTCTCTACCTTTTATTTTAGAAATTAATTCTTGCTGTGACTTTTTCTTTAACCCTTTGAGTATTAGGTGTCATTTAAATTGAGCTCAAATAATGATCTTATTCGAACATTCAACTATTTGGAGTATTCAAGTTCTATCAGTAATAAAATATTAAATATTAATTTGTTTTTAATACAGAGTGATTTAGAATATGTGTAAAAATAAAATTCACAACTGTTCAAGGGGTAATTTGAAGAATTGAAGACAATAAGTTAAATAAACAAAGGTCAGATTTATTTACAAAACCACACCTCATGCAAAGTAAACAATTATTGTTGATACAATTCAATATTTTAAACATAATTGAATAATAACATAACTTCCTCTCAAATCCATATACCTTTTCTGGTGTTGGGCGGGCCTTCTGATCCCTAAAACCAATATTGTTCGCCCTTTTCTTCTTTTACTTGTATTTCTTGTTTCAATTATTTTTGTTGTGAATCTATCTGTCTTTATTCTAGTTATGTGCCCATAAGACTTAAATTGTTTCTTTTTATTTTTCTAGCAATCAGTTCTTGTTTTGTTGTTTTTCTGTCCCCGTTTTGTTTTCCAGCTATTCTTCTTAGATTTTTAATTTCAATCGCATTTATCTTGTCTAAATTTCCATAATTTATAACTGGTATTGTTATTGTAATATGTATTTTCATTTTCACTTTCATATCAATAGCTTTATGTACCAGTACCGTCTCATTCATTCAGTAGTATACAGGGTGCCTACGCTAAACCGTTCGTTAAAAGTTTATGGGGTTGCCGTTGCACTGAAAAATTGAAAAAATTCCTTGTCATATGGTTGAATCAGTTTTCGTCATATGAAATATTTTCAAAGTTATATCACTTCCGGTTCCAACGGAAGTAGCACCAAATTTGTTATTTTAAACGGAACACCCTATATATTAGTATTTTTTTGGGTTCCTCGTTTAAATTGCAACATATTTTATTGGAACATATGTACACTTATCTCTTATAGTTTTCAAGAACTAAAAATATTTCTAAAATTTTGACCTCTAAAAGGCATCTTGAAATCTGTCTGTAACTTCATTTAAGAATAAGATAAAAATATGATTCATATCTCTACTTGTACCTAGAAGATGCCTCTATGAGTGAATTAATTGGAAACTGTCAATTTTGACAATAAATGTTCTTATAATGTTAATATCTGAGCGCTCTCTTCAATATCTAGTAATTCAATTTTTTAAATGGAATGACCTAATTTTTATCATGTGGTACCATTGGGGGAAATATTTTCTACAAAAAAGTATTATACAACTATTCTCTCAAAGCAAGTAGTTTTCGAATTATTTCGAAAATTCGTTTTTCGTCGCATTTATGCAGGGTATAATGCGCGCATGAGTCGCAATTTAATTTTAGTAGGCCAGTAGTATGTTATTGTTTTGTCGCAATTGTATTGCGAAATGTTAAATAATAAAAAGAATTAGTATAAAGTTTTAAAGTAATCAACAAAATGAACAAATACACGCATCAACAAATTATCAATTTATTCTTTATATATGGCAACTGCCTATTGAACAAAATTTGATTCCAATCTTCTAAATCTTGTTTTATTCATCGGCAGAAAATGTAAATAAGTTTCATAAAATACTTTACATGTTCGAGTAACAATTCTGTCGCAGTTGCCCATGTATAAAGAATAAATTGATAATTTGTTGATGGGTGTATTTATTTATTTTGTTAATTTCTGTATAACGTTGTACTAATTGTTTTTATTATTTGACATTTCGCATTACATACGCGACAAAACAAAAGCATTACTACTTGCCTACTAAAATTCAGTTGCAACTAATGCGTGCATTATTCCCTGCATAAATGCGACGAAAAACGAATCTTCGAAATAATTTGAAAACCACTTGCCTTAGGAGTATAGTTTTTTATACTTTTTTGTAGGAAATCCACCCCCTCCCCCCCAAAATTGCACCACGTGATAAAATATAGGTCATTCCTATCCTATTCCTATCCTGTGGGTATGATCCATTCCATTTGTTTCTGGATCTCGCCTAGCTATGGAAAAGTGACAGTTTAAGTATTGTAAATGGGGCTGGTTGTGTTTTAAATCAAGGTTTTTAAATGTCACTGTCAGATGTTCGATTTTAAGGTTAAAATTTCTGACTATTGTGATCTTACACTGTTGCCTGTTTTACAAATTTTCAGATATAAAAGGATAATAATATGCAGTTTTAAGATTAACAACTACTTGGTTTTTGTACATACAAACACAGCAATAATATTGTATATAACAAATATAATGAATTAGGCTCTGCAAACTTATTTCGTCATCCATTTGTATTTCTCGCTTGGGTCTTCCCGTTAACACATTTTGATCAACTCCATCAGTATTTTCAGTATTTTTTTTGTAGAATTGCAAATTTATTCCCACCCTCTTGTGATACTGATAATTTTCATGTCAAACAATTTTTAAGCCCTCATTCAACTTTTATTATTTAGTCAAGAGAACCTGCATCTGAATCTTCTGATGTTTATTCTGAGCCAGATTCCCCAAGCGAAATAATAAAAGGAGGAATGGTTTCAAAAAAAAGGTTCCCCATGTGTTTTGTCCAGTCATCCGAAATAAGTTTTTCACAATGATCACAGAAATTTTGCCACATATCGGATGTACATTTTGAGAGAGACTCAAGCCATAAATTCTGAACACGATCCTTAGATGGTTGCTTAGAATTTATGTGCTTATTGTAGTAAGTCTTACAAAACCCCCATGCCATTTCAATTGGATTGTATTGACAATGGTATGGCGGTAATCTAAGAACTTCGTGCCCGCTCTTTCTCAAAATGTCATCCACTACGTAAATTTTGTCATTTGATCGAAAAGGTATAAACAAAGCCCATAGTTCCTTTTTGGTTAATTTTGGATTGAATTTTACATTGTGTTTAACCAACCACTCCTGCATTTCGCATTTCTTACAAGAAAATGAAGGAGTTTTGTCTAATTGCACAGAATGGTATGCAGCATTATCCATAATAACTACACATTTCCCTGAAAGCTTAGCCAAAGCAGGAATAAGTTGATTAACCACCCAATTTTGAAAAGTATTACCATCCATTGTGGCATGGTAATCTCGGTCATTGTTTTTCGAATGTAATAAAAAATCGCACCCATCCAAAAACCCACCCCTATACCCAGCATGTAGAATGGTGAAGCGTTTGCCTTCATTTTTGAAAAAGGAATAAGGAAATCAGGAAATAAGGAATCAGGAGTGTCAATTAATAAAAAATGTAAATGTTGATACTGCAACATAACAACACGAAAGCATGGCTAGACGAGATCCAGAAACAAATGGAATATATGATACAAGTAGAGATATAAATTATATTTTTATCTTATTCTTAAGAGAAGTTACAGACAGATTTCAAGATGCCTTTTAGAGGTAAAAATTTTAGAAATATTTTTTTTGCTTGAAAACTATAAGAGATAAGTGTACATATGTTCGAATAAAATAAGTTGCAATTTAAACAAGGAATCCAAAACAATACTAATATATAGAGTTGTCCATTTAAAATAACAAATTTGGTGCTCCTTCCGGTGGAACCGGAAGTGATATAAAGTTGAAAATATTTCACATGAGGAAAACTGATTCAACCGTATGACAAGGATTTTTTTCAAATTTTTAGTGCAAAGGCAACCCCATAAACTTTTAACGAACGGTTTAGCGTAGACACCAGAGCTGGGCAGGATTCGAATCATTCAGGAGAGGTATTCGTATACTTTAGTGAAAACGGATTCGTGATCCGGATTCGTTACATTTTTTTTAAAGGATTCGTATTCGAATCCAAACGTAGATGATTCGAATCCTTATAAAAGGATTCGAATTCTTATAAAAGGATTCCAATCCTTATAAAAGGAATCAAATCCTTATAAAATTCGAATCCTGATACATGGATTCAAATCCTCCTAAATAATTTGAATCATCGCTATTAAGGCTGGGATTCGAATTCGATTAATTCAAATAGTCAAATATTCTAATATGAATATTTAAATCACTAAATTATTCATATTTGAATATAAATATTGAAATTTTCGAATAATTCAAATATTTGTGAATGCATATTTGGTTACTTAACCATGAAAAATATCCAACGTTAATAGTATATTTTTAACTTCACTTGAAATCAGTGTTTTATACGCGTGGTGCATGAAGTAAAATTTCGAGTTTAGAAAAGCCCCGTGAAAATTTGTCTCGGGTCGCTGAGCGACCCTCGACAGATTTTCTACGCGGGGCTTTTCTAAACTCGAAATTTTACTTCATGCTTTGTCTGGGAATGGACAACACTCGTTCTTAGAAGATTCAAATTGAAGGATTACTCTAGATTACTAAGTTTATTACCGTTTTACAAAGGCAACAGCTCAAAGGACCAACCGTGGTCTTCGCAGAACGAAGGACTGCAGGGAATCGAAGTTTTCTACAAGAAAACAACGAATATCTGAAGGTTTACAGCATGGATAGGAAAGAAAACATCTAATTTTAAAAAAATATCGAAGTTGGGTTGGTTTTCAGTGCATTTTTAACTTTACTTTAAATCAGTCTTCTATACGCGTGGCGCATGAAGTAAAATTTCGAGTTTGGAAAATCTCCGCGAAAATTTGTCTCGGGTCGCTGCGCAACCCTCGACAAATTTTCTACGCGGGGCTTTTCTAAACTCGAAATTTTACTTCATGCTTAGTCTGGGAGTGGACAACACTCGTTTGAATTTTAAATTTAACTCTTTTAAAAAATCGACATATGTAATATAATAAATCATTCATTAAAATCATAGAAAAAGATGCAAAATTTTACCTAAAATTAACTTTTAGAGTTAACTTTATAATTTGTTCGGCTCTTAAAGTGTGAATATTCTATTCCTAAAAAAACGTTTTTATTTAATTTTGAAGTTGCATTTAATACAATAACAAACTTTTAATAAATCGACATAAATCTAGAAATATCAAAAATCTCGACATGTAGAAAATTTTGACAGTTCACTCCCAGACTAAGCATGAAGTAAAATTTCGAGTTTAGAAAAGCCCCGCGTAGAAAATTTGTCGAGGGTCGCGCAGCGACCCGAGACAAATTTTCACGGGGCTTTTCTAAACCAACCCAACTTCGATATTTTTTCAAAATTGGATGTTTTTTTTTCCTATCCATGCTGTAAACCTTCAGATATTCGTTGTTTTCTTGTAAATAAACTTCGATTCCCTGTAGTCCTTCGGTCTCCGAAGACCATGATTGGTCCTTCGAGCTGTAGCCTTTGTAAATTGGTAATAAACTTAGTAATCTAAAGTAATCCTTTAATTTGAAACTTCTAAGAACGAGTGTTGTCTACTCCCAGACTAAGCATGAAGTAAAATTTCGAGTTTAGAAAAGCCCCGCCTAGAAAATTTGTTGAGCGTCGCGCAGCGTTCCGAGACAAATTTTCACGGGGCTTTTCTAAACTCGAAATTTTACTTCATGCGCCAGGCGTATAAAACACAGATTCAAAATGAAGTTCAATAACACATATATCATCATTAATTAAAATCATTATATAATCAGATATTTAGTCAGTAACTGAACATGTTTGTTAATAGAAACTGATGGAATAAAATATTAATGGTTGCAAATAATAGATTCAAATTTATTTTTAAAGGATTTGTATCCGTGATTCAAAAATGAGGATTCGAATCTTTGATTCAAACCATATTTTTCACTCACGAATCCTTTATTCGAGTATTCGTGATTCGAATCATATTAGGTGATTCGGATTCGTGATTCGAATCATGTTTTTGAGGATTCATCCCAGCTCTGGTAGACACCCTGTATGCTCGTTGACTGGCTAGCAGAGCTGGGACGAATCCTCGTAAAAAAGATTTGAATCACGAATCAGAATCATCTTCTATGATTCGAAACACGAATACTACAATAAAGGATTCGTAAGAAATAAATATGATTCGAATCAAATATTCGAATCCAGTTTTAACAAATCACGAATACAAATTCTTTAAGAATAAACTTGATTTTATTATTTTTTTTTGCAACTATTAACATATAAATATCGCTACCAGTTGTCTTATCAAAAATATTCAAAATCTAATTATTTATTATTAACACCGAACATCGTTGATAACAGACTGAATATCTGATTCTGTGTTACTCTAATTAAAGATGTATTTGTATGTTTTTGAACTTCACTTCAAATCAGTGTTTTGTACGCCTGGCGCATAGACTAAACTTTCAAGTTTAGAAACGCCTGCAAATTTGGTTTGGTCGCGTAGCGCGTAGCGAATACTTTAGTGATAACGGATTCGTGATCCGGATTCGTAACATTTTTTTTAAAGGATTCGTATTCGAATCCAGACGTAGATGATTCGAATCCTTATACAAGGATTCGAATTCTTATAAAAGGATTCGAATTCTTATAAAATGATTCGAATCCTCATACACGGTATCAAATCCTCCCAAATTATTCGAATCATCGCTATTAAGGCTGGGATTCGAATTCGATTAATTTAAATAGTAAAATATTCTAATATGAATATTTAAATCACTAAATTATTCATATTTGAATATAAATATTTAAATTTTCGAATAATTCAAATATTTGTAAATGCATTTTCGGTTACTTAACCATTAAACATTTCCAACCTTAATAGTATATTTTTAACTTCACTTGAAATCAGTGTTTTATACGCGTGGCGCATGAAGTAAAATTTCAAGTTTAGAAAAGCCCCGTGAAAATTTGTCTCGGATCGCTGCGCGACCCTCGACAAATTTTCTACGCTGGGCTTTTCTAAACTCGAAATTTTACTTCATGCTTCATCTGGGAGTGGACAACACTCGTTTGAACTTTAAATTTAACTCTTTTATAAAATCGACGTATGTAATATAATAAATCATACGTAAAAATCATTGAAAAAGATGCAAAATTTTACCTAAAATTAACTTTTAGAGTTACCTTTATAATTTGCTCGGCTCTTTATGGGTGAATATTCTATTCCTAAGAAAAACCGTATTTCTTTAATATTAAAGTTGCATTTAATATAATAACAAACTGTGAATAAATCGACAAAAATCTAGAAATATCAAAAATCTCGACGTGTAGAAAATCTTGACGGTCCACTCCCAGACTAAGAATGAAGTAAAATTTCGAGTTTAGAAAAGCCCCGCGTAGAAAATTTGTCTCGAGTCGCGCAGCGACCCGAGACAAATTTTTACGGTGCTTTTCTAAACTCGAAATTTTACTTCATGCGCCACGCGTATAAACCACTGATTTAAAATGAAGTTCAATAACACATATATCATCACTAATTAAAATCATTATTTAATCAGATATTTAGTAGGTAAATGAACATTTTTGTTAATAGAAACTGATGGAATAAAATGTTACTGGTTGCAAATAATAGATTCAAATTTATTTTTAAAGGATTTGTATTCGTGATTCAAAAATGAGGATTCGAATCTTTGATTCGAATCATATTTTTCGTGATTCGAATGCTGTTTTTGAGGATTCATCCCAGCTCTTGAATCAGGGAAATGTTGAAAAAATTTAACATTTCAGATTGTGGCTACCATGCCAGTTTTACTTCAAATAATATTAAACAAAAATTTTAATACTAGATTATTATCTTTAAAAACATTTTCAGTCATTTAGTGTTCTTATCAAAGCATTCTGTTTGAAGTTTCGAACGAGCGTTTCCACTCCCGGACTAAGCGTGAAGTAAAATTTCGAGTTTAGAAAAGCCCCTTGAATATAACAGTGATTTAGCGAGAAATTTAAAAATAAACAAAACAAGTTTTTCATGTTAATCCTCACAATTAATTCGAATTATTTTTGACGATTCAAATCCTCTTGTAAGTATTCGAATTCTTTTTTAAGTATTCAAATCCTTTTATAAATAATCGAATCCTTTTATAAATATTCGAGTCTTTTTATAAATATTCGAATCTTTTTATAAATATTCGAATCAGCAGCATTTGGATTTGAAGACGAATCCTCTTAAAAAAATATAACAAATCCGGATCACGAATCCAGTTTAACTAAAGTATTCGAATGCCTATTTTGAATCCTCTAAAAGGTTTCGAATCCTGAATAATTTGAATCCTGCCCAGCTCTGCTGGTTGGCTCTGTTTGTTATTTCTGCCTCTATTTTTCCCCAAATATTTCAAATATGTTTTGCTCAACTCTATCCTTACATTTAATGTCTTTGTTTATTTTTGGTTATCTTGTTTTTCATAATTGATCATTATTTTAGTTTTGTTTATGTTTACCTTCATTTTTATAGTTTCTATTTCCATAGTCCATATGTTGACTAGTTTCTGCATTTTATGTTTGGTGTTTATTATTAGAACCACATCGTCTGCATATAGCAGGTTACTAATTCTAAGTGGTTCTAAATTTCTATTCTCAATTGCTGTAATGTACATTTGGTAATTCAAATAAAAGTATGAAGAAACGTTATTAGTGCTTTATTTATCAACTCATTTACTGTGTTTAGTTGTTCATCTTGTGATTTCATCCTCTTCACAATGGTATCCATAACCGGTAAAAACAGTAATGGACTCAGACTATCTTACTGCTTTATTTATTTTTTTATGATGATTTTTTCTGGCCTGCGATTTGCGTTTTAGCCCTCACTGTTTCGTACGTGTTCCATACTGTTCGATATTTCTAGTTCTTCTACAGTTTTTCATATATCTTGTCTATCTACTATGTCAAAGGCTGCTTTAGATCGATTAATGTCAAGAACATTTCTTTTCTTTCCCCTATCTTTCGTTCTAATAAGTTCCTTATTATAAATATGTTGTCACTTGTTTGTCTTCCTGGTATAAAAGCCTTCGTTCTTCCTCTAACCTCCGTTCCATGTATTCTCTTAATCTTTTTTCGAGTATTCTAGTTTATAACCTCAGCTAGTTTGTGCTAGACATATCGCCTTGTAATTTTCGCATTGGGTTTGTTCTCTATTTTTATAGATTTTAAGTATTACATAATTTTCCCATTATATTAGTATCTTTTTTTCAAACTTTCAGTGAAGTTCAAAATATTTAAGCAGTTGATTTTACGTTAATAAATATTAGATATTTCGTTTATTTCGGGTTTTATATACATTGTTAAATTGTTAAATTGTATTTAATAATAATTCTGTATTTCACTAGCTCTAGGTTTGTAAAAAATTAAAATCGGTCATATGTTTATGTAATCTATTGCCTTCAAATTAACACCCGAACAAGATGTAAATTTATTTTACACTTGTTCTGAATCACTCTGTATAATGGATACTACCATTCATCCTAAGGACACGTTGTTTGTGATTTTTTAATATTTGTTTAAAGGATTACTAAAATATTCGATTATCTAATAATTTAAAGTATTCCAATATTAAAAGTATTCAAATTAAGAATAACAAAATTACAATCACAAAATAAATTAATTATGTATGAGAATAGTTTTTAAATGAATATTCAAATACTCAATGCTGAAATATTCCCAGCGTTAGTTTTAATGAATAATTTATTATGTATTTATTATATTTACGTAATATTATATGCATCATGTCGCATCCTAATAATGATTGATTTGGAAAATTAAAACAAAAACTATTTATCAACTGCAGGAAAGTCTACACATATTTTTCAAATTATTTTAATGGAACGAAACTGATGGATCTATCTATTATATACACTGTATTATATTATGAAATGAAATATATTTATTTATTGAAGCAAACTAGAATAAATGTGTGCGTCGTCACTATTAGGTCATTTATTTTTCTAGTAGTCTAAAAGTTATGTTTTTTTTTCTTGAATAAAAATGGATATATTACACATGTTTTTACAATTATTTTATACCACTATATTGAAAACTGCTAATTCAGTTGACAATATTGAACTGCGATTAAAAGTAGTAAAAGTTAACCCAATATTCGTTTCCAAAGATTTATTATATCGGTCACTGTGTTTAAAATTCACAAAATATTCATAAAGAGAATTTAAATAATATACAGTGTCCGTATATCGAAAGAATGTATGGGGATCTCAGTTTTTTAAAAGATACAGAGTCGGTTAAATTGGGGCAAAGTTGCGTATTTTATGGCCTAACAGTAATCTGAAAACAGTTTTGAAATCTTTTTTTTTGTTTTCGAGATATCAACAGAAAAAAACTGATTTTTTGTTGAAAAATCGTTTTTATTTTTTTATTCTAAAACTACTGAATGTGGGCATTTAAAACTTTGACGATATACCGGCACTTTTTAATGAGGAATCCAGTAGGATATTTTTTCTAAGATAACTATAATATTTACCCGGGGACCGTAGCCAACTTTTGTTTTTTTTTATGGGCGTTATTTTGGATATTCATATTTTTTGAAAGACTATTTTTTTTCTGCACTTAGCGATGTACCACACTTATTATTTATTTTAGATTTTATATTTTAAAATATAATATTTTATTTTTTGCAAAGAGTGCCTTCTAAACAATGAAATCATATCTAGTAATCAATAAAAACTTGACAGCAGTCAATCATTGTTAGCAGTCAAAATTAGTTAATAACTGTCAATCTTTGGTAGTAATAATAATAAGTATCGATTATCACACAAAACATAACGTATAAAAATGGTGAAATGTCCATCATAGCACTTTCTTCGTTAAAGATATGATGACTTAAATATTAACAGTATGAAAAAGTTTCACAAACTAAATTTATTCTACTTTTATTATAAATATTCCAATTATTATTATTCCAAGACTATTCGCCTGCATGTTTTGCTACATCTCAATAAATATTGATCACCATCACATTTAAGCGTTATATGTTTTTAGCTTTATTCTAAATCAGTGGTTTATACGCGTGGCGCGTGAAGTAAAATTTCGAGATTCGAAAAGCCTCGTGAAAATTTACTTCATGCTCAGTCTGGGGGTGGAAGACAATCGTTAGTTTAAAATACATTACAACTGTTAAAATATGTAACCCAACTGTTATAAAGAGAAACAACATGACGATCTTATTATAGTTCAATTCAAACTCGTGTCAAGTTGGCACGATTGGTTAAATGTCGGCTTACGCCGACTTATGTAACTGTCATTAAAGTTCAAATGTTGGCTACCGCCGACTTATGTCAACTGTTATTGTAGTCCAAATGGCGCCGACTTGTATGTCAACTGTCATTATAGTCCAAATGTCGGCTGACGCCGACTTATATCAAGTTAACTCAATGGACTAAATTTCGGCTAGCGCCGACTTATGTCAAGCTGAAACGATAGACTTATGTCAGTCAACCTAGTGATTTGCAGTCATTAGTTCACATTTTGACTATTGTAGCATTATGGCTGTAAGTCACTTGGTTAACTGTTTTATGACTACGGTAATATTTTGTCTGGTTATGTCTCTCTCGACTGTATTTCGACTATTCTGGTATTATGACTGTAAGTCACTTGGTTAGCTGTCTTTTAACTTATTAGTATTTTGTCATTAAATCGCTATATTGACTGTATTTGATATAGTGATTTATGTGACTTACAATAAAAAAAGACCTTTATTGGCATATCTCCACACATTACATTACATTTTCATTTACATTTTATTACCTAATTTCACTCCCGTATCCCTCTTACCCTCCCTTCTCTTTTCCCTCTCCCTCCCCAGCTTTTCCAACGTCCTTACCCCGCTCCCATCCTCCCTCATCCACTCCACTACCCTTCTATTCCCTTTCGCTCCCAGCCACTCCTCTTTCACCCCCTCACATTCCTCCGCCAAGTGTCCCCACGTATCCTTCCTCTGTCCACACAACACACACCTTCCATATTCTTCCCCCATCCATACATTCCTTCCTCTCTCCTCCGATCCACACCTCGCCCTTGCCACAATCACCCTATCCTCTCTACCCCATCCCTTCTCTATCAAATACTTCGGCACCCTCCCATACACCTGCCACCTCCCATACATATCATTATACTGGCTTCTGTCAATACACCCTTGCCTTTCCTGCCCTTCCACCTCTTTCGCTTTCCCCTTCACCCACTCATCCATCTTCACTCCATTTCCTAGCCATTCCATTACCTTCGCCTCCGACAGCCCTACCCTCTCATACATTTTCCTCCTCTCCCTCCTCCATCTACCCTCACCCCCACCCACACTCGTTACCCATACATCCTTCACCAATCTCTCTTCATCCAGTTCCCACAATCTCATTTCGTACCTCACCACCCTCACCATTGCCTCCCACTCTAGCCTCTCTCTGTTGGTCTCCTGAAGCACTATGTAGCTAGGCGTGGAGCTTTCCACCCCCAACATGTGCTTCAGGAACCACATCTGGTCCCTCTCTATCACCTCGTACCCTCTCGTCCCCCACACTTCTACTCCATACATTAGCACCGCTCTTACACACGCATCCCATATCTTACACGCAACCGTCACATTGTTCCCCATCCACTTCCCTCACTTGCTCCACGCCATTCCCCACGCCTTCCTCGCCTTACCCTGCACCCACCGCACATGCTCCTCATACCCTCCCGTTCCTTTAAACCAAAACCCCAAATACCTGAAACTCTTCACCCTCTCAATAACTACCCCCTTCTACTCCAATTCTTTCACCTTTCTCTCCCTCCCTTTATTCCTAAACTTCACCCACTTCGTTTTCACTACAATCACATTCATTCCCCTTTTATCCATAAACCTCTCCACTCTCTTCAACATCTCTTTCATACCTTCATACTCTCTTGCAACCAACACCACATCATCCGCATACGCCAGCATCCATACCTTCCTTACAATCATAACATCACAATAGCCGAAATACAGTCCATAGAGAGAGACATAATCAGACAAAATCCTAGGATATTTAAGAGACAGTCAATCAGGCCACTTACAGACACAATAGTCAAAACACGTTTAATAAAAATATTATTTGACAAAATTGTATGATAGTCCAAAGACAGTGAAGTAATTTATTAAGATTCAAAATGCCACACCAGTATTTCGTTTATAAACTAATACATTTTCTATCAGTACTGTAATTTATCAGATGGATGCCCGTTTTCTGGGGTGATATGTAAGCAAATTATGGATCCTGAAGTTGTCAAATTTGTAAGTTACTCAACTGTTTCCAAGGTACTTTTAACAAAAATCAAAAGATTAAAATTTTACATATAAAATGTACAATAAACTATAAATGTGAAAGATCATTGAATCCAGAAAAAAATATTCTTGTAAAATATATTAAAATCCCAATTAGAAAAACGAAAGTTGGCTATGGTCCCTGGTTAAATGATATAGTTATCTTAAAATAAAATATGTTACTAGATTTCTCGTTAAAAAGTGCCTCTATAATGTTAAAGTAAATATCTGAATTCAATAGTTTTTCAATAAATAAATAAAAACGAAATTTAAAAAAAATCCGTTTTTTCATAATATCTCAAAAACGAAAGAAGATATTTCCATTTTTTTTTTAGATTGTTATTGGGCCCTAAAATACGCATCTTTGCCTTTAACCGACTCGGTCTCTTCAAATAACCGAAATTCCTATACATTCAGTTAAAATACGGACACCCTGTATATGTAGTCACAGTAATTTTAATACATGCATTTCTAAATCCGTCAAATTGATATATTTGTCTACAACCGTCAAAATCGAAATTAAATCTGGTTTGATAAAATTATGCCGGGTTAATAAGATGTTTATTTAACTTCTAAGAGTGTTTATAGATTTCTCAACTTTTTTCTATCATTGATCCCCTTTATAGGATTTACTATGTATATGAACATCTCTCCTTTAAGATACAAAATGTTTATTTAACTTCTAAGAGTGTTTATAGGTTTCTCAACCTTTCCCTATCATCATAACCATCTGGCGGAATATTGCAATATTCAGGCACGAACCCAGGGGGTAGCTCGCGAGCCCCGGCCAATCCAAATTTGCAGGCTTTTCTAAACTCAAAAATATCATTTTATTGAATAATTTTCCAATAGAAAAAACTTTCGATTACAACTAATACAATTTTGTAAAATAATAAAGCAATATTATTTAATGTGTATCACAATGAAACACTTTTAACTTTGTTTGTATAACACGTTTTATTTAATGTGACTGCAGTTTCGACAAATTTAGCTTGTCATTATCAAACATTCAGTTAAAATACGGACACCCTGTATGATAATGACAAGCTAAATTTGTCGAAACTGCAGTCACATTAAATAAAACGTGTTATACAAACAAAGTTAAAAGTGTTTCATTGTGTAATTAACATGTATAACGAAGTAGAAGCCTCCACAATACAGAATTTAATGTGTATCAGTTTTGCATAAAAAGATAGTACAAATAAGAATTTACCAATTTAGGAAACAATAAATAATACACTTGTAACGTAGAATAAGGAATGGAATCTATTGCCAACTACACACCGGTATAAAATATTTATTTCAAAAACGCAGTTTCTTTATACACACCTGGTTTGGTATGTTTTATAGTTTTAAATGAACGGTATGTATGTGTCAGAGCTGGGCAGGATTCGAATTATTCAGGATTCGAATCCTTTTAGAGGATTCAAAAGAGGCATTCGAATACTTTAGTTAAACTGAATTCGTGATCCTGATTCGTTGCATATTTTAAGAGGATTCGTATTCGAATACAAATGCGGGCGATTCTAATCGTTATAAAAAGATTCGAATATTCATAAAAGGAATAATTCGAATTAGTTGTGAGATTTAACATATACAATTTGTTTTGTGTGTTTTTAAATCACTGTTTTATGGGCATGAAGTAAAATTTCGAATTTAGAAAAGGATGAACATTTGATTTGGTCGCGTAGCGCTACGCGACCAAATCAATTATTCATCCTTTTCTAAACTCGAAATTTTACTTCATGCTTAGTCTAGGAGTGGAAACGCTCGTTCAAAATATTAAATGACTGAACATGTTTTTAAAGATAATGATCTAGTTTTCAAAATTTTGTTTAATGTTATTTGAATTAAAACTGACATAGTAGCCATAATCTGAAATGTTACATTTTTCGACATTTCCCTAATTCAAGAATTTATTTTTTTGACCTTTTAATATAACTTTCTTCTGTGTCAATATTTAAGTTAGTTTTATAAGTTTTTACGTATTTTGTAATTTTTATGATGCCTGTTGGTTTTGACAAATTTAATAATATCATATGGTTAATTAATTTTTTGATGCCATCTATTTTACTACTTTTTGTATTGTTTATTATTGAAATTGTCAGTTAAGTTTTTTTTTTTTTCGTTAACTTTGGCCATTATTTATGTGTTTTTTATTCTGTAGAAAATTAGAAATGAATTAATTTTATATTTTCATTTGGTAAATATTTGCTAAATGTTCATTTTAACAATCTTGCAAATTTTTAAAAAAATTTATAATAGTCCATTAATTTTATAGATTTTATATGAAATAAAATGTGTTTTTAAACTAATAACTTGTAATTTTTGAGATATTGGTTTATAATTTGGAAGAAATCGGAAAAATTTAATTATACTTTTTTGTTGATTTTGAAGATTTTGACACGTATTTCCCAATTTATTGATTTATTTACTCAGCCAACGGAGTACATTTAAAAATACATAATATAATATAGTTAAAAATATGAAATACACATTAAAACATAATTAACAATGTTTGTTTATATTGACAATTCTATTAAAAGTTTATGTTTTTTGTCATATTTTTTAATATTAATGAATACAGGGTGTCCCATCTTAAAGTACTACCTGGAATATCTTCAGAACCATGAACCGAATGAAAAAATGTTCAAATAAAAATTGAATGATTTGGAAGACATACAATTTTGTAAGAAAATCAACGCCTCACCTCTAGGGGCAGCTGGGGAGGGATTAGCGTTGAAATATTATATGCGAACCCCTATTTTTTTATTAAAGAATTGGATAGAGTGGAAATGTAAGTAAGTTTTATCTAAAAACATTTTTTGTTACTTTGATAGCGGTGCAGTCAACAAAATTGTTTTTATTATGTAAATTTCTCGAAACTAATAAAAGCGGTGTGCGCGCGTGCTTCTTGTAAAAATAAAAATTAATAAAATTTATAGAATCTACACAGAAATTAATAAAATTTAATTGCTTATAATTGAAATTTAATTATCGTCACGGGATATTTCAAAATATCAAATAAAAGCTAAATTTTGATTTGAAATATTTATGAGTATTTTTTATTGGATTAAATTTTATTAATTTTGAATAATTTCTCATCATTTTGAACTTGTAATGGGTCAATAGGGGTCATGTGCGAATATTATTTTTGTCGAAAATAATTTACAATATTAATTTTAAAATCATCCAAGAAAATAATAGAAGCAAAATCAACATTTAGTAAATACGAGAATTTCATCGATAACAATTTTTCGCACGAGAGAAAAAACGACCGCAGCATCGCCTTAAAATAACAAACAAGTTCGGGCGCGTGACGTGATGCTGACATGGCAAAGAAAAATTGGGCTCAAGGTTTAACCAAGCGCAAACACAACGAATTTGCGAAGTAGGGGGAATTACGTGACGTCAGGGATGGGTGGTATTTTATAACCATATATGGTCTGCGCGAAATCTTTCATCTCCACGATCGGGTGGGAAACAGAAGTTATAAAAGCTGTGCCTAGCGGAAAACAATACAAAAAGGGAAGTCAAGAGACCGCTCGGAAAAAGAACATCACGAAAAGCAAAACTAGTTCCAAATCAAAGGAGAAAATAAAAACCAGGTAAACAATCTTCAAGATGACTTCAACATCTTTAACAAAAATAAGAATAACACAACAAAAATCAAAATTATACAACAAAAGTAAAAACTATACAACAAAAAAGAAAACAAAACAGTTAACGGGTGAGGTCGAGCTGTGCGTGGAAAACAAAGGAGAGTTCCCGCTAGTTAATTGCTGATCACAATTAACGGGTGTGGTCGTCCCGAGTTAGTAGTTAAATGACTGAAGATATTAACGGGTATGGTCGTCCCGAGCTAGTACTGCAGAGTTATGTTCCCGCTACATAATAGTACAAAAACAATTGACGAGTGTGGTCGAGCTGTGCGTGGAAAACGGACGAGTGTTCCCGCTAGTTAATTGCCTGAAAACAATTAACGGGTGTGGTTGTCCCGAGTTAGTACTGCAGAGTTATGTTCCCGCTAGTTAATAGCACAAAAACAATTGAGGGGTGCGATCAAGCTGTGCGTGGAAAATAGAGGGGTGTTCCCGCTAGTTAATTGCTTGAAAACAATTAACGGGTGTGGTCGTCTTGAGTTGGTACTGCAGAGTTATGTTCCCGCTATCTAATACTACAAAACAATTAACGGATGAGATCGGGCTCTGCTTGCTAAACGGAGAAGTGTTCCTACTGGTTGGTTTCTCTGCTAAGCTCCGGGATAGATTTTGTGGGTTTCCCATCTCGTAATGCAAATGCAGGGGTTATTTAATTTTGCTCCCACAACTAAAGTCATATACTTTTTGAGTTTAACTAAAATACACATGACTTCTAAGTACAGACGAATAATAAAGTATTTTGAGAATATAAATAGTTTAAGAAATACAAATTATTTAGAAACGTCATAATTAAGGTCAATAAACTTTACATCCGTTAAACTCACATCCTGTTTTATGTATTGTCTACACATATACTGGTCATTAAAAGGGAAGAAAGACACAGTATTTACGATAATGCATATTGACACAAACAACGAATCTGTTAAATAAATTAAAAGGGTTACTACATACACAACACAACGTAAATGAAATACAAATTATAAATTTGTATAATACCTAGGGTCGAATTACTACATTGGTGCCGTGACCAGGATGATTGAAATGACAATAAATATGTATTACATAATTTAAAATGCTATGTGCATTTGTGGACCGGAATACTTCAAATAGTTTTAAAAAGGGCGGAACCAAAGTTTTAAACGGTACAGACATAATTAATATTTAAAAATCAACAACAAAAAAATCTTAGTAGCGATTTCAAATTCATACGTGTTAGTATTTCAAGTTCAAACGCTGACCTATATTCAGAAGATAGGCGCGTAAACAAAAAGACGTAGAATAAGTATAAAGAAGCACAGACAGAAATTCCATATACAAATAAAAACAAACGCGAGTAATTCAAAAATGAAAACAAACGTGTTGGTATATCAAGTTCAATTATTGACCCACGTTTTAAAGATAAACACACTCCAGAAAAGGAAGAATAAGCAAAAAAAAAAATTAACGATTGGGAAAGCATTTTGGTAATGCACAAAATGCGCATAATAAGTTTACGTAAAACAAAAAGGAAAACATTCTAAATTTAGGAATACTAGCTAGCATCACTCAGGTAAAAATATTAAAACAAAAATATATATACAGCGTGTAAACGAACTACTGTACAGGCTCTCTACCACATAAGGGGCAGCGTTTAAATTAACAATACCTGCATTTGAAATTACCATACCTTTAGTAGATAGCTCACAAATAATTATTAAAAATTATTAATAAAAATAGGCCACATGTTTGTGGCATCTGGTATACGCGCACATTGCGTATTTTAAGAAAGATTCCACTTAGACTGGTATTTTTTAATCGATTTGGATATCGAATTACACCATCCAGAGAAAAGTGGGTCAGATTGTGAAGAATTATGTCTATGTTATCGTTTTCATAAGTACCCATTGCTGACTAAATTCCGAATATTTTCTAAACGTGTTAATGAAATTCAATATTTTACCTTATTAGGTTCACACTTCACTTTATCTCCACTATTATTGAAATGTTTAGATAAGAGCGGCGAGGGTGAATAATTTTCAACATGTAATGATTCGACCCTAGGTATTATACAAATTTATAATTTGTATTTTATTTACGTTGTGTTGTGTATGTAGTAACCCTTTTAATTTATTTAACAGATTCGTTGTTTGTGTCAATATGCATTATCGGAAATACTGTGTCTTTCTTCCCTTTTAGTGACCAGGAGTATGTGTGGACAATAAATAAAACAGGATGTGAGTTTAACGGATGCAAAGTTTATTGACCTCAATTATGACATTTCTTATTAATTTGTGTTTCTTAAATTATTTAGATTCTTGAAATACTTTATTTTCGTTTGTACTTAGAAGCCATGTGCATTTTAGTTAAACTCAAAAAGTATATGACTCTACTTGTGGGAGCAAAATTAAATAACCCCTGCATTTGCATTATGAGATGGGAAACCCACAAAAACCATCTCGGAGCTTACCAGACAACCAACTAGCGGGAACACTCCTCTGATTAGCAAGCAGATCCCGACGTCATCCGTTGATTGTTTTTGTGTTATTAACTAGCGGGAACATAACTCTGCAGTACTAACTCGGGACGACCACACCCGTTAATTGTTTTCAGGCAATTAACTAGCGGGAACACTCCTCCGTTTTCCACGCACAGCTCGACCACACCCGTCAATTGCTTTTGTGCTTTTAACTAGCGGGAACATAACTTTGCAGTACTAACTCGGGACGACCACACCCGTTAATTGTTTTCAGGCAATTAACTAGCGGGAACACTCCTCCGTTTTCCACGCACAGCTCGACCACACCCGTCAATTGTTTTTGTGCTATTAACTAGCGGGAACATAACTATGCAGTACTAACTCGGGACGACCACACCCGTTAATTGTGATCAGCAATTAACTAGCGGGAACACTCCTCCGTTTTCCACGCACAGCTCGACCACACCCGTCAATTGTTTTTGTGCTATTAACTAGCGGGAACATAACTCTGCAGTACTAACTCGGGACGACCACACCCGTTAATTGTTTTCAGGCAATTAACTAGCGGGAACACTCCTCCGTTTTCCACGCACAGCTCGACCACACCCGTCAATTGCTTTTGTGCTTTTAACTAGCGGGAACATAACTCTGCAGTACTAACTCGGGACGACCACACCCGTTAATTGTTTTCAGGCAATTAACTAGCGGGAACACTCCTCCGTTTTCCACGCACAGCTCGACCACACCCGTCAATTGCTTGTTGTGCTGTTAACTAGCGGGAACATAACTATGCAGTACTAACTCGGGACGACCACACCCGTTAATTGTGATCAGCAATTAACTAGCGGGAACACTCCTCCGTTTTCCACGCACAGCTCGACCACACCCGTCAATTGTTTTTGTGCTATTAACTAGCGGGAACATAACTCTGCAGTACTAACTCGGGACGACCACACCCGTTAATTGTTTTCAGGCAATTAACTAGCGGGAACACTCCTCCGTTTTCCACGCACAGCTCGACCACACCCGTCAATTGCTTTTGTGCTTTTAACTAGCGGGAACATAACTCTGCAGTACTAACTCGGGACGACCACACCCGTTAATTGTTTTCAGGCAATTAACTAGCGGGAACACTCCTCCGTTTTCCACGCACAGCTCGACCACACCCGTCAATTGCTTTTTGTGCTGTTAACTAGCGGGAACATAACTCTGCAGTACTAACTCGGGACGACCACACCCGTTAATTGTTTTCAGGCAATTAACTAGCGGGAACACTCCTCCGTTTTCCACGCACAGCTCGACCACACCCGTTAACTGTTTTGTATTCTTATTTTGTTGTATAGTTTTTATATTTGTTGTATAATTTTGATTTTTGTTGTGTTATTCTTATTTCCCTCTGTGATTTGGAACTTGTGGTGCTTTTCGTGATGTTCTTCTTCCGAACTGTTTCTTGACTCTCATGACTCTCTTGACTCTCATGACTCTCTTGACTCTCATGACTCTCTTGACTCTCATGACTCTCTTGACTTCCCCCCGACTCTCCTCATGTTTTCCGCTCCGCACAGCTTTTATAACTCTATTTCCCACCCGATCGTGGAGATGGAAGATTTCGCGCAGACCATATATGGTTATAAAATACCACCCATCCCTGACGTCACGCAATTCCCCCGACTTCGCAAATTCGTTGTGTTTGCGCTTGGTTAAACCTTGAACTGAATCTTTCTGTATGTCTTAGCATTTCTCCACGCGCCGGTACTTGTTTATTATTTTAAGGCGATGCTGCATTTGTTATTTCTTTCAGATAAAAAATTTTGATCGACTAATGTTATTCTCGTATTTACTGAATGTTGATTTTTCTTTAATATTTTCTTGGGTGATTTTTGTATTATTATTTTAATTTAATTTCGTCAAAAATAATATTTGCACATGACCCCTACTGACCTATTACAAACATAAAAATAGTTTGCTGTTTAGTCTATGGTGAAACTTATTCCATGAAACATCTACATTTTGTAACATGGCGCGATACGTTTATTCAAACATTGAATTGGCAGACATGTTTCTTATTTACGGTGAAACTCGGTGTAATTCCGCGGAAGCTGTAAGAATTTATCAAGAGCGATTTCCCGAACGACACTTACCACCACCAAACCGATTTAGAAATTTATTACAAAGACCACGCGACACTGGAAGTTTGTAGCCCGTGCTGGAGCCCCCGGAGGTGGTGACCGTCCAATGCGATATTTGCGAGCGGAAGATGAAATTTTGAATCTGTTGGAAGCGGATCCTGGTTTAAGTACCCGTATTATCGCCGCTCAGCTAAATTTATCGCACACATTTGTCAGCAGTGTTATACGAGACAATAATTTTTATCCGTATCACTACCAGCGTGTACAACATCTTCAACCCCATGATTTTCCCAAAAGAATTGCATTTTGTCAATGGATTTTGGCACAAAATGTTCAAAATCCTAACTTTACCAAAGACATTTTAGTGACCGACGAATCGTGCTTTACGCGTAATGGAAGTTTTAATTTCCATAATATACATGTTTATGCAATAGAAAATCCTCGTGTTACGCGTAGAACTCATTTGCAGCATCGCTTCTTCCTTAATATCTAGGCAGGTATTTTTTTTTTAATTTTGGGTTTTACGTCATCTATTTCCGCTGCTAAGGCCAATCATGACGCCGGAGATTAGGTCTACAGCTATCCGGGAATTTTGCTGAACCCGGTGGGAGTTCCAACCCACCGGTAGGGATCTTTAACGTGCACGCAACATCCAGGCAGTACACGGGTCCTACATGCATTTAACGTCATATCCGAGAAGACGGAGTGTTTGGCATTTTTATCCTAACCAATATAAATGCAGACAACTTGTTAGGCCGGTATTTGAACCCCGGTCCGTGGCGTGGCAGTACAACACTCTAACCACTACACCACCAAGCTGCCCGGGGCAGGTATTTTAAATGATCAATTAATTGGGCCATTTATGTTCCCATTTAATTTGAATAGAGAACGATATTTACGATTTATGCAAGATGACCTTTTAGATCTTCTAGAAAATGTACCCTTAGCGGTTCTTAGAAGAATGTGGTATTTGCAAGATGGTGCGCCAGCTCACTATGAAAGGCGCGTTAGAAGATATTTGGATGATAAGTTTCCAGGACGTTGGGTTGGTCGTGGAGGCCTTGTACCATGGTCTCCAAGAAGTCCGGATTTAAACCCCTTAGATTTTTTTCTTTGGGGATACTTTAAAAGTGAAGTCTATACTACGGAAATTGACAATGCTGAAATGCTGATACAACGAGTAAACGCCGCGGCTAATACCATTCGTGAAAAAACTCGTGAAATGTTTGCTACTGTTCGTGCAAATTGGATACGTAGAGCCCAAATGTGCATTGAGTGCGGCGGACGTCAATTTGAACACTTATTGTGATTTTTTTTATACGTGACCCAGTTTCATCTGGTAATTCTAGACAGTGTGTGTAGTGCGTGCTAAGTGATTTATTCGAGACAGCGTGCGTATTTAGTGCGTGCGAAGTGATTTATGCGCCTTGCAGTAGTAAAAGTAAATAAAAAATACAACAACTTACGCATCCACGAAAAATATCATGAACACAGGTAATCAGAAGTTCTCAAAAAGTAAAAAATGCATGAAAAATTATGAAAAATCCAATATTTTTTCCCGATTTTATTTTTGCTGCAATTACACGCTGTATATACGTACATAAAAAAACACAGGTAAACACAAGGTAAATAAATGGGGAACAAAACGTGTTACTAATAAAAAAAAAAGATAAATATATACTAACAAAATGCCCAGAAACAATAAATATCAAAGTTACAAATAAATAATAATTAAAACAAAATATTAATCTCACAAAAAAAAAAAAACAATTATCAGGAATGCTATAAAGCGTTTCTAAGAGCCATTAATGACCTACTCATAAGAAAAATAAACATCCGTATCTAGAAATCATAAGCATAAAATAAATGTTACAAATGTGTACCGTTCAAGAGCGCGCAAAGAAAAAAGTAGTCAAAACATACAAATAATTATTTCAAGAAGAGGTAATAATAAATAACAGCAAAACAAGGGCGGGTGCTTAGAGTAGACCCATAAGCTAGCAGAAAATACAGTTCAAAATTATTAGCATGAGATAAACGAAAAGAAAAATCTAACTTGTGGTTTTAAAATTAAACAAACAAAAAAAATACGAATAACAATAACAGGTAAAAATCGAAGCAGGTTTTATAAAAATAAAAACAAACAAACAAACGAATCAAAGGTACCTAGGTCAAATAAAAAAGTGACTCAAGGCACAGAGTATGGAGTAACCAGAGTATTCACGCTGGCTGTGCGGGGTCAGGGGGGGCGGCTCTGTCAGGTGGCTCACCCAGCAGGCGTGTGATTTAGAGTAACTACTAGGTTTCCCCACTCTTTCCAATTCATTTGTATATCGGATCCGCAGAGGAATGTTTATATTTTTTCCTCTCTAACGGTACCGACGGAACGAAAAATGATGACGCTCGGTTTGTTTATTTTATCAAAATAAACAAATCGAGCGTGAATCTACACCATTCAATTTTTAATTCCACATATAATATTGAAATCTAGATTTACTTTCATGTAATGCAATTTAAAATAAAATAAATATAGTTATATGATACAGGTAGGGATTGGAATACCGGCATGACGGTTAATCGCAAAAATTGCTCTTCAAAATGTACCGATATTTTGGTAAATCATATCAACATTATGTACATTTATTTCACATCTTTAAGTATACTTCTGACAAAAATAGTAGATCGATTATGTGTTTTTGAACTTCATAATAAATCAGTGTTTGTACGCGTGGCGCACGAAGTAAAATTTCGAGTTTAGAAAAGCCTGAACTCGCTTCGCTCGTGCCGCCAAATCCAAATGTTCAGGGTTTTTTAAACTCGAAATTTTACTTCATGCTTAATCGGGGAGTGGAAAACACTCACACAAATCCATGTTTTATATTTATAGATTTTTTAAATAGGTTTTTTACTAATTTCCACGATTTCTTATTAATCCACTTCATTTGAAATGTTGTAACAGGTTTCAAGTTTTTGCCAAGATTTTATAAATAAAATTTAATATTCAATATAATTTGTCAATCAACCGAACAAAATAAAGGCTAGTATTTTAGAATTTTACAATATGTCAGTGTTTTATACGCGTGGCGCATGAAGTAAAATTTCGAGTTCAGAAAAGCCCCGTGAAAATTTGTCTCGGGTCGCTAGCGCGACCCTCGACAAATTTTCTACGCGGGGCTTTTCTAAACTCGAAATTTTACTTCATGCTTAGCCTGGGATTGAAAACACTCGTTCGAATTTTAAATTAGACTCTTTTATAGAATCAACGAATGTCCGCAAATGTACAGAGTATACGAATATATAAGGATATGATATATATAAAAAAAGTAAATTATTATGTCATATATTAAAAAATTTTGTTTATTTTTGGGGTTAAAAACCTTACTTCTTTGGATGTAGATGGCAAATCCTCTTGCAATTTTCGGGTGTACATGTGAATGGGCTTTAACACTTCTAAATCGGAATCCGAATTACTTAATACTATGTCAAATGGTTTTGGAATTGCTGATTTTAACAGTCTATTTTGTTGGTAATTTGTAAAATCACTTGCTCGAAAATGTTTATTACACAGGCGCTTTGAAGAAAGTTTCTTTTCGGACAAAATAAAGAGATCCATATTACCACAATTTTTTAACCAATGATCACATCTTTCGCTATTATTTACAGGAAATGTAAAGAAGTGTACTGTACATCCTCGGTTTACCTCGCGCCACAATCACGATAGGCGCATTTTAAATAATTAGCCATATTTTTACAACTAAATATCACTAGAACTACAACTATTATGTAAAAACACTAAATGTTCACTATACTTAATTAAATTATAGTTTGTCCGTATAAAATTAAAAACCGTTAACGTGCACACTGGAGAGCGAAAAACATACTGATTATTTTTCTTAAAATATTTCTCACTGACGATTTCCTATAAGTACTTTGAAGAGGGTACTTTTACAAATATTTTTCTATGTATTTTTTACATCCTTAGTAATTGATTTCTAGGGCTTAAGGACAAAGGCATATAAGAAGGGTACGAATTTGGACTGTTTTTTTAGATCATCTGTGGGGCGAGTAAACACTTGAAAACGAATACTTTAAACCAAATTATCAGTAGATTTATGGGTGTCCAAACAGTCGTATGATGCATTATTTTTACTAAAAAATTTAACTATATTAAATAAATCGATAAAAGTTGTGATAAAAATATAATTCATTGCTCTCTATAAAGAAAATACAGTATGTCCGTTTCAAGACGCATATATACTTACGATTGAAAAATAGATTCAATATACAGGGTGTCCCGGTTAAGCAGTCTATGCATGTGTATCTTCTAAACGGCAAGAGATACAGATTTGTTAAATGGTAGAAAATATGCAAGACGATGAGTACCAACTATACCCGGTGTTAAATTAACAAAAAAGTTGAACCATCAGAGCACATTGCGAAAAAACTGATTTTTGCGATTTTTTTATTTTCCTTTATAACTTGGTTATTATTGATGATAGAACGATATAGAGCAAAAACCGCTAGAGATATCGAGATGAAACTTAAAACTTAAGCTTTTTGAAAGGAAAACCGGAAGTGGTACTTTACTCTTAGCGTTTTTTAGTTTTTTTCCCGATATTCACAAAACTAAAAAATGTTTCAAATAAACATTGTATACAATAAAAAATGAAGATATATTGTATATTCACTTTTTATCATAGCACTCTTAGTTTAGGAGTTATTTAAAAATAGTGTTTTTTTAGATAATTATTGTTGGTTATAACACCGATAGGCTATGAATTGTCGTGGCGCAGGCGGTAACGCGCCGACTCATAATCGAAAGGTCCCGGGTTGAAATGCAGTCGCCGGTTGCTTTTTCTTTTTATTAATTTATATTTAATTACATTTAATTCAAAAATATTAAATCTAAACGGGGAAAGTACTATGATAGACACATCACCATTTTTTTATATGAGCGTCAAAGTTGGCTATGATATCATTTTGTAGACAGTTTTTTTTTTAATTTGATGTATCATATGGTAGGTTTGTTTTCATTAATAGGAAAACTGGACGATATCTTCATAGTATTTGAAGTTGGCTATGAATATACCAAAATAAATGAAATAATATCAATAACAATACTAACATAAAGCGTTATTTGTTTTTGAAAAAATAAACATATCATATGATATACCAAATTAAAAAGAATTAGAAATCTATAAAATTAGCTCATGGCCAACTTTGACGCTCATATAAAAAAATGAAGTTAGTATGCATATATTGTAAAATATTTGCTTAATGATAAATCTGACTACGTATTATTAATAAGCATAAAAAAGTGTCCTAATAATGTCAAAATATTATCCTTCTATCATCAAAAATAAGTATGGTCTGAACTTTCAACTGTTTTGTTAATTATATAACGGATATAGCTAGTACTCATCGTTCTGCATATTTTCTCCCCTTTAACCAAATCTCTATCTCTTACCATTTAGAAGATACCCATGCATGGGCTGCTTAATCGGGACACCATGTATAGATTATTTAACTTTTTTTAATATAGTAAACCTTCATGGAATTCGTTTAAATGTCAATTTTGAACTTGAAATTACAAAAAGCGATTCAGTGTTTGACACCCGGCAAATCCAAATTTTCACGCTTTTCTAAACTCGAAATTTTACTTCATGCTTAACCAGGTAGTGGAAAACACTTGTTTATAGCCTCAAATTGAACTTTTATAAACAATAGAAAGTCGGAAAATGTGTACTTATATATTACATACTTACTTACTTTTAATATTTTTCATTACTAGAATATTTATATAGGAACAATAAATTGTAGGCGTTAATTCCAAAGACAATATATGTATTAAATAATCATC
Source organism: Philonthus cognatus (assembly GCA_932526585.2). Classification (NCBI taxonomy): domain Eukaryota; kingdom Metazoa; phylum Arthropoda; class Insecta; order Coleoptera; family Staphylinidae; genus Philonthus; species Philonthus cognatus. Next base: position 8,987,999 of record OW052249.1, on the reverse strand, counting down.
AATTTTATTTATTAAATTTGATTATACAATAAACAAAATATCCAAATTTTCAGGCGTTTCTAAACTCGATTTTACTTCATGCGCTACGCGTATAAAACACTGATTTAATGAGATGTTTAAAAAACGTATTCTTTTTAATCACTCTTGTTCCCTCATGATGTTGGATACCGGGAGTGAAAAGTCAATGTTGCCCTTAAACACTTAACTTACTTTATTCTTATAACAAATCTTACAATACAGCATGTATTTAGAATGACGGTTGGGTACTAACTGGAAGTTAAAGTCCTAGAAAGGATATATATATATGGAGGTAAGACCACACGCGTGAGGACAGACAGAGGCCCGTTTTTGGGGACGTTCCCACGAGGGTGGTATTTACCTATCGTCGTCTAATAAATACAGGTCTTAGACATTAATGATAAAAGTTTCTTGACGAAATTAAAAGAGAATGGTACCTAATAAATATACATATATCTAAGACACTAATGGTAAAAGTCACTTAATGGAAAATAATAAAATAGTATAAAAAGGGTGTCTAATACACCTGCTTAACTTAAGATATATAATGGGGTTGTTTCCCACGAACATTAGGGTAGATAGTCTTTATGTGCCGACAGTCCGTCTAGCACTTGGGTGGTCATCTAACAATGAACACCGATAATAATAAAATAAACCGTTCAAAATACACGTTTTTATTTTTCAAATATTATATTATAAGCTCCCCCAGTTACCCCCCCTCCCCCGTGGATCCGTGCCTGATTGACATAATTAGTTCTCAGGTAATACCTCGGCGGTGGCGAAGAACTTTGCTTAATCGCAGAGGAAACAATATTATTGTTTACTGTGTGGCCAAAAATTTAAATGGAGATATAAAAGATCAAATTATCTATAAACATAAATATACTCATATTTCAATAGACCCATACACCAATTTACTGCTGACTGACAGATGTGAAATAATAACATTATTGTTTTAATGCGTTCAATTTAAACAATAATGTTATTATTTCACATCTGTCAGTCAGCAGTAAATTGGTGTATGGGTCTATTGAAATATGAGTATATTTATGTTTACATTAACATTCCAATGAACGAATCATCCTTTAACATATGTTTTTGTGCCTTAAATCGCCATCAAAATTACAGGAAACTGTTTTGGTTGAAGGTTTTAATAGGTGGATGTTTTGATAATTGCCTCAAAGATGGCTACACTATGCAAACTGTGGATTCCGAGTTACAGGCGTGATTACTTATTCTTTCCTCTGTGCTCAAGGTAATAAAATAAGCATACAAAATAATAATAATAAAAAAAAACACACGAAACAAAAACAAAATTCATTACCTTAGGAGTTGCAAGTTCGCATTAACATAATTACAAGATGCAGTTTGAGTTAAGAGATACAATTCAGAGGCGATGATAAGGTACAACAAAATAAAATATCTGATGCGTTACCGAATTAAAGGTGTGGTCCTTTAATAAGAAAACAAAAATTAATTGAGTTTCAATTTTTATTTCATGTAGTAGGTGCTTTTCACGCGCCAAAACCCACAACTCTGATTGGCCGAGAGCGCACCCATTTTACACTATGCTAATTAGGTAATTATTAGACGCAACAGCTGACATAACCTTAATTCAAAGTGTTACCGAGTTGCAACTCTGTTTCGTAATAACCATTTGTGCGGTGTTTCTTAAGCATAGTTAAAAGTTAGTTTTGTTTATATTATTGTGACGGATTATGGACCCAGTACAAGCTCGGTGATAATATCACCTCCACCTCCAAAAAAGCGTAAGAAGTTGGATTTGGGTTAATTATATCTGTTTGAAAAACAGTGCATAATAAAAATGTATAAGCAGATGATAACAGATGATCCACATATGAAAATGGCTGCTGTTGTATCAGACATTGTTGGTGCAGTAGGTGAGATATCAAATAGCATAAGATATGCATCAAATAAGAAAATGTTTATTTTTTAGGAGTTGTAAATTCTACTTTCTATCGTACCATTAGCGAATATAAGAAATCCGGAGAGATTTGTAGCCCTAAACAGCTTGGAGGACATGTGCATAGTTTCTTCTATAAAAATGAACTGCCAACTTTGAATAAAGTTTTAAAAGAAGTAAATCATTCAGAATTCGAATCCTGGTTTCGAATCCTTTTAGAGGATTCAAAAGAGGCATTCGAATACTTTAGTTCAAGTGGATTCGTGATCCGGATTCGTTACATTTTTTAAGAGGATTCTTATTCGAGTCTAAATGTGGGTGATTCGAATCCTTATAAAAGAATTCGAATCCTTGTAAAAGGATTCGAATACATACAAAAGGATCTGAATCGTCAAAAATAATTCGAATTAATTGTAAGGAATAACATGAAAAATGTGTTTTTGTGTGTTTTTAAATTTCACGTTAAATCACTGTTTTATGCGCGTGGTGCATGACGTAAAATTTCGAGTTTAGAAAAGCCCAGAAAATTTGTCTCGGGTCGCTGCGCGACCCTCGACAAATTTTCACTGGGCTTTTCTAAACTCGAAATTTTACTTCATGCTTAGTCTGGGAGTGGAAACGCTCGTTCGAAACTTCAAACTGAATGATTTGATAAGAACATTAAATGATTGAAAATGTTTTCAAAGATAGTAATCTAGTTTTCAAATTTTTGTATAATATTGTTTGAAGTAAAACTGAAATGGTAGCCACAATCTGAAATTTTAAATTTTTCCGACATTTTCCTGACTAAAGATTTTTTCCCTGGCCTTTTAATATAATTTTCTTCTGTGGGAAACCCCTATTCTGTTTAATAGTTTTCATTGTATTTGCCAATATTTGAGTTAATTTTATAAATTTGTACTTGTTTTGTAATTTGCCTGCTGATTTTGACAAATTTAATAATATATAGATTTTTTGTTAGTGTTTTAGTCAATTTGAATATAATTCCCTGACTTTTCTCTGACTTTTTCGGTTTTAATGATATTCAGTGAATTTTGTATTTACGTAAATTTCAGGCATTAGTCGATTTTATAATAGAGTTCAATTTGAAGTTCAGAACGATTGTTTCCACTCCCAGGCTAAGCATGAAGTAAAATTTCGAGTTTAGAAAAGCCCCGTGAAAATTTGTCGAGGGTCGCGCAGCGACCCGAGACAAATTTTCACGGGGCTTTTCTAAACTCGAAATTTTACTTCATGCGCCACGCGTACCAAACACTGATTTGAAGTGGAGTTCAGAACACACAAATACATCTTTAACCAGAGTAACAGGGAGTCAGATATTTAGTCGGTTATCGACGATGTTCAGTGGTAATAATAAATAATTAGGTTTTGAATATTTTTGTTAAATCAACTGGTAACGATATTTGTATATTAATGGTTGCAAAAAAATAATAAAATCAAATTTATTCTTAAAGGATTTGTATTCGTGATTCGAAAAAACAGGATTCGAATCTTCGATTCGAATCATATTTATATCTTACGAATCCTTTATTCGAGTATTCATGATTCGAATCATATAAGGTGATTCGGATTCGTGATTCGAATCCTTTTTACGAGGATTCGTCCTAGCTCTGATAGAGACACATAAATTCCATATTATATTATGAACATAATGTAAATATGTTTTATTTCACAGATATATGGCGAGATGCCGTATAAGGATTTTAATTGAACTGACGATATCGTACGATGGAATAGAAAATACTTGACCACAATTAAAATGAACAAAATTTATATTTGATTTTATTTAAAGAGTAATTATGAAGTTATTTAAAATTGCCGCTAAATTTATCTAGTTATATTTCTGGTAACTTTTTATAGTGTAAATTGGGCTTTGACACTTACTTCTTCTAGTTTTTAAACAGACTATAGGTGCCACTCTCGGCCGGACGAACAATTCAATCGTCATCAATAATCAGGGATGATGGTTTGCTGCATTTCAACACCAGTCCTTTATCAAGAGCCCACAAGAAAGTCAAGGTCATCAAGGTCTCGATGGTCCAATCTACTACCGAATCTACGTTGTCATGCTATCGACGAGGCACAAAAAAGGGGAGTATCTGATAATGATAAAATTATAACCATTTAAATACCCGTAATTTACATTTCTTCTTTAGTCAAAAAAACACCAGGAACAGCTTTTCAGGCAAAGTACCGGCATTCTACATTAATGTGGGTAGTCAAATTTGTTTCTCAATTTCAGACTCGAACCAGGTAACGCGCAGCGTTGAGGATGGTGAACACTACGAACGAGGGAAAGTCAACACTTACTAGAAGAGGATTCGTGACATGACGCCAAGAATAATAAAAATGTACAATAGGGGAATTTTAAAAATCTTAACATTGTAAAAGTTTATATTTTTAAAAGGGGGCAAATGTAATGGGTCAATAGGAGTCATGTGCAAATATTATTTTTGACGAAAATAATTTACAATATTAATTTAAAAATCACCCAAGAAAATAATAAAAGCAAAATCAACATTTGGTTAATATGAGAATTACATCGATAACAATTTTTCGCACGAGAGAAAAAACGACCGCAGCATCGCCTTAATATAACAAACAAGTTCGGGCGCATGGAGAGATGCTGACACGGCAAAGAAAAATTGGGCTCAAGGTATAACCAAGCGCAAACACAACGAATTTGCGAAGTCGGGGGAATTACGTGACGTCAGAGATGGGTGGTATTTTATAACCATATATGGTCTGCGCAAAATCTACGGAAGAAGAACATCACGAAAAGCAAAACTAGTTCCAAATCAAAGGAGAAAATAGAAACGAGGTAAACAATCTTCAAGATGACTTTAATATCTTCAACAAAAATAAGAATAACACAACAAAAATCAAAATTATACAACAAAAGTAAAAACTATACAACAAAAAAGAAAACAAAACAGTTACCAGGTAAGGTCGAGTTGTGCGTGGAAAACAAAGGAGTGTTCCCGCTAGGTAATTTGCTGATGACAATTAACGGGTGTGGTCGTCCCGGGCTAGTACTGCAGAGTTATGTTCCCGCTAGTTAATAGCACAAAACAAATTGACAGGTGTGACCGAGTGGTGCGTGGAAAACGGAGGAGTGTTCGCGCTAGTTAATTGTTGATCACAATTAACGGGTGTGGTCGTCCCGAGCTAGTACTGCAGAGTTATGTTTCCGCTAGTTAATAGCACAAAAACAATTGACGGGTGTGGTCGAGCTGTGCGTGGAAAACGGAGGAGTGTTCCCGCTAGTTAATTGCCTGAAAACAATTAACGGGTGTGATCGTCCCGAGTTAGTACTGCAGAGTTATGTTCCCGCTAGTTAATAGCACAAAAACAATTGACGGGTGTGGTCGAGCGGTGCGCGAAAAACGGAGGAATGTTCTCGCTAGTTAATTGTCTGAAAACAATTAACGGGTGTGGTCGTCCTGAGTTAGTACTGCAGAGTTATGTTCCCGCTAGTTAATAGCACAAAAACAATTGACGGGTGTGGTCTAGCTGTGCGTGGGAAACGGAGGGGTTTTCCCGCTAGTTAATTGCCTGAAAACAATTAACGGGTGTGGTCGTCCCGAGTTAGTACTGCAGAGTTATGTTCCCGCTAGTTAACACTTCAAAACAATCAACGGATGAGGTCAGGGTCTGCTTGCTAATCGGAGAAGTGTTTCCGCTAGTTGGTTTTCTGGTAAGCTCCTGGATGGTTATTGAGGGTTTCCCATCTCGTAATGCAAATGCAGGGGTTATTTAATTTTGCTCACACAACTAGAGTCATATACTTTTTGAGTTTAACTAAAATGCACTTGGCTTCTAAGTACAAACGAATAATAAAGTATTTTGAGAATATAAATAGTTTAAGAAATACAAATTGTTTAGAAATGTCATAATTAAGGTCAATAAACGTTGCATCTGTTAAACTCACATCCTATTTTATTTATTTTCAACACATATACTGGTCATTAAAAGGGAAGAAAGACACAGTATTTACGATAATGCATATTGACACAAACAACGAATCTGTTAAATAAATTAAAAGGGTTACTACATACACAACACAACGTAAATAAAATACAAATTATAAATTTGTATAATACCTAGGGTCGAATCACTACAAACTTCTGAAATTATTTATTAGGATATATTTTACATAATTTAATCTTTCCCAATTTGATCGTTGAAGTTTAGTACCACACAAATAATGCACAGGAATTTGTTTTTGTTCTAAATTTTAAGTAAGAAATAACATCAACTCTATTTATTTAACAATATTTTAAGTAGAAATCTTTCTATGACTGCGTAGGATGTTCGGTTTTGGTTCACAAGCAATTGATGTCTATATTTTAACAGGTTCTTTATGATAGGGCGTAGTTCTTCGTGCTGTTGCGTAGATGTCGACGCATTAGTTGGCTGTAACTTTAACGTGACGATTTTTTTACAGAGCGTTGCCATTCTGTCCATTCCTTATTCAACGCGTATAGTCTATTAACAGTGAACCCTGGTCGCTGGATCTCAATCCGATGGACTACAGTGTATGGTCCAATTTGGAGGCCAGAGCCTCTGCTACACGCCACAAAAATTTGGAGTAGATGAAGAAATCCCTGCGCCGGTCGTGGAACTGATTAACGCCCGAGGACCTACGGCCCATCGATGAAAATTTCAAGACACGTTTGGTGCTCTGCATCACTACCAAGAGAAGCCACATTTAAACCGCTTACACATGTTATTACTAAAAGTCCATATTATTATGTCCCGATGTTGTTCTCTTGAAAATCTTTTGTTTATTAAAGATAAATTAAAAAATTGTTCAGTTAGTTATTGTGCCGCACCTTGCAATAATATTAACTAAAGTTAACAAATGAACGCCCAAGTCAATTTGCAAAAATTGATTTAAAAATAGTTTAAATTGCTTAATTTAACAGAAGTATAGGTTATAGAAACCACAAGATTCAAAACACTTATATGATTATTAAAATTGACATACTCATTGAAAATTCGGTGAAATTGATAAATTCAGAATATAAAAATCTAATGTCAATTCTAGAAAATTATATTATTACAAAGGAATACCTAAATGTTAGTTTTTAAGATATATTGTAATATGTGTACTGTAAATTTTCAAGCATTCGTGTTTTTTAAAAGCGTTTAATTTGAAGGTTAAAACAAGTGTTTTCCACTCACATATTAAGCATGAAGTAAAATTTTGTGTATAGACAAGCCTGAAAACCAAATTTTCTGGGTTTTTTTAAACTCGAAGTTTTACTTCATGCGCCAAGCGTATAAAAGACTGATTTATTCGAAAGCTCAAAATATATTCATTATGTATGTACAGGGTGCAGCATTTTCGATGGTTTCTTCAAGTAAAGTACCATTAATATCAAAGATAGACAGAAACTTATTTCTTGTACCTAATCAAAATTTGTCTTTCTTCAAATGTTTTCGAGTTATATGCCAAAACTCAAAATTTTGCAATTTTGAAATAACTTCTTTATTTATAATGATATTGGCATGCGGTAAAAACGTTCTTGTGGCACTTTTAAAAGAAGAATATCCTGACCTTATCAGAAATTGTTGTAAGTTTAATCTTCAGAAGGTATAAAAAAGTTGTATTATTTTAAATACATAAAATAATAAATAATATTTGCAATACTTTAATTTAACGTTAATTATTTGTTTTTAGTTTAGTGATAAAAAAGTGGTTAAATTCCTTTCTTCACTGTACTAAGTGTCCATTATCAATAGTTAACTACGTTAACTATTGATAATGGACACTTAGTGTCCGAAATGTACATATAGTACTTAAATAAAAACAGTGAAAATAGAAATTTAACCGCTTTGTATTACTATTATAATAATCTTCACATAACTCACGAATACATATTTTTTGATAATTAAATTTTCAATTCATTTTTCAAGAAAGTCATGATAAAAATAAATTTATTTAAAATAACGTAAAGTTAATTATATGTTTTGGATAGCTTACAAATCATGGCCAACTATAATTTGTATTTAAAATAATACAACTTTATATCATATCTCATAAAGGTTAAACTTAAAACAAAATCTGATATGGTCAGCATATTCTACTTAAAAAAGTGTCTCAAGAAAGTTTATATCGCATGTCAATATCTTTTTAAATAAGAAAACTCAAAAAACTCAAAATTTGGGTGTACTTTACTTAAAGAAACAATCGAAAAATTCTGCACCCTGTACATTTATAGCAAATTATATTTTTTGGATAGCTTACAAAAAATAAATGCTATTAAAGACATGGCCAACTATGATTTGTATTTAAAATAATACAACTTCATGTCATATCTCATAAAGATTAAACTTGAAACAAAATCTGATATGGTCAGCATATTCTACTTAAAAAAGTGCCCTTAGAAAGTTTTTACCGCATGTCAATATCTTTTTAAATAAGAAAGTTATTTTAACATTTGAAAATACCCAAATTTTGAGTTTTGACGTATAATTCGAAAACAATTAAAGATAGACAAATGTTGATTAGCCACATGAAATATGCTCTTAAAAAGAGCTCTAGAAGTATATATTAGTTTTTTGCCTATCATTCATATTTCTGGTACTTTATTTGAAGAAACCATCGAAAAATCCTGCACGCTGTACATTTACAAATCATAGCATAAATGATTGATTATATTTGGTCAGTTTTCAACATACTATAATAAATAATTAAGAAATCAGAATTCCGTGTAAATTTAAAGTACCCAATTTTTTCATAAATGCGTTCAATTTGAAACAAGTGTTTTCCACTCTCTGATTAAGCATAAAGTAAACTCGTTTTTATTAAGTTCGCTACCCCTGTCAGACACTTAGATATTATAAAATTCAAAAATACATACTAATTACATAATATGTTTAAGTTTTACATATAATTCAGGTTGATTTTACGTTTGATCCAACGTTAGAATAAACTGCTGATATAATTTGATTAATGTAAGCTTTAATTTTTGATTATTATAGCGAATAATCAAAACAATTTATGCATTCCATACGAATGATACCATCACCAGAGTAGATGGAAGCTGTAAAAAAAAAAAAAACGTTTATTATAACGATAAAATAATAACTGATTGCCAGTCGACACAGATAGGTTGATCTGGTTCAACTCTGATCTTGAGTTTAAAGTGACATTAGAACAATAGGAACTGTCATCTTGAACTTAAGTTCAGCTTGAACTCGAGTTTAACGTTTATGGTTCAACTGGGCCTAAAAGTAGTAGTGCAAATAACCGATGTAAACATCGAATAATAAAATATCTCGGTCCAAAATAATGTAATTTTAAAATATCTCAATTATTCCCATCACTAATTTTAATCAAAACTTTTCAACTTTTTAAAATTATTAAATGCTTCTAAAATATTTTGTAGACCATATTTTACATCTCGCCTACTATCTGTGGTCCGCGGACCACCGGTTAAAAACCACTGGTGTAGAGACACCTAAAACTGACTTTAACATACCTTTTGTTCCTAAAACCGATTACCCTCCAAACTTGCATCGGGCTCGCCCAATCCAGGATTTTTGGGCTTTACTGTCGCGGAAGGTTTATAATAGAGGGTGGGATGCTCAAAATGAGGAACAACTTACGAAAAACTAAGAGAAGTTGATCTGGAGACTGTCCAACGCCTAATGAAAGATATTCACAGAAAATTACGTTTGGTAGAGGAGCATGGGCCACTTCACTTAATTTAATAGTGAAGTTTAGTTGAGTATTACGTTGTACTTTATGACAACTAATAAATGTTTAAATACATTTAATTGCTAAGATAAATTTGCATTTATTGTTTTGTGGCAAAACTTTAAGGACATACGTTATGATATTTACATATATAACTATTACACACATCTTTAAATTGATCAATCTGATATGTCTCATATATCATATTGACTGTTTAGAGTCATATTCATTAAGCTATGGGACGAATGCAGACATATATTTAAAAATAACGCTGCTCAAGTGAGAGCCATTTGCTTGTAAACATGTTTTTTAATCTAACCGAATATTTTATATGATTAGATGAAGCAGGTAAGGTTGAATTCCCAAGTTCTTGCCTGATATTGGAATGATGAAAAGCCAGGTGAGTTGCATAAAAAATCATTACATCATAACATCATAAATATTTATTATTAGGCCATATTTTCATGACAGTAAAGAAAAAACACTGTTAATGCAGACACACACATAGACAGAACATGTTTGATGCAATAACTTCCTGCGTTTAATTTTTTCCAACATAATAAGGTCATAAGTTCTTTGGGGATTATTGAAGAGCAGGGTGTACATTGATAGACCGAAAACTATACTGGAATCATAAAAACTAATATCAGAGAAGAAATTTCAAATTCAACATGACATCTTTATCAAGTGATAAAAAATGTTCGATGAAAATTAAGAGAACTATTATACGAAAATGGTTCTCACTTGAGCGGCGTTATTTTTAAAAAGTAAAATGGCATAAAACACTTTATACTTCGTTTAACCACCGAATCTTACATTTAATTGTGTTACTAGTTTCGAATATCTAGTAGTCATTCTCAAACTTTAGTTTGAGAATGACTACTAGATAGTCGAAACTAGTCACGCAATTAAATGTAAGATTCTGTGGTTAAACAAAGTAAAAAGTGTTTTATTTACAAGTGTATTTAAGATGTACCACAAAGTGAACGCCTACAACACTAAACAGTAAAATGGCATAGTTTATCTAACTTAAATCTCTAAAAAAATCCGATAATAAATGTTTCATGAAAAGGAATGCGTAGTTAAAATTTTCCGCTTTACTGGCGGACCCTGTATTAGTTTCATTAGAATAAATGCGGATTATAAAAATGGCTGTTAAACAAGAGGTGGTTAAATAATAAAGATGTGTTCTAAGCATTATGAGTTTAGTTCAACTAATAATGCTTAGAATACACTTAAAATAAAATCTATAATTACTGCATACAACTTTAGAGATTAATTGGGGAACTGAATAGCAATTAATTATTCTAAAAAAATCTCTTTGTGCTAAAAATTATTTGATATTTTTATAAAAGGCATTATGTATGCTTTATAATAAAGTACAATGTTATTATGAACTTAATGGGATTTTAAGATTTTTTTTATTTTTCTAGATAAAAAGAATATTCAAATATTATAATTTTATTTGTAAATATAATATTTTTTACTTTTTATGTAAATTATTCATTTGAAATATGACCACTAACATGTACATTTTGTTTATTATTTATGAATAAAGAATCAGAACATATTTAATTTCTTAGGAGTATTTAGTGTATCTAAACGTTTGTCCTTCAGTGTACTTATACAACTTTATGTACATCCGTTTATTAAATGTACACGATCACTTTAAAAAACAATATTTTGAAAAAAAAACGAGTTTAAAGTTTTGTAAAAACTCATTTGTTTTTTTTTGCTAACATTTGGTTGATTCTTAAGCATTTATAAGCCAGTCATAATTCTTAATATTTCAGGATATAAATCCTAAAATGATAAACTAGAACAATACGCAATAAAAAATGAATTGATTTTTGAAAAATAAAATTAAATTCTTAATATTAAAAGAAAAATGTTTCTCTAAGTACCTCAGTTCAATTATCGTCCGACAAATATATAGATGGAATAAAATAAATATTAATTGACAGGATAATTATCATAGAAAATTTAGAACAAATTAAGAACAAATATTTCTACTTAAAAAAACCATTACAATAGCAATAAGACAATTTGTAGAAAGTGATAACAATTTAGACAATAAAAATAGATGTTGTGTATATATGGTTGCATATAGTATGGGTTAGTAATTCATTATTTTGCTTTTATGAAAAGCATGTAGGTTTTTCTTTTTTAATGAAACGGTTATTGATTATTCGCTTTAATTTTTTGTATGATTCATGTTAAATATAAAATATTTTTTTCTATAATTTTAAAGACAACTGAATCAATACAGTTTGTCTAAACATACTGAGGTTTCTAGTATGCGTAGTAAGAACAAACGAATTGCAAATAAAAAGCAAGAAATACGTTTTATTATTTTAATATCAATTATCTTACGTAGTTAAAGAGCAACTGTGCTTGTAATTATTGTTCACTATGACAAATCTGCTATTTATTGCAACACATCTAGCGCATATTTATAATGTGTTTTGTAATAAGTAATAATCGAATTAATAATAAAAACGGGTATAGCTGGTTTAATTTAACATGGCGAGTGATGTGGATATCTCTGTAGAGTTCATCAGTGTTATTTGTTTAAAAATAATGCAGTTTTGATACTTTTCTTTTTATGTGCACAAATGTGTTCTAATTTATTTATTTTTTATTTATTTATTTATTTATTTATTTTAAACGGATATCACCTTTTTACAAAAGCATATAGTAATAATGTTACAAAAAATAAACTTAATGCTATATAAATATTAATAATAAAGAATTTATACAAAGATAATAATACAATGAAGAAATCTACTTAAACACACAGTAATACAAGCACCACCCTAGAATAAAACATCTAAAACACTAGCTACAAATATTCGAATCTAAATAATGTAAGTTACGTTTGAATCGTATAAATGACGTATCAATTATATTGAAATAATAATTCGCATTTAATATATTGCATAATTTCATAATTCTACAAATAGGACTATGCGAACCGTAATTAGTAGAATGAAACGGTATACGAAACAATAAATTTGCGCGATTATATTTACATGTATTAAACGTAAACGCTGACAACAAGGTACTACAATCCATCATCCCATTAATTATTCTGAAACCAAAGCATAAGTCTAGCGTAGTTCTTCTATATTGCAATGATTTTAAGTTAAGAGACAATAAGGTATCAGAATGACTGAACTCACACCTTGGTTTACCAAGCTTATACCATATCAATCTCAGAAATTTACTCTGCACCATTTCTATTTTATTTGTCCATTTATTGTAGAATGGGTTCCAAATAACAGAGCCGTACTCTAACTTAGACCGTACTAACGTCGTATATAACAATCTGACAGTGTTGATGTTAAAGTTACTTGAATATCGGCTAATTGCTCCAATTGATCTCAATGCGCTAGAAGTTATCTTTGCTATATGAGGCTGAAATGTAAGCTTTGAATCAAATAAAATTCCCAAATCTCTAACTTCGCTCACTTCACTTAATGAATGCCCGTCTATTTCATATTGAAATTGAATCCTTTTGCGACGACAGAATGATATTGAATGACATTTATTAATATTTAAGGCAAGCTTATTTATAGCACACCAATTGGAGAGATTATTCAAATCACTTTGAATTTTCTCGCTATCATCTATACGTTGCACAATAGTATACAATTTTAGATCGTCAGCAAACATTAAAAATTTAGAATATTGAAAACATTCACCAATATCATTTATAAAAAGAGAGAAAAGGATAGGAGCGCAATGAGACCCTTGTGGAACCCCTGATGTAACATTTATTGGCTCAGATATATAGTTATCGATTTTCACATATTGTAACCTAGAAGAGAGGAAGCTTTTGAACCAATTAGTTACAGAATTTCCGAAGCCAAGATCTGAAAGTTTGTTTAGAAGTATGATATGATTGACACGATCAAAAGCCTTGGATAGGTCAGTATAGATGGAATCAACCTGATGTCCCCTTTCCAACGCATCTAATAAAAATGTATGATAGATCATGAGGTTACTTAATGTAGATCTACCTTGCATGAAACCGTGTTGTTCATTACAAATGATCCGTTTACATTCCCACATTACTTGTTTAGCCACTAGTTCATCCAACATTTTAGGTATTGCTGATTGGATAGTAATTCCCCTATAGTTTTTTATGTTCTCTCTTAATCCATCTTTATGTAAAGGATTAATGAATGAATGTTTCCATAACTCTGGGAATATACCAGATTTTAGAGATCGATTGTAAAGGGAGTGAATAGGCGATGTTAAAGAATATACACATTTCTTCAGCACAAATGGTGGGATTCCATCGGGACCAGCAATACATGAATCAGGTAAATGATTGATACAATTGAAAATATCGGAAATATTTACGGAAAAAGAGTTGAGGTTAATGGTGTTAACCAAGTTATCACTCACAAGCGAATTATGAGTAGTATGGTTGTCGGTAGCATCAATACAATAAACTGTCGAGAAATACTTTGCAAATAAATTTACACAGTCTACACCATTATTGCTGGTGTGTTGATCATAAAACATTTGCACCGGAAAGCCACGAACATGATTACATTCATGAACATAGTTCCAAAATGATTTTGGATTGTTTTTCAAATTTTCTTCAATATTTCTGATATAGCGATCAAAAAGCATTTTGCTTAAGGTGGCACATTGAGACCTAAGACTTTTAAATTCATCATAATTGTGTAACCCACCATTGTCTTTGAAAGTCGCGTGAGCTTTCTTTTTCTTATTAACAAGTAAAATTATTTCTTTGTTGAACCATTTCGGATATGTCGATGATTTTTTCCGTTTCACTGGGACATATAAGCTTAACCCTACATGAAGAATATCATAAAAATGTTGAAGGGATACATTTAAGTCCGAATTTTGAAGTATTACATTCCAGTTAACCTTGGATAAAAAATGATTGAGCGCGCCATAGTCTGCAAGTTTAAAGTCATAGTAGAATAAATCTGAGCAAAGATTTTTATTTTCAAAAAGGTGTTTTATGGTGAAAGTATATGGTATATGATGGATGCTTTTCGCAAAGAGGGCATCGATAGCTTCAAAAATTTTAAATGTATTAACATTCGTCAAAACTAGGTCAAGAAAAACGCCTCTTTCATTAGGAATAGTGTTTACTTGGCTGAGGTTATTAAAGGCTAAGCAGTCCAGAAGACAAGTGATATTGCTGGAGTCATTCATGTTGGTATCTAGTAGTGAATTCCGTAAATTGTAATCGCCACAATAAATATAATTCAAGTTAGGATGTTCCATAGTAATTTGGTCCAAAGTCATAGTATGATTTTCATAAGTAATATGTGGGGAATTTGGGGGAATATAAGTTGCACCAACAAAAAAGGAATTATTAATTTTAACAAATACATGTTCAACATTATTAAATAATGGATTTAATTTAATACAATTACAGGATGATTTTACAGCGACGAGGACGCCGCCACCTCTAGATTTAGTACTGGTTAGTGTAGACCTGTCACATCTAAATATATTAAAATTTGGCAGATTTAATTCAGCATCGCTAATAGAATCATCAAGCCATGT
Organism: Philonthus cognatus; assembly: GCA_932526585.2. Lineage (NCBI taxonomy): Eukaryota > Metazoa > Arthropoda > Insecta > Coleoptera > Staphylinidae > Philonthus > Philonthus cognatus. The sequence goes on along the minus strand of OW052249.1, from coordinate 8,972,793 downwards.
TTCAATTAATATTAATACATCGAATACGGAACAATTGATGATATTGTGTAAATTATTAAGTTTCGTTCTAATGCCTCCCACGTTATGAAAGTATACATTTAGTTTTTTGTACTTCTATTCTTATTTAAATTATCCATTGGAACAATTTTAGGTTTACCGTGCATATATTTAATTGTTATATTATGCTCGCCACGCTCTTTACGGTTTTCAAGATCGCGGTTTAAAGATGATAAATAGTCACGTTGTTTCCTTGTTAGATCTGATTTAAATTTAATATCGTTAGTGTTTGGAAAACGCGCTTTTAATATTTCCATTGCAGATTGACGATCCTTGAAACACAGTTTTATTGGCCTTGGTTTATCAGATTCCTTTCCTATCCTGAAAATACGAAGAGGCTCGAATGGCACATCGTTTCCAATTATGTTTCGTAATGTAGCAGTATCTTTAATTAATTTCTGATTTGAACTTCCCTCTGCTTCTGGGACATTGAAGACAATTACATTCGTAGATCTTTGGTGACGTTCTTCCAATTCCTCGATTATGTCATCAGTGTTGACAGGAAGGTTAGGATCCATATTAGAAGACTTTTCCAGCTCAGAAATTCGCAATTCCAGACCACTCAACTTGTCATTAATTGATTGAAGTAAGTGATCTCTGAATCTTTTAAAGTGTGCCTCCAATATTGAATTCAGACTATCGGTGGTTATAAAACTTTCGTGTATATCAGATTTATTATAGGGTTCATTACTAACACTAGTAGCACACTTGGAACAGAACCACTTAATACTTTTATGTTTATTAATGCAAGATAAATCGGGATCATTTAAATCCGTACATCTTATATGGATTGATTTATTGCATTTGCCATCACATCTAATGTATGGCGTATTAGGTGTAACACCCTGATCGCAAATACCGCATTTATTAACCATTTTTGTGTGCTGATAATATATTAAGTAAATAAGGATAATACACACTTCACACTACGGGGTCGATCGTAGTGGCTTATAACCAGGGGAAAGTAGACCTCGGAGCAATGGAAAAGTGTTAAAAAGGTAAGAATAACACAGGATCGAAAAGGAAAATAATTAAATATTTTTTAAAAAACCCGCGCTTAAAAGTGTACGGAGTATTGGTAAAAAACTGTGAACGTTTAATGAATGAATAGAGCGAGTCATCCACAAAACGAACAGTTCGGTGAAGGTCAAGTGAAACACACTAATTTATCCGCAATAAAATAATGACAAAATCCGTGATAAAACAAAAAACCAACAATGCTAATACATACAGATACTGCTGAGCACACTGACATTTTATCGCCTAGTTGAATAAAACGAGCTATATTCATTTTTAATATTCTTAGGTAAGTCTTAAATTAGTTTACAATTATAAATTCTTTAACAAAGCAGCATAAACTACGTTTCTCTGATGACGTTTTTGGTACAGATCTCTATTGCATTAAATAACAAAGTTATAATAAAAATAAATTATCTATTTTACAATTTTTGCCATGTTTTTAAAACAAATTATGTTAGCTAAAATTTGGTCTTATTTGTTTTATTCTTACTCAGTATCAAATATTAAAATTGGTTTACGAGATCCCAATGGCTCACGATAAAAAAAAAAACGAACGGTATACATTGTATGAAGTATCATAAATGATATTACTTTGTTCTTATAACCTATAGTCTGTTTAAAAACTAGAAGGAGCAAGTGCCAAAGCCCAATTTACACTATAAAAAGTTACCAGAAATATCACTAGATAAATTTGGCGGCAATTTTAAATAAATTCATAATTACTCTTTAAATGAAATCAAATATTCATTTTGTACTTCTTAACTGTGGTTAAGTATTTTTTTTTCCATCGAACGATAATGTCAGTTCAATTACAATGCTTATACGGCATCTCGCCATATATTTGTGAAATAAAACATATTTACATTATGTTCATAATATAATATGCAATTTATATAATAATGTGTCTTTATCAGAGCTCGAACGAATCCTCGTAAAAAGTATTCGAATCACGAATCCGAATCACCTATTTTCATGTTGATACATAAGGTTTACATACGTCAGTGAATGGAACATAAATGCGGCTATTTCAAACTAACCGCTTGATAAGTAAAATTTAATTTAAATTAATAACTAGTAAAATAAATCAATATGTATATCATGCATTAGATAAATATAAGACATATAAAACCTAACATGAACTAACAGAAAATATATACGCAGTACACTTTGAGGAACACATTAAAATTCAGTTAATATTAAAAACATTAAAACACTATAAATCGTAAGATTGTAATGACCATAAATAACTGTTTTACCGATTAAAATCATGATTACAATATTCTTGCCAGTTATAGATGGCGCCGTTTAATAATACATTTTTAACACATATTTTAAATTTGGAAATATGATCTGGCATCACATTAAAAAACTTGATGGAATAATAATTTGGCCCAAATCTAGAACGTTGAAGTCTTAAGAGATTGGGGCATAACTTGTCCCTAATTCTCGTGTTATGTCCATGATGTAACCTGTGGCAGGGATATTTTGCAATATGCTTTTTTACATACAATAGACATTTAGAAATATATAAGCAAGGAAGCGTTAATATTTTCAAGCTTACGAATATATCTCGACAATCATCCCTATAACCTGATCGTGATATATTTCGTATAGCTTTCCGTTGTAAGCCAAACAAACGCTGAGCTGAAGATGAATGACCCCAAGCCAAAATCCCATACGAGAGGTGTGAGTGAAATAATGAAAAATAAGCTGTTCTAGTAACTGATATTGAAACATTATCTCTTAAATTTCTTAAAAGAAAAATTGACTTGTTAAGTTTCTTACTTATTTCATTTCCATTGTGGTCCCAACCTATTTTATCATCAATGTGTAGTCCTAAAAATTTGACAGATTTTTGCATAGCGGTAATTTCGTGTTTTTTTTAATGTAAATAAAAGCCTTATTGTTTTATCATCGTTAAGACAGAGGTTTTTGGCAGTGAACCACAATGATGCTTTTGATTCTGCTGCTTCGCTCATTGCCAATGACACATTGATATCTTTTGCCGAGGAAATTAAATTCGTATCATCAGCAAAAAGTACTACGTCAGTATTATTCATGTAATTGTCGAAATCATTACTGAATATTAGATATAATAATGGTCCCAGCGTAGACCCTTGCGGGACCCCATGTTTAATTGGTAGATTTTCAGATAGTGATTTATTGAGGTGTACTATTTGTTGCCTATTTGAAAGAAACGATAAAATAAGTCTAGACGCACATGGTTTAAAATTATACAAGTACAATTTTCTTAACAGTATACAGTGAGAAACACAATCAAAGGCCTTACTCAAGTCAACGAACGAGGCCATTGCATATTCACCCTTCTCAAAACAAGAATTAACTTTATCAACAAAGTCGATTATGGCATCAGTAGTTGATTTTCCCTCTCTGAAGCCATACTGCGAATTAGAGAGAAGTTTGTTAGAATCTAGAAAGGAGATCATCTGACGAAACATAATTTTTTCAATTACTTTCGAAAACACTGGCAGTAGAGATACAGGCCTGTAATTATTTATTTCATTTGTATCCCCTTTCTTGTGAACAGGTATCACTTTTGCTAACTTGAGTACGTCCGGAAATATACTAGATGTTATTGATTGATTAACAAGTTTTGTTAATGATTCAATTAGGACGTCGATGAATTCATTAATTATGTGCATTGAAAATCCATACACATCCTTGCTTTTTTTATTTGCAAAGCCCCTGACTGTATCTCTCACTGTAATCTGCGAGGCGGTTTCAAAATTAAAATAGGGGACATCACATTTAATACTCGTAGTGGCTAATAAAATAGGATCTCTATCACATATTGGTAAGCTGCTTAATATATCTTTGGCTATATTTGTAAAGTGAATATTAAATTGGCTAGCTGAAATATCACAATTTAGTGGTTCAGGGCGTTTCGAGTTATTATTTATTACTTCCCACATAGCTTTAGGAGCATTCGAGGATGACTGAATATACTTATCATTGGCTTTAATTTTTGCCACTGACAAGGCATTCTTGTAATCAGCGCGCATTTTTTTCTTGAGCGTTACTAATTCAAAACTATTGTTTATTTAGCACATTTCATGAATGAGGTGTAGGTTTTGTCTCATAACTTTTAAATCATTGTTAAACCAGTTAATTTTGCTTAACCTATTACTTTTGCTGAATAATTTCTTTCGGGGAATGCATTATTGAAATTTTCAACTAAAGTTTGTAAAAATACTGACCAGTTTGCATTTATATCCGTATTATTAAGTGTGCTCCAATTCACTCTCTCCAATAATTCGTAAAAACAATGTTTTCCTATCGCTGTTAAGGGTCTGAAGGTAACAGTTTCATCTTTACAGTTCCTGAAACACATGCTAATATTAAAATGAATTCCATCATGATCCGAGAATGGAACTAATACCGGTTGTACGCCAACATAATCGAGACTTCTATTAGTAAAAACATTATCTAAGCACGATTTTTTGCGGGTTGGAAAATGCACAGTGTCATACAAATTAAAACTACTTAAGCAGTCTTTTAGTGCACACGCTTCCTTGCTTTCAGTAATAAAATTGACATTAAAATCTCCACATATCACAACTGTGAATTTAATAAAATCAATTTGAAGAAGAATTTCATTTAACACTTCTACAAACACATAAAAATTGCCTCTTGGGCTTCTATACACATTAATTATTATCACATCACAATTAGTCAATAATATGCCAGTTATTTCAATATCTAATTCGATACACTGATTTTGATAATCAATGACCACGAAAGGTAAATCATGTCTAACACATATCATTACACCACCATGACACGTTACGCGAGAACTGACTTGCAACGATAAAATTTTCAAGTTTAATTGAGTCTGATTCTGTATTAGTAAGCCAATGTTCCGTTAAATATAATACATTATAATTTTTATCATAAATTAAAGCTTCAAGTTCAGTAACTTTGTTTTTTATTGACTGAAAATTTAAACTAAATAAGTTAAAATCAATAGCCTCGGTTCAAAGTGGTGCAGGTCTACCATTATTTTGAATGTAGAGTAGTATTCAGGTTTTTTAGATGGAATTGCGGTGCATACTACTTCAGGGAATTTTGGTTTGAGAAAGTCTAAAATATCCTGATCCTTTGTGTCCGGATGAAGACGGGAAACAAATGCGAAACCTTTCTTCGGGACGGTTTTTAATAAACTATTTGAAGTTATCTCGCTAGCTCCAGTTATGCCTCTATTTTTCTTCTTCCTCCTAGGGGCTGGAATCCAAGTATTACGATCAGTTACATCATCATCATTATCATTCATATAAATTGATTTCCGAAGTCGTGTTCGTTTGTTTATATTTAATTTTCCTACGAGACTTTTTTTTGCGAGGTATTTTATCCTTAACTTTATCACTTAAATCTCCTTGACTCGATGCTGATACCGTGGATTTATCTCTCCTGCATTGGTCGTTTTGGTCGTTTGGTCGTTAATATGATTCGAATCACGAATACTCGAATAAAGGATTCGTAAGAGATAAATATGATATCTTGTTTTTTCGAATCACGAATACAAATCCTTTAAGAATAAATTTGAATTTATTATTTTTCTGCAACCATTAATCTATAAATATCGATACCAGTTGTTTTAACAAAAATATTCAAAACCTAATTATTTATTATTACCACTGAACATCGTTGATAACAGACTAAATATCTGACTCCCTGTTACTCTGGTTACAGATGTATTTGTGTGTTTCTGAACTCGACTTCACATCACTGTTTTTACGCGTGGCGCATGAAGTAAAATTTCGAGTTTAGAAAAGCCCGAAAATTTTCACGGGGCTTTTCTAAACTCGAAATTTTACTTCATGCTTAACCTGGGAGTGGAACAACTCGTTCAAAACTTCAAATTGAACTCTATTATAAAATCGACTAATGCCTTAAATTTACGTAAATAAAAAATTTACTGAATATCATTAAAACCGGGAAAGTCAGAGAAAAGTCATGGAATTATATTCAAATTGACCAAAACACTAACAAAAAAGCCATATGATATTATTAAATTTGTCAAAATCACCAGGCAAATTACAAAACATGTACAAATTTATTAACTTAAATATTGGCAAAAACAATGAAACCTATTAACTCTTTGCTGCACGAGATTTCACACATTTTAAAAGGCCTAGTTGCACAAAAAAAATAAAATAAAAAGTATATATTTTTTTAAGTTTATTCCAAGAAATAACAACAAAACAAAGTATGTCAGATAAAAAAAAAATTAAAAAATATTGCCAAAGTGTCACTTACAAGGTGGTCTATATTTTGCAGCATTGTGCAACTAGCAACAATACCTAGAAATATTGTTTTCAACAAACAGGTAAATAATTAACATTAATTATTGTTATGATATTTTTGAAAACAAGTTATATTTTTTCCGAGGCATAACGCGACTTGACATACCGAACAAGCAGATCGAACAGGATTTGCCTTTGTACTGCAAAGTGCACATCTTCTGCGGGTGGATCTAAGTGGTTGGTGGGATTATGAAGTGAATCTTACTTCTGGAGGCACCTTGCGACTCTTCTTCTGAATAGCTTCCCCACAAGTTTCTTCTTTTCTTTTAAGATTTAGCAGTTTCTCCGCAAGTAAACCATCTATTACTCTTCGTTTAAATTCCTTTAGGGTTATAGGTGGCAATTTCTTTAGTTTATATAATATATAACTATTTACAACAGAGCAATCTATAAAATGCTAAATGATTCTCATCCACCATTTTTTGCTTTTTCTGTCTATTTGGTAAGTTGATTTAAGTTGGTCGAATCTATCAACACAATTCATATTTTGATTATATTCTATTAGAGCGTTCGGGCATGGAACTTGTTTTGACGATCCGTCTTTTTCTCGCCTTTTCACTTCGTTTATGGCTTGTGGATCATGAAAGTTCGAAAGTATGTGTACGGCTCGCTTGTCTTTCCATTTCACAATACTAATACCATCATTGCTTATGTTATAGTCATATTCTCCTTGTTTCAGGTACTTATCTTCTTTTAGTTTAGGCAGGTTTTTTCGGTTTGCCACCACTGTGCCACAGGCATATATACATTTTTCTTTTAGTTCCTTCAATAAATTGTAACTAGTAAAATAGTTGTCAAAATATAAGCAATGGTGTTTCTGCTCCAAAGCTTCCAGTAGACGTAATACTACCTTTTCTCCTAGTCCATATTCTACATAGTCTTTTGTTTTTCCTGTGTAAATATCGAAGTTACACAAGTAGCTCTCACTGTCAGTTAAAGCCCAAACTTTATAGCCTCGTTTGATAGGTTTTTTGGGCATGTATTGTTTGAGTGCACTTCGTCCTTTAAATTTGATCATTGATTCGTCTATAGAGATGCAGCGATGGGGTTTGTAATATTTCTTAAAATTCTTCTTTAATTCAGATATAAATGGACGTATTTTGTATAGTCTGTCTGCTTGGCATTGATGAATTATCATTCAAGTGGATATGGTTTAGAAGCCAACTGAATCTATTGACAACCATGAATTGTGAAACGTATGAATCGTGCAAATCTTCGCTTACCGACCAGTGATCACGGTAGCTAGGTAACCTTTTGATACCCATAAGTAGATTAAGCCCAATAAAGCTTTTTATTTCAGCAAGAGTTTTCTGTGAGTAGCGCTTATTCGTAAGTTGATGTTCTTGTTCAGCATAAAGATTAGTTTGAAAAGTAATATTATTCAATATTTCGTCTGTGACTAGTAGATGAAATAGCTTATATGGTGTACAATTAATGCTGTCAAGTTCCTCAACTTCGTCTGCTTAGCCACATTGTGACTGGAAATCACAAGGTGGTCTTATTAAGGAAATATTTCCAATTTCCCAAGAAACATTACATTTTCTGTTGAGGTAACGAGTTTGTACGTACAAATGCAGATAGGGGTATATCATCCTCAGAATCTTCTAACTCAGGTACAGCACCGATCTCATCAATATTTTCATTTTCTTCAACATCTGTATCTCCGTCTTCCGATTCTGAACCACTCGGTATGTCGTCAGGTAGATCAGTACTATATATCAAAGTATATGCTTCATCAGAAGTTAATTCAGCTAAATTAATAAGTTTATTAGGGTCCATAATACAGTCTATCTGTAACAATAAATTTTAGAATAAATTGTACCTAGCGGCGTAGTGGTTCATAATTGGGACTCACCAAAAATAAATAATTACAATTAATTGAATGTAAATTTTTATTACAATCATAACAAATACTAACTAGTGATATAAATGAACAATTCTATACAATGATATTATAATAAATAAACATACCTTAGTTACTGTTCAATATTGAAATTAATATACACAATAACCTCACTTTCTCACAAAAACACTGCATGTGGCGTTGAATGTTTGATAACTATAGAGCGGGATCTCTTTCAGTTGGTAATTGAACTATGAAAAAGAGGTTAGGATAGGTGGTTCATAATTCCCGTCGCTGTTCAGCTTCCTACATACATATTTGTAAGTGGTCTATTCTGTGGACCGATGTGTCACAGACTGCTTGAATTTGGTGGTTCAAATTGCAATCCCATATGCAGCAACGAGTTAAACAGAATGGAAATTTCTCACTGAAGAAAGATATTAAAAAGCCAGGGAAAAAATCTTTAGTCATGTCAGTTTTACTTCGAACAATATTAAACAAAATTTCGAAAACTAGATTATTATCTTTAAACACATTTCCAATCATTTAACGTTCTTATCAAAGCATTTACTTTGAAGTTTCGAACGAGCGTTTCCACTCTCAGACTAAGCATGAAGTAAAATTTCGAGTTTAGAAAAGCCCCTTGAAAAAAAGCCCCTTGACAAATTTTCTGGGCTTTTCTAAACTCTAAATTTTAATTCATGCGCCACGCGCATAAAACAGTGATTTAACGTGAGATTTAAAAACACACAAAAGAACATTTTTCATGTTATTCTTCACAATTAATTCGAATTATTTTTGATGATTCAAATCCTTTTGTAAGAATTCGAATCCTTTCACAAGGATTCGAATCCTTTTATAAGGATTCGAATCGCCCACATTTAGACTCGAACACGAATCCTCTTAAAAAAATGTAACGAATCAGGATCACGAATCCAGGTGAACTAAAGTATTCAAATGCCTCTTTTGAATCCTCTAAAAGGATTCGAATCCTGAATGATTCGAATCCTGCCCAGCTCTAGTCTCTAACTTACTTAAAATTGATTTGTTTCATAAAACGATACAAGGTAGAACGACTCATTTTCGGCATGCCTGCATGATCGTTTACTACTTTTAAAACTTTATTCAAAGTTGGCAGTTCCTTTTTATAGAAGAAACTATGCACGGATCTCTTCACTATGTCATCAAAACTTGTAATTATGTCCTCTAAGCTGTTTAGGGCTACAAATCTCTCCGGATTTCTTATATTTGCTAATGGTACGATAGACAGTGGAATTTACATTTCTTAAAAACTAAACATTTTATTATTTGATGCATATTCTTATGCTATTTGATATCTCACCTAGTGCACCAACAATGTCTGATACAACAGCAGTCATTTTCATATGTGGATCATCTGTTATCATCTGCTTATACATATTTATTATGCACTGTTTTTCAGACAGATATAAATGACCCAAATCGAACTTCTTACGCTTTTTTGGAGGTGAAGGTGATATTATCACCGAGCTTGTACTGGAACCATAATCCATAACAACAATATAAACAAAACTAACTTTTAACTATGCTAAAGAAACATGGCACAAAAGGTTATTACGAAACAAACAAAGTTGCAACTCGGTAACGCTTCGAATTAAGGTTATCTCAACTGTTGCGTCTAATAATGACGTAATTAGCATAGTGTAAAATGGGCGCGCTCTCGTCCAATCAGAGTTGTAGGTTTTGGCGCGTGAAATTTAAAACGCTCCTCCTAGTTATTAAAAAGAATATAATGTTTCTTCGTTTGTGGAAATCTTGTCTATGTAGGGTGTTTGATTGTAATATGAGCATCTTACATGTCTTTTTATAATTACATATAATCTTAGTATCTTGAATGCACATGAATAATTAGTTATGGACAATATATTATTATAATTTCAACAATAATATAAGAGACTACAGTCCACTGTTTAAGTATACACTAAGAAATTTAAATACCAACTTAATACTTATTAACTTAACTTAACTTACTTAATACACAATCACCAATCTTTAAATCCCTTATGTTTTAATTTTCACTAATATCCGATCCATTTTTCGACTTTTGACCAGCTTTTTGACCATTTTGACTACGGTGTGGCGCACAGTGTTTCGAGTATATGGGAGCATAAGACAAAAATCGATAAAACAATTATTAGTGGTTGCAATTTTCTTATTTGTTTATATTTTAATAATTAAGATATATTTACATCATTGATTCTAATATGAGCATCTTACATGTCTTTTTATAATTAAATATAATCTTAGTATCTTGAATGCACATGAATAATTAGTTATACACAATATATTATTATAATTTCAACAATAATATAAGAGACTACAGTCCACTGTTTAAGTATACACTAAGAAATGTAAATACCAACTTAATACTTATTAATTTAACTTTACTTACTTAATACACAATCACTAATCTTTAAATCTCTTATGTTTTAATTTTCGCTAATATCCGATCCATTTTTCGACTTTTGACCAGCTTTTTGACCATTTTGACTACTGTGTGGCGCACAGTGTTTCGAGTATATGGGAGCATAAGACAAAAATCGATAAAACAATTATTAGTGGTTGCAATTTTTTTATTTGTTTATATTTTAATAATTAAGATATATTTACATCATTTAACACGTATGTACATATTTTTTAATAGTTAAGGAAGTTTTAACGGTGCTCAAAAAAAAACTTCTTGTTTGTTGCTTTTAAAATTTTGAAATTTTATATGTATGTTCTAGATCACATTACAAAATCTTTAAAGGATTAATTTTTTAAAATTTCCTAAACATTTTTTGGAAACAAATATTTTACCAAAACTTAACTCAAAATTTTACTTCATTCGCTACGCGTATAGAACATTGATTTCAAGTGAGGTTAAAATATACATAAATTTTATAATATTTTAGTGATTTATGCGCATGGCACATAAAGTAAGCCCAGAAAATTTGTCTCGGGTCGCTGGGCGACCCTCGACAAATTTTCAAAGGGCTTTTCTAAACACGATATTTTACTTCATGCTTAGTCTGGAGTGGAAAACACTCGTTCAAAGCTTCAAATTGAACTTTTTTAAAAACAGAATGAATATCTAAAGGTTTAAAGAATATAAGCTGAATTTGCAATCCGTATAATTTAAAGAAAAACTCCCTGTATTTTTTTCATGAATCCCGGTCACTAGTTGAGCTTTGTTTGATATAAACGTTTTGGACACATATAAGCGATAAAAACCAGTTTAGCGTGTTTGTTAATATGTTCAAATTAATATTACGTAATTATAACGTATAAATAATTATTAGTAATACTATATTTAAATAAAATTTGTAAATTCACTTAAAAATAACTTCAAACCTTTAATACTTTCACGTATTTCACCATCACAACCCGCAATATTCAAACGCGAACATGTATCGTCGAATACACACTGTTTATGGTCATTTTTCTGAGAATTTAACCACATATTTGCTAGATTTTTTTATAACGGTACCTCTCTCTTTAAAAAAATCATAACTTGTAAATGAGCAGTCAGAAGCAGATGACCCTTATAAAATGTTGAAGTATATTAATGTACTAATAAGAAGATGTTTACACCTCAAAACCTTTTGGGGCGTTTTTTTTAAGTCTCTTCAAAGTTTGTAATCGCATACATTTTATACAAAATTTAGAAGTTTGTTTAAAAATTAATTGCGGAGTAAATCGTACACTAAAAGATAAACTTTAGATGATATCTTAAAGTACATACCTTGGACTACAGGATCCATCATAGATTATTTAAAAACACTTCGTAGCAATTGTAGTATAACGCTTAGAACAATTGATAAAATAGAACTGATATTAAAGACAAGTACCCGCTCGATCATTGCCTCGGTTTGAGAGTACATTAATAAGAAATTAGCGAAACTCAGGTAGCTGTTAAATGGAATTCTTGGAGTATTGGCTTATCTACTTTACTGTGGTAATATTAATATCCTTAAAATTAAATGTTAATTTCTTGATTTTTGTCCATTGCTCGAAACACTATGCGGCAGTCAAAACAGAAACGTAAAGTTTATCGTTTCTTGCTTGTATATTTCAATAATATTTGTTTATAATATTAAAAAAATAAACATATCTTGCGGCGAGGCTGACTGTAACATTATAACTACAAGTCGCTTGTTTAACTGTCATTTGACTATGCTAGGATTTTATCATTTTATGTCTCTATATACCGGGTGTACTATTTAACCTGACAAATCAAAATAACTCGAAAAATACTCATCGTGCGAAAAAACGTACCCAGACCAAAAATTAATAGTACCCAAGGGGGCATTTCTGTTCTAAATTCATCCCCCTGCTCCACCCACAGTAGGTGGGGCAGGTGGCATTTGGAAATTTCAAATAGAAACCCACATTCCTTATTAAAAATACGGATTCTACGGAAAAAAATACATACGTTTTTAATGATACATTATTTTCATTGAAAACAGATGGCGCTGTAATCGCATAAACTAAATTTAACATAAATAAAAAGTTAGTGGCGTCTTGCCAGTCTCCGTCGAGGTTCTTAATTAATTTAAATGCTCAAAATGATGTCTTTAAGGTTCAATGCACTTGTTGACTCGTGCTACGAATTCCTGTACACATCTTATAAGCATGTCTAGTGTAATTGCAGCGCCACCATCCCTTATTCGTTGCAGCATGTTTTCGCGAATGGTGGGTGTTTCTTTATAAACTGCATCTTTTAAGTAATCCCATAAGACAAAATCAGGGGAGGTAAGGTTTGGCGTACCCAGATCGCCAAACCAAGGGTAGACAATGCTTATGGGAGAACTGGATTCCGAGTTTTCGAGGATAGAAAAGTAGAGACTGTGGTCGGGAAGTGGGTCCATCTACTTATGAATAGAGTAAACGTAGAAGTATTCTAGAGAAAACTGCTCCGATTGCGTCTACACACACACACACACACACAAACGTGCTCGCTCTTATTTCGTCGTATAATTTGATCCCGTCTACACCACTTTTACGATGATAAATTTGATGACCATCAGAAAAAATAAACTGTTCCGAAACATTGCTTTTATTTTCAGATTTCCAGCGTGTTCAAAATTATGGACTTTGGGAATCAGATATATTTAAAAAGCTATTAAATAAACCTAAAATTTAACTAAAAATCAAAAAATAAAATTCAATGAGTTTACATTAATATGTACCAAATTTGGCAAATAATTTATATTATTGATTAGTTATACAGAGAGTTTTTTATGTATAAATAACTCAATATACAGAATACACTGTACATTTTTCTGGGCTTTTCTAAATTCGAAATTTTACTTCATGCGCCCCGCGCACAAAACACTTAAATTTCACAATATTTAAGTGTTTTATACGCGTAGCGCATGAAGTAAAATTTCGAGTTTAGAAAAGCCCCGAAAATTTGTCTCGGGTCGCTGCGCGACCCTCGACAAATTTTCACGGGGCTTTTCTAAACTCGAAATTTTACTTCATGCTTAGTCTGGGAGAGGAAAACACTCGTTTAAAGCATCAAATTGAACTCTTTTAAAAACACAACGAAAATCTACAGATTTAAAAAAAATAAGGTGAATTTGAAACATGTATACCTTAACGGAAAACTTCCTGTATATGAACTGTAGTAGACGAATAATAAAATTTATTATCACCACAAAAAGTCTATTCGAAAATATTTCTTTTATTTTGAGATTTCAAGCGTGTTCCAAATTGTGAAATTCGGGAATTAGTTATATTTTATAAAAACAAATTTACAATGAAATTAACAATTCTAAAATATATTTTCAACGTTTTTAGTTATTTTATATATTTTTAATAAAAAAATTGTTAAAATTATTAGATTAATAGATTATTGTTTCAAATATTCATAATTTGTATAAATAATCAAAGTCATTTTACAATGAAAAAATGTAAAATATATTTCCAACATTTTTAGTTATTATATATATTTTTAATAAAAACGTGTTTGAAAGTTAATAGATTTTCAATATATTTATGTTATTAAACATTTTTTGTTTGAAAGTTAGATAAATACATGAATCTTTTTACAATGAAAAAAATCAATTTGAAAAATGTTTGATGGGTATGTTAATTGGAATTGATAATAAAAAAACAGAAATTATTTCAATAAAATAGATAAATTATTTACGAATACACAAAACTAAAAACTTAGCAATATAGATTCATATAAACATTCATATATACAAAAAACTAACAAACATTAAAAAACTATAATAAATATACATATAACTGTTTTCTTATTTATTAACGATATTTTAGAAGCAGGTTTTTCGTTTTTTTTTTTATTCAGTAATAATTATACAGAATTGATCGAAGTATAACACAAAATCAACAGAATATATTTTAAATAAAAAGCCAACAAATCAACACCTCATCATTTGCTTATTTAATTTCATGACACTCCGGTTTTTAAAAATGCAATAAATAGCAAAGCTCGGTGTGTATATTTTTATTCTAACCAAATGAATATCATAATTTCCCTGAAATAATTAGGGAAAATAATATTTTAATTTTGAGAAATTAACATTAAAATTGCTACGTTCCGTTTCATCCATTTACACTCTGAATAACGTGTATGAATATCGAATTAACTCTTTTCCTTGACTATTTTCTTTTTGGACAATATTCATTATTTTAGTGGGGATAGCTTTATAGAAGGGATGAAAAATCAAATTCTTTGAAGTGATCTATCTGTTTTTACCTATTTGTATTCATTTTTTCGACCACGTTTTTATTATGGTGTATACCCTCAAGTATTGCGCGACCAGAACAATACCACTGCAACTTACAGATAATCCGCAACCTTCTGAAAACCATAAATATTTTGGGATTTAAAAATATTATTTACTGTTGACACATTTAATCCGTATCCCTAGAATTCAATTCGGTAATTTCTTATCATGTTTTTCACTAACCGATATTTTAGTTAGACACTTTTTGATCGGGTTTTCTTAGATCATTTTGAATTATGTTTACTTACCTATTTAGTCTGTAACATAATCCCATCTGTACCTTTTGTAAATGTAATCTGACTAAGAATAAAACCATTGAAATAATTGAATTAACCTGATATACAATAATTTTTGCAATTACACTTCTCAGAGAAAATCTATTATACTTATTCTATTAAAAGACATCTTGTTGTTTTCCAAATGTTTTTGATTATCATCACTTAACGAAACTTTTCAACATATTTCAATATTTGAGCCAATTATCTCAAATATTATCGATAACACTTTTTTTTGATTCCTGGGACCCTAAAACGTATATTTCCATACAAAAAAAGATAGCCATGAGGTCGGTAACAATTATTAAAATGTAAAATTTATAATGTTATTAATGTGACTAATTACTTGATTTTTGATAATATTCTCAATTATAAAGTTTCATAATTTTTATATAATTTATACTTTCTGTATATAACACTTCGTGTATCTCGAGAAGTATTGAGAATATCGAAAAATATTTCTGCTTATTATTTTTTAAATTATCCCCATGCAGCCGCACGACGGATGCCATAAATTTTAATCCAAAAATTAGGTAACATTTTAGTGCCCGCTGAGTGTTGTCGGTGTTGGTCAAATGGCACACAATAAGCGTTTATAAAGTTTCAATCGGAAAAGTACAAGTTGATCATGTAACAATCGTTCAAAGTAAACGGATAATTAAAGTAGTCAGTGCAAAAACCACAAATTTCTGAAACTGTTAATATTTATTAAAAGTATGGTTCATTTACTAAAATACGCATTGTGATTAGAATATATACTGAGTCCATTTTGGGATCTGATTTTTTTCGTTTGCAGAATAAACACTCATGTTGAATTGAATTATTGCTTTGTGTTTTAATAAATTTGATGCCAAACACTGACTTTTCGTAGCAACTACTGTTTTGACGATTTTATTTTCGTATAATCATTCACTATTTTCAAGCTATATTTCAAATGAAACTGAGGAGAACTCAAAAATAATACCTCGAAAATACTGCTAGTAGGTAAAGAAATGATTTTAATTTTATTGTAATCGTTTTGGTTCAATAAGCGATACAAACTCAAATTCCAATTACATTGGAAATCTTTACATGAAACATACAATGCGCCTTGAACGGCCAAGCAATTTTAACTCTAAAAGTTAATTTTAATTAAAATTCTACACTTCTTTTTATTATTTCCGTGAATGACTTATTGCATTACATACTGTGAATTTTTTCTTTAAATACACATAATGTATACGTGAATTTAATAAAAAGTTAAAAATCATAAATAGTTTATTATTATTATATTAAAGTGATAATGGATTTTCAAAAAATTAGTGCCTCAACAATGTAATGTATACACTGTCAATGTTCAGGCATTCGTCGATTTTATATAAAAACGTGCAATATGAAGTTAAGAACGAGTGTATCCACTCCCAGACTAAGCATGAAGTAAAATTTCGAGTTTAGAAAAGCCTGAAAATTTGGCTCGGGCGCGTAGCGAAGCGGAGCGACCGAGCCAAATTAGGCTTTTCTAAACTCGAATTTTTACTTCATGCGCCACGCGTATAAAACATTGTAATATTGTGAAGTATTTATAATACACTTTAAATAACAAAATATTTAAATTTTTCCTGGTACATTTTCAATTCAGGTCAAATAATATAATATATCAAATAAACTTATTTATTAACTTAATTATCAAAAAATAATAATGTTGCGTGTATGCATCAACGGCGCTTAATTGGTTTAAAACTTCAAACGGTAGTAATTCAAAAACTAAAAAAAAACGACTTAACTGCATTTTGCACTGACCTCTCTAATTAAAAAAAGAAACCCTTATCGATCAGTAGATTTGATCTGATCAATAGGATTGATCTGATTAGTTAATAAAATGATAAGTTGATGTATTTGTTTTACTTTTTATCAAAAGTTAAATAGTTTTGTATTTTAAGTTTCTTGTACAAAATAAATAATACTTAATGAATTTTACAACGTTCACATATAATTTCATAAAATCTATTCTCTAATAACGCAGAAAATAAAATTGTAGAAGGAAACGCATGAATGAATGTAACACGCACCCTTAGCTCGTTAAAAGAAAAAAAAAACGTGTTTTCAAGATTGAAAAATCAACATCTGGAATATGATACAACGAGAAGCGCGGAATAGAGGGAGAAAGAAATTGTCTCTCTCTCTCACTCTCTCTCCGAGACTTGATTTCGCGACATCTGGAGTAAAATAGTCGTAACCGACCGACCGCAGGAAGGCAGACTGGTGTATATAGGCAGCCATATACACCAATTTGGCATCCAGCGCTCTGCTCCCATTCGCGTGTACCCAAAATGTATATGGGGACTGGCTAACTGGATATATATGAACTTTGGCCAAACCTTACCTTCCCTGGTTTTGTCTTATGGGGTTACTTAAAAGATCCCGATCTAATAACTTGCGTGCTACTAACGAATAATGTGCTAGGCAACCATCATGTTGAAACAACATGTTTTGCCTCACATTTAAACATACTTCTTTTAGCAACCTTGGTAGTACTTCTTCAAGAAAGTTTCGGTATGTTTTACCATTCAAATTGACGTCAATAAAATATAGTCCGATAAGTTTACACCAATTATTCCGCACCAACCAATAATTGACTAAGGACGCTGATGATTAACTTTACGAATCCAGTGTGGGTTTTTTACACTTCAGTAACGCCTGTGATGGCGGTTAACATCACCGTGGTTTGTAAATCTGGATTCATCAGAGAATAGCACATGAACAAAGAAGTTCAGATTTACTTGTATTCTCTCAACAGCACATTGACAAAACGTTAGTCGGTTTTCAAAGTCATCGTCAGTTAATTCCTGGTGCAAGGACACATGATACGGATAAAATTTATTAAATTTAAGAATTCTCCAAACACTCATAGCAGGAATCGCAGATTGATACGAAATTGTGCGGATACTCACATGTGGATTATGAGCCACTGCAGCTAGCACTGCTATTTGATTATTTTCTCCACAAACAGTAGCTCTACGTCAGTAGAACATTGATTAACCACTCTAACGAAAGAAGAACGTGATCGTACTTTTTCAGGAAAACGCTCAGCATACAAATTGACATCATCGTCGAAATTTCACCTGCATTTGCCATTAATAAAAATCATTTAAATTTTTTCTTGCACAGATACATCAATGACAAAAAGTTAGAAGAGAATAACAATGATAATGACAATGTGTGATGTACAATAATTGTGCTGAGCTAGCTTGGCAGCTATCTCGGGATTTGTCCAACTAAAATGTGTTGCACATCTCACAAATACAAATTGAAAATATGCATTAATTTATAAGTTTAAATTAAATTTAAATTTTATTATAAGTTAAAATGTTTCAATGAAAACTTATGTATTGTTTGTCGTAGAATCTGAATCTTTAATAAAAAATGGGGGTTTCTAGTTGACTTATCAAAGTTCCCCCGCCATACCTCCTGGGGGTAGAGCAGGGGTCTGAATTTAGAACAGGATGATACTATTAATTTTTGGTCTAGACGCGTTTTTTCGTACGATTCGTATTTTTCGAATTATTTTTATTTGTCAGGTTAAATGGTACACCCAGTATACTGTATTTCGACTAATGTGATATTATGACTGTCAGTCACTAGGTTGAGTGTATTTCAACTTATTCAGATTTCACTCTATTCACTATATTACGAGATATTGTGACTGTAAGTCACTTGGTTTACTGTTCTTCTGATTATGATATGATTTTGTCATTAAATCACTCCTTCGGCTGTATTTTCACTATTGTGAGTTTATGACTGCAAATCATTATATTGACTGACATTAGTCTATCTTGTCAACTTGACTTAATACGACGATAGTTGTCGTTTAGTCCATTCTGTCAACTTGATATGAGTCGCCGTCAGCCGACAATCTATCCTGTCAACTTGAAATTACATTTAGTAGAATGTATTAAACTTGACACAAGTTAGCGTCAGGCTACTATTGTCAGTTTAAGACAACTATTTTTTGAAATATATTATTAGATGTCATGTTATTGTTGTTCTTTATGACACTTGCGACACAGATTTTATAGTAAAGTTGAAAATATATGCTGATGAGATGAGATAGATATTTAGTAGGATATAGCGAAAAAATGCAAAAAATATTTATTTTTTGAATATTTTGTAAATGTGATAATACTAAAAGTCGAACAAATTTAGTTTGAGGCACATTTACATATTCTTAATTTTTAAATCATCATATTTATATACACATTTTTTTTGTATGAAATAAAAACATTTCAAAAATTAAAACAATCACTTAGAGCCAGAATTGTTATATTTAAAACAAACACTTTGTTTTAAAACAGTTTTTTAAACATGTTTAAAAACAGCCATCGGGTTTTTAACGGTTTTGTTTTAAACGTGTTTTTAATGGTAAACTCGTTTAAATATGTTTTAAATGTGAAATTTGTTAAAAACGTTTTTATTTTGTTATCGTACATTTGCTTAACTATATTTTATACTAAGGATGGAATATCGATATTTTGGTGCAAAATAGTCGATATTTGTATAGATATTTAATTTTCCGATAAATCGCTGGTATCGATACAATATAGTCGGTATCGTTACATATGATACTAGTATTAAACGCCATCTATTATTGTATTAAGAAAGAAATAAAAAAATATTTAAGTTACACCTTGCAGAACAGCAAAAATTAAAATTATACAAGAAATTTTTTTTTAAAGCAAATTGATCGAATTTGAAACAAATATTAAGCAGTATATTTTAAACTTCACTTGAAATCAGTGCTTTATACGCTTAGCGCATGAAGTAAAATTTCGAATTTAGAAAAGCCTGAAAATTTAGATTTGTCGTGGCGCGACTCGCATCGCTCGCACGCCCCGGTAAATCCAAATTTTCAGGCTTTTCTAAACTCGATAATTTACTTCATGCTTAATCTGGAAGTGGAAATACTCGTTAGACGCTTAAAATTGGACGCGTTGTATGACTTGATTCATGCGTGTTCTAGAGAAACAAGAAAGTAGACATTTCGGAAATCACAAACAATAATGATTAGTTTATGCATCAATATTATGCACTTGTTTTCTATTGAAAATTATATATTTAATTTCAATGCTAGATTCTTATATTATTAATAATGATTGTTAAGCTATACAGCAACAGAAATTTATGGAGTTATAATTATTGTATTATAATAAGATGTCAGCATTTTCAATAAAAATATTTTCAGCTCATGCGACTTCCGGTTGTACCGAAAGTCGACGCCAACATAACCTCAAAATTTAATCATTTTAGAGATATTTGAATTTTTTTGAGGATGCAGTGAGTTTTCATGATTCACTTCGAAAATTCGCACCTCCGAACAAAAAAAAAATAGAAACGACACAATGTCGTCTGCGAAGAGCTAATACCCAAACGTATCCAATGGTGATTTTTTTGGAATAATAAAATTTTGCGTGTTGAAAACTTCATACTGCATTTTTGACAACTTTAAACTGTTAAATCTCGATTTTTGTGAATAGAACGCCCTGTATATTTGTACATATTCCAAAGCAGAAATTAACTCTGCATTGGTCTATATTGGCATTCCCTATGGCTATCATCGTTTATTTTCTAGATATTTTTATTTAAATAAAATAAGTGAAAATGATTGAGGGGTTTATAACTTCAAACCATTAAATCTCGGTTGATTTTGTACATATTGTATTTTTGTACATATTATGAAATTAATTCTATACTATCTTATTTGATTTTCAAGATATTTTCATATAAAAAGTGTGTTTATTGGTGCATTGATAAAATATTAAGAACAAATTGGATGTTAACGAATTTCACAAGGTTCCTTCACGAAAGATCAGTCTTTGTTTCGCCGAAAAAACAAAATCGAGTTGCTAAAAACAAAATTACAGCATGCAAATTATGTATTGTTTATTGAAACGTTGATAAAATTTAAGCCAAAATACGTGGAAGTTGTTTTTTTGTTAATATCACAAGTACGAAAATCATGAAAATTGAATCGAAAAAAACTTCGGGCATTTTACTTAACAATTTTCACGACTGTTTTGATACCATATTTTAAAATTACTAAATTCGCTTAGAAATTACTATTCTTGATTTTCCAACACGAAAAAATAAACAATTCTTCCGAAATTTTAAATTACGAGGCGAACAAGTCATTTTTTATTTTCTTTAAAAATGATTGATTATTTTGGGATTCGTCGACTTTTTATTTTTATTTGTGAAATTATTTAAACTCACAGAAATTACTTTAACTTACCCATTCTTTATTTTCCAATGCGGAGAACAAGAAAAATCTTCTCACATTTAAAATTATGATCCGCTGCTTGATTGTTTTTTATAATTAAATTAAAAAAAAACTGATTTTTTTACAATTATTACAATTAAGTTAAAAATTATTTGGTGGTGGGAGCTAATACTTTGTGAAACATTTTAACTATTTAATTAAATAACACTTTTAACTTTTTTGTATTCACTTTTTTATTTTTACGGTGACTAGTTTCGACTCGTCAGTGAGCCATTCTCATACCAAGTCCAAGACTTGGTTTGAGAATGGCTCACTGACGAAACTAGAGTCGAATTTAGAGTCGAAACTAGTCACCGTGAAAATAAAAAAGTGAATACATAAAAGTTAAAAGTGTTATTTAATTAAATATAAATTATTTTATCAACTTGAAACGTCTCTAATTTCATTTCCAGCGATCTAATTTTGTTTTTTTAAACATTGGAATAAAATTTGTATATTAAAAAAAAAACCTTGATTATAAAAGTTCGGCTTTTGGTTAATTTTTCATATTTTTAATTTTAATATGTTTTTTTTTAAATTTTAACTCTCCTTTTTAAATTTTTAAAATATTAAATATCCTAATTTATTTCCATCACGGACTAAGCGAGTCGCGCCCCGTGCAATTAAAATTTTCAAGCTTTCCTAAACTTAAAATTTTACTTCATGCGCCAAATTGTATATACCGGGTGTGGTACTTAAGACGCCTCGGACTATAGATCCTTTACGATAAAAGCTATCGAAAAAAATCTAAGAGCAAAGTGGTGCATAATTACCGTCGCTATGTTTCAAAAATATTTCTAATCATCAGTGGCGTGCCGTACTCCAGTAGCGTCCCAAACTTATGTTTTTTTAAATGGAATGCCCTATTTTTTATTGCAGATTTGGAAAGTGCTCGAAGAGTACTTATTTTTTTATCTAACATGTTATACCCTTCACTTTAGCGGTTTCGCTGTTATAACCCCTTCTTTCAAAATTGCGCCCCATTTTTGAGATTGTTTTATAGAGAAACTAATTGACGCCGGCGCCTAAATTTTGAATTGAGGTACAGGTTAAGACCTCGTATACCTTCACATAATTTTTTTTCGGGTAATTTATGGAAAAAAAATAATTTTTGATTGAACTTCGCATGTTGTCATTTTTTTCGAAAATTTCAAATGGCACCCCCCTAAAAAAATTACGGCGTTGTACAGCCAAAACTCTAAATTTTTCATTGGTACAAAAAAATTACACATTGCATAACAAAATTTCGGAGAAAAAAGGAATTTCATCGCAAATGTCGGGAAACGTTTTCCGTTCCCAAGAGTGCCATGAGAAAACAAAAGATTGGTAATTGTCAAAGTAAATTATTAGACGCCAGTAGCAGCCATAAGTCATTTTTGATAAACGTTCTAAAAATGTTCCGAACTCAAGAGGAAATGGTTGACATGATATTTATTCTTGGAGAATGTAACAAGAATTGTTTCTTGGCATCACGAATGACGCTGCGAGATATCCGCACAGGGCACATCCAAATGAACGTGCGTTTCAAAAAGTCTTGGAGAGATTTACTACTACGGGAAGTGTGAAACGGCCTAGGAGAGTTAGAAAGAAGACAGTTTTTACCGAAAATAATGAACTGCAGGTTTTGGAGGCAGTTATTGAAGATCCTCATACCAGTATCCGTGATATTAGTAGGAATCACGATATTTCAACGCGATCCGTACATCGTGTTCTTCAAAAGTACAAATTCCGTCCATTTAAGATTCAATTGCACCAAGAATTGCAACCTCAAGATTTTCATGCGAGGCAAGATTTCTGCTTGTGGGCTATCAACAAAATTGAGCAGTAGGAATCATTTCTTATGCGCGTATTATTTTTTGATGAAGCGACGTTCCATAGAAATGGGCATGTCAATCGCCACAACTACCATTATTACGCCGATGAAAACCCACACGCCATGCGAATGATAAACCAACAGCAAAGATGGTCGCTGAATGTTTGGGGAGGCATACTTGGAGAACACCTTTTGGGTCCTTATTTCATCGAGGGGCACCTGAACGGCAACAGTTATTTAAGGTTCCTTCGCGGCGACTTGGATGATCTCTTGGAAAATGTCCCTCTAGCCGCTCTACGACAGATAGTTTTCCAGCACGATAGAGCTCCTGCACATAATAGCCGTGTCGTTCGGGAATTTCTCGATGAAACGTTTCCGGACTCCTGGATTGGTCGTGGGGGTCCTGTGAGGTGGCCGCCAAGATCACCAGACCTCACTCCCCTTGACTTCTTCCTTTGGGGCCATATCAAAGACGAGGTTTACAGGACGGTACCAACTACTGTCGAGGATATGAGGGAGAGAATCAGCGCGGCTTTCCGCGGTATATCACCAGAAGTCCTTAGGGCAGTGTCTAGAGCCTGTGAGTCGAAGTTGCGGTTTTGCCTCTAGCAGGAAGGTCGTCATTTCGAACATTTAGTTTAAGTTGTTAAATTTTCTTTATCTGCATTTTTCATATAATGTTGAATAAATAGGTACATACTATTATGTTGACCGTATTTGTGTTTTTGTTTTCTCATGGCACTCTTGGGAACGGAAAACGTTTCCCGACATTTGCGATGAAATTCCTTTTTTCTCCGAAATTTTGTTATGCAATGTATAATTTTTTTTGTACCAATGAAAAAATTAGAGTTTTGGCTGTACAACGCCGTAATTTTTTTAGAGGGGTGCCATTTGAAATTTTCGAAAAAAATGACAACATGCGAAGTTCAATCAAAAATTATTTTTTTTTCCATAAATTACCCGAAAAAAAAATTGTGAAGGTATACGAGGTCTTAACCTGTACCTCAATTCAAAATTTAGGCGCCGGCGTCAATTAGTTTCTCTACAAAACAATCTCAAAAATGGGGCGCAATTTTGAAAGAAGGGGTTATAACAGCGAAACCGCTAAAGTGAAGGGTATAACATGTTTGATAAAAAAATAAGTACTCTTCGAGCACTTTCCAAATCTGCAATAAAAAATAGGGCATTCCATTTAAAAAAAACATAAGTTTGGTACGCCACTGGAGTACGGCACGCCACTGATGATTAGAAATATTTTTGAAACATAGCTACGGTAATTATGCACCACTTTGCTCTTAGATTTTTTTCGATAGCTTTTATCGTAAAGGAGCTATGGTCCGAGGCGTCTTAAGTGCCACACCCGGTATATATTTTTTTCTAAAAATTGAATTTTGATAATTGTGTAACCGTTATTAAATTATTTCTGGCAATTTAATTAATAGTAGGTAAAAAGTCTTTTAATATTTAATTTGCATTATTAAATAAATTTAAATATTAAATCAAAAATATCTGGAATCAAAAAGAATTAATTTTCGTTACGATATTTTACCGTATCGATACTTTGATGTACAAATTATTCGATACACAATAACGATACTTTTTGGGGATCGGAACATCTCTATTTTATACTACTTCATTGAGATTTTATGTTTACGTTTTTAAATTTTAGCTAAATTTTTACAAGATATTTCAAATTACATTAATAAACACAACATTTTATTACAATAAAATGTCACAATTATGTGTGCACAAATGTGATATAAACAGTGTTTTAATAAGTTCTGTTTTAAACACGTTATAAATTTTCCAATTAATTTACTCATAAAGGCATCTTCTAGGTACAAGTAGATTTATATTTTTATCTTATTCTCAAGAGAATTCACAAACAGATTTTAAGATGCCTTTTAGAGGTCAAAATTTTAGAATTTTTTTTTTCTTTAAAACTTAATGAGATAAGTGTGCATATGTTCGAATAAAATATGTTTCAATTTAAACGAGGAATCCAAAAAAATACCAATATATAGGGTGTTCCACCTAAAATAACAAATTTAGTGCTACTTCCGGTGGAACCGGAAGTGATATAAAGTTGAAAATATTTCACATGAGGAGAACTGATTCAACCGTAGACAAGGTTTTTTTTCAAATTTTTAGTGCAACGGCAACCCTATAAACTTCTAACGAACGGTTTAGCGTAGACACCCTGTATATATATATATATATATATATATATATATATATATATATATATATATATATATATATATATATATATATATATATATATATATAGGTTTTCGCGAGCAAAATATAACTGGCTGGAGTTTTTTTGAGCTGCTTTCTCGCGTTGATTGATTTATTTCCGCTCTACGTTTCGGCAGCATCACTTCTGCGATCCTCAGGAGCTTTTTTAAATATTTAGTGTTAGATGTCACGTTCACTGTCAGTACATTTGTTTTGTAAACTAGGGAGTCTAGATCTGCTGCGTGTTATTGGTCCACTCGATGTAGAAGGTGCTAAAATTTCTTGATTTGTGTCCGAATATTACGAAAATTGTTAAATATCCTAGGCAAGTCATTTCTTTGTTGTTTTATTATATTCATCAAAGGTTTCCATGTGGTTTCTAATCTTGTGCCATCATCTCGTTTATTGAGGCACAAAGGATGTTTTTCTATTTCTATGGCTTCACGTACGATTCTTTCTTCAAATTTTGCGATAGAACTAATTACCGAAGTATTTTCAAAATCTATGTTATGGTCTGTATCAAATTTATGTTGGAATAATGAGGAATTTTGGTCGTTA
Organism: Philonthus cognatus; assembly: GCA_932526585.2. NCBI lineage: Eukaryota > Metazoa > Arthropoda > Insecta > Coleoptera > Staphylinidae > Philonthus > Philonthus cognatus. Next base: position 8,946,591 of record OW052249.1, on the reverse strand, counting down.
TTTTTTATGGCTAATTTATGTTCTTCTCTTCTGACGCTGAATCTTCTGTTGGTTTGGCCGATATATGATTTATGGCAGTCTTTACAGGGAATTTTGTATATTCCTTGTTTTTCAAGGAGAATTTTGTCTTTAGGGCTACGTAAAAGTTGTTTTATCGTAAGATATGGTTTGAACGATGTGTATATGTTGAATTTTCTAGAAATATTCGAAATTTTGTCTGTAACTCCTTTTATATAAGGAAGAGTTATTGTGTTCGCGTAATCTGTGTTTATATTGTTTATAGGTTTTGGTGTATTGGCCCTGTCAATTAGTTTGTTTATTGTGTTTTCTTGGAATTTGTTTGATTTCAAAATGAATTTGAGTGTATTTATTTCCGAAAGTATGTTGTTTTGATCTGTAAGTTTGAAAGAACGTGTAATTAATGTTTTGGGTACTGAACTAATTTGAGCAGGATAATGATGTGAGTCGGCGTTTAGGTATCTTTGATGAATATAATAAAATAACAAAAAAATAACTTGCCTCCAATATTTAACAATTTTCGGAATATTCAGACAAATTCAAGTAATTTCAACAATGCAGATACATCGGACACAAATCAAGAAATTTTAGCACCTTCTACATAGAGTGGACCAATAACACGCAGCAGATCTAGACTAGAAGTCCATAGTTTAAAAATCAAATGTACTGACAGTGAACGTGACATCTAACACTCAGTATATAAAAAAGCTTCTGCGAGCAAAATATAACTGGCTTGAGTTTTTTGGGCTGCTTTCTCGCGAGAATATAATATATATTTTTTTTATATTAATTAAACCGGAATGAAAACCGGAACCCAAAAAAAAACGGTTCGAAACCCCGAATGTGAGTGTGTTGTGATCAAAAATTTATTATTTTGACCTCTGGCCGAAGGGACAAAGTTTCATAATTGAAAACGCAGCAAAAGTGTTATAGTAATAAAATAACAAGCAAAACGAGACACAATAAATCATTGATTCTGTAATAAAAGTAAACACTCTTACTTAATTAATTAATTAGCCTATATTTCTGTATGGGGATTGCAACATTTAAATACCAAAAACTCGTTTCTTCCAAACTTTCGAATTTATATATAAACTTAATATGTTTACCAGTATACTTACAACCAGTTGTTATAAAAATATTACGAATGGTACATTTAATAATTTAAAATAGTTTCAGAATATAAACGTAGTGTTGAAAAAAAGTGTGTCTGCAATATTTGAGGTTAATGGATGATATAAGTAAGTATACGACACGATACGATAATTGGATACCTATTTCTGATAAATTCATTTAATTTGTTGTCAATTTTTAAGAGCGTTAAGTGGGCTCCAACGAGTGTCGAGTTTATTAAACAAGTATTTTGTAAACAAATTTATGTACAGTTCTATTCAATAAAAAAGTGTACAACTACTGAACGCGATTTTGACAGTATTTCGCTAATGTGATTTTTCAAGACAAACTCAACGGTAAAAACAAAAATCGTCTACTGCCTTTTGTTTTCTAATTATAGGCAAAACTCATTATTTTCAATTGTTAATTTTTTATAATATTTCAGCTATTTATTATTTTATTAAAATAAGAGCTGCATGCTCTTTAGGCACTTTTTGAGAAGAATTAAACTAGATGAACATACAATTTATATCTTTATTAATAACCAAGATATAATACAAAGTGTTTTTTTTTAAACAAAAGTAATAGTTGGCTTTGATTTTAATAAAAAAGTTCTTTTTTCTCTTTTCAATGATGTATGAAATCGCGGAGCGACCAAACCAAATTTCCAGGCTTTTCGAAACTCGATATTTTATTTCATGCTTAACCTGGGAGTGGAAGACACCCTTTCAACAGTTATCTATGGTTTTATTTTCTCTTTTTCTGTTTTATATACAATAAAATATGCGACATTAATAAGAGAAGTAATAAAATTGTAAATATTAAAAAAAAATTCAAATCATGAATTTTTATAAATATCTTGGAAATTCACCAAAATTGTTAACATTTTTTAAATCGACTAAAATCTTAAAAATTCGTAAAAAATCGAAAATAAAAAATATATAACAAACGTTAATCGTCAAAAAGTTAACGGAAATTAAAAATTACCAGACAATTTCAAATTCACTGAAATTCATGAAAGGCGTCAAAATATTGAAAATTTATGAAAGACGTCAACATATTAATATAACTACTCGAATTCAACGACTGTTTTGATCCGGCCGATTTTTCAATTTTACACTCGGGTAGTAAAGGACGAGATTTAAATTTTAGAGAGGGCTTAGAAATTCATAAGGCCATAAAACGGGGAAAAAAACGTTGTAAATGAGTGCGAAGACATCTGGCACTCCCCCATCCTCCCTGCCATTACTACCTGATTTTGTATATAACTGTGTAAAAATATATTTTCTGTACATTATTCCTTGAGAATGAGGAAAAGTCGAAACTAGTTGGATAATAAAGATATTCGTGAAACAAACCAAGTGCCTTTAATTCAAATTCAACATATTAATAATTCACAAAAAGCCCCAAAATTTTAAAAATTAACGAATGTCTTAGAAATTCCTCTGTCAAGATAGCAAGGCCAAATGGGCAAAACGCACTCAAACCTATACTAGAATAAATAAGGGCTAATTTAGTACCCTATTCCTAATTTTAGTGCTCCACCCCTTGGGGTGGAAATCGCAACACTTTTATCTTAACATTAAGCTGGCAAGCCAATATTCACAAACCCAGAACTAAAACTCACGTTTGTACCACATAATTAAGGGCTAATTAAGTGCTCTATTAGCGATTTTAGTGCGCCACCCTTTACTTAGAAAAAAAATATTTTCCACCCCGATTTCATGTAACTTGAAAATTGACAAGCACACTGCAACGAAACTATACAATAATAAAGGAGTCCTTATCTACTAATTATGTCCTTACTTAGCGACTTTAGTGCTCCACCCATTACTTAGAAAACAATATATTTTCTACCCCGATTTCATGTTACTCGAAAATGAACAAGCAGACTGCAACGAAATTATACAATAATTAAGGGCTCCTTACTAATAAGGTGCCCTATTGGCGATTTTAGTGATCGGCCCTTTACTTAGATAATAAATATTTCGAGTTACATGAAATCGGGATGGAAACCGATTTCATGTAACTCGAAATTGGACAAGCAGACTGCAACGAAACTATACAATAATTAAGGGCTCCTTACCTACTAATTAGGTGCCCCATTGGCGTGTTTAGTGCTTCACCCTTTACTTAAAAAAAATATTTTCCACCCCGAGCTCACTATACAATAATTAAGGGCTCCGTACCTACTAATTGGGTCCACTGGCGATTTTAGTGCTCCACTCTTTACTTAGAAAAAAAATATTTTGCACCCCGATTTCACGTAATTTGAAAATGGACGAGCAGACTGCAACGAAACTATACAATATTAAAGGGCTCCTTACCTACTAATTAGGAGCCTAATTTGAGATTTTAGTGCTCCACCCTTTACTTAGAAAAAAAATATTTTCCTCCCCGATTTCATGTAACTCGAAAATGAAAAAGAAGACTGCAACGAAACTATACAATAATTAGGGACTCCCCATTGGCGATTTTAGTGCTTCGCCCTTTACTTAGAAGAAAAATATTTTCCAGCCCAATTTCATGTAACTCGAAAATAGACGGGCAGACTGCAACGAAACTCTATACAATATTAAAGGGCTTCTTACTTACTAACTAGGTGCCTCATTGGCGATTTTAGTGCTTCACCCTTTACATAGAAAAAAAATATTTTCTACCCCGATTTCATGTAACTCGAAAATGGACTAGCAGACTGCGACGAAACTATACAATAATTAAGGGCTACTTACCTTCTAATTTTGTGCCCCATTAGCGATTTTAGTACTCCACCCTTTACTCAGAAAAAAAATATTTTCCAACCCTATTTAATGTAACTCGAAAATGGACGAGTAGTCTGCAACAAAACTATACAATAATAAAGGCCTCCTTACCATAATGCCTAATTGGCGATTTTAGTGCTTCACCCTTTACTTAGAAAAAAAATATATTTTCCACCCCGATTTCATTTAACTCGAAAATGGTCAAGCACACTGCAATGAAACTATACAATAATAAAGGGGTCCTTACCTACTAATGAGGTGCCCAATTGGCGATTTTAGTGCTCCACCCTTAACATAGAAAAAATATATTTTCCACCCCGATTTCATATAACTCAAAAATAGACGAGCTGACTGCAACAAAACTATACAATTATTAAGGGCTCCCTACCTACTAATTAGGTGCCCTGATGGCGATTTTAGTGCTCTACCCTTTACTTAGAAAAAACATATTTTCCACCCGGATTTCATGTAACTTGAAAATGGACGAGCAGACTGCAACGAAACTATACAATTATAAAGGGGTCTTTATTATTGTATAGTATAGTTTACCTACTAATTAGGTGCCTAATTGGCGATTTTAGTGCTCTGCCCTTTATTTATAAAAACAATATTTTTCACCCCGATTTCAAGTAACTCGAAAATAGGCGAGCATACTGCAATGAAACTATACAATAATTAAGGGCTTCATACCTTCTAATTAGGTGCTCCATTGGCGATTTTAGTGTTCTGCCCTTTACTTAGAAAAAAATATTTTCCACCCCAATTTGATTTAACTCGAAAATGAGCGAGCAGACTGCACCTTACCTACTAATTAGGTGCCCTATTGGCCAATTTAGTGCTTTACCTTTTACTTAGAAAAAAATATTTTCCACCCCAATTTCATGTAACTCGAAAATGGACGAGCAGACTGCAGCGAAGCTCTACAATAATAAACCTACCTAATTAGGTGCTCCATTGGCGATTTAAGTGCTCCACCCTTTACTTAGAATAGTAAATATTTTCGACTTCAATTTCATGTAACTCGTAAATAAACGAGCAGACTGCAACGAACAATACAATAATTAAGGGCTTTTTACCTACTAATTAGGTGCCCCATTAGCGATGTTAGTGCTTTACCCTTTACTTAGAAAAATCATATTTTCCACCCAGATTTCACGTAACTCGGGAATGGACGAGCAGACTGCAACGAAACTATACAACAATAAAGGGCTCCTTAGCTACTAATAAGGTGCCCAATTGGCGATTTGAGTGCTTTACCCTTTACTTAGAAAAAAACATTTTTTCTACCCCGATTTCATGTAACTCGAAAATGGAGTACTAAATATGTTTTTGTTTTTTGAGTAAAGGGTGTAAAGGGTGGAGCACTAAAATTGACAATGAGGCACTCAATTAGTATGTAAGACGCCCTTAAATATTGCATAGTTCCGTTGCAGTGCGCTCGTCCATTTTCGAGTTACATGAAATCGGGGTGTAAAATATTTTTTGTTTTTACGTGAAGGGTAGAGCACTAAAATTGCCAATGGGGCACCTAATCAGGAGGTAAAGAGCCCTAAATTATTGCATAGTTTTGTTGCAGTCTGCTCGTCTATTTTCGAGTTACATAAAATTGGGCTGTAAAATATCGCTAATGGGGCACCTAATTAGTAGGTAAGGAGCCCTAAGTTATTGCATAGATAAGTAGCAGTTGGCTCGTCCATTTTTGAGTTACCTGAAGCGGGGATGGAGAATTTTTTTTTCTAAGTAAAGGGTGGAGCACTAAAATCGTTAATAGGGCACTTAATTAGCCCTTCATTATGTAGTACAGAAAATGAATTTAATCCTTGATTTCTAAATGTTGCTTTGCCAGGTTAATATTAAGGTAGCAATGTTGCAAGTTGCACCTTAAGAGGTGGAGCACCTAAATCGGGAATAGGGCACTAAATTAGCCTTTAATATGCCCTAAATTCTGATATAGGTTTTGCCCATTTGGGCCTGCTATCTTAACAGGGGTCTTAGAAATTCACGAAGTGTCAAAATGCTAAATAACAACTAAAATCTTGAAAATTCACGAAAACTGTCAAGATTTTTTAACAATTGACGAAAATTCATGAAAAATATCAATATTTTTAAAATTGACGAAAATCTTAAAAATTTTGAAAAACCCTGCTATTTTATGAAAAGCTTTAACTTTTTTAAAATAAACAAATATTTATCAAACTTACAAAATTTGCTAAGAACTTTTCAAATTCTTTCAAATATTTGTTAATTTTAAAAATGCTGAAGCTAGAAAATATCGAAAATTCATAAAATTTAGCAACAATATTGATATATATATATATATATATATATATATATATATATATATATATATATAAACAAAAATCCAAGAAATTCACGAAAACCGTTAACATTTTGATAAATATCTAAATTTCACAAAAACTACTAGGGTCTTAGGAATTAACGAAATGTCATGAAAAGTGTTAGAATATTTAAAATTAACGAAAATCTAGAAAATTCGCAAAAAACAACGTCACAATTTTAAAATTTAACGAACATTTTAGAAACTCAAGAAAAACGAAGTTTTTAGTTTATTTTTAAAATGATGATGCTTTTCAAGATTTCCGTTAATTAAAAAAAAATGATACTTTTTATGAATTTTCAACATTTTCGTGTATTTCCTAAATATGCGTAAGTTTTAAAAATGCTGACGTTTTTAATGTAATTTAAAGTAATTTAAAAAAACAAATGGAATTTAAAATATTTTCTCTTGATTTTTAAAATTCCGACGATTATAATAAATTAAGTAGATTGTTGTTAATTTTAAAAATATTGACACGACTTTTTGTCAATTTTGAAAATCTTGGTAGTTTTTGTGAATATCGTAAATATTTGTTAAATTTAAAATGTTTTTGCTTTTCATGGAATTTTACGATTTTGATTGATTTTCAAATTTTAAATTTAGTTCTTTTTTGAAATCTTGACACCTTTTGTTGATATCCAAGATTTCCGTTAATTTTTAAAACATTGGACGGTTTTGGTAAATTTCCTAGATTTTAGAATTTCTAAATTTTCGTCACATTTAACAATAGTCGCTTTTCATAAATTCTTTACGATTTTCGGTACGTTTCAAGTTCTTGGCGATTTGTCGTGACTATGATGATATATCAATAGTTTAGAGTTTAGTATGAATATGATTATAATTAGGATTATTATTACAGCCTATTATTCAAGTACTTAAGAAATTCATAAAGTAGAATTTCTAGTTTAGAAAAGTCTGAACATTTGGTCGGGGCGCTCGAGCAAAGCGAGCAAAGCGCCCCGGCAAATCCGAATGTTATTATAAAGGGTGTCCGTATTTCCTGGAAATGCATGGGGATCCCGGTTATTACAAGAGATAAGGAGTCGGCTAAATTGGGGTAAAGTTGCGTATTTTTGGGTCAAATAATAATCTGAAAACAAATTTGAAATATCTTATTTTGTTTTAAAGATGTTGCCAAAAAAGTGATTTTTTGAAATTTCGTTTTTGTTTTTTTATTCAAAAACTATTGTCAACAGATTTGAGTTTAGTATGATTTTGATTATAATTATAATTAGGATTAACGCTAGACAATTCAATTCAAGTACTCAAGAAATTCTAACTAGTGTTTTACAATCCCAGATAAGTAAAATTTCGAGTTTAGAAATGCCGGGGCGCTCGAGCAAAGCGAGTCGTGCCCTGGCAAATCCGAATTTTATTATATTACAAGAGATAAAGAGTCGGTTAAATTGGGGAAAAGTTGCGTATTTTTGGGCCAAATAATAATCTGAGAACAAATTCAAAATATATGATTTTGTTTTGAAGATGTTGCCGGAAAAGTGAATTTTTGAAATTTCGTTTTTGTTTTTTATTCAAAAACTATTGAATCTGGAGATTTGCAATATTGACATTATACAGGCACATTTTAATAACGAATCTAGTAGGGTACTTCATTTTAAGGTAACTTTAAAATGTAGCCAGGAACCATAGCCAACTTTTGTTTTTCTTACGGGCGCCATTTTGGGTTTTTATATTTTCGGAAAGAACATTTTTTTCTGAATTCAGTGATGCATCGCACTTATAATTCATTTAAAATGTTATATGTAAAATTGTAAACTTTTCTTTTTCATAAAGAGTGCCTTAGAAACAACTGAGTAACTTGAACATTTGATAACTCCTAGAGCCAACAACTTCTTACACATCTCCTTTAAGGACAGACCTCAAGCAGATTTGTTACTATACTCCTTAAAGAAGTATAATTGACATATTGATAATAATTATGCGTTAGTGTCATTAGTAAATTTAGAAATACAATTTTTTAATGAATTATGTCGTTTAAAAGTTAGTTACATAAAAGTTAGTTACATAACTAAATTTAAAAAGTAACAATATATAGTAAAAATATCACAGAAATGTATACTGTTCGAACAAATCGCCATCCACCTCTAAACATAATTCTGCTCTTTTCCTTAGATTTTGCACTGCTCGAAAAATATCCCTCCTTCTTAATTGTTGTATAAAAATCATAATGTTTGTTCGTATATCATCTATGTCCCCTGGAATATTTTTGTATACTGTGTATTTAAGAGCTAAGAATTGAAAATGAAATGACAGCTGTCAATATTTCATTTATAAATGGATATGTCGCTATTATTTCTATGGCACTCTTTACAAATAATCAAAAGCTATCATTTTACACGTCAAGTGTAAATTAAATTATGAGTATGATACATTAATGAATTAAAAAAATAATCTTTCGAAAAATTTAAAAATCCAAAATGGCTCCCATAAGAAAAACAAAAGTTGGCTATTGCTTCCGGGTAAATGTTAGAGATATCTTAAAATAAAATATCCTACTATAGTCTGTTTAAAAACTAGAAGGAGTAAGTGCCAAACCCCAATTTACACTATAAAAAGTTACCAAAAATATCACTAAATAAATTTGGCGGCAATTTTAAATTATTTCATAATTACTCTTTAAATAAAATCAAATATTCACTTTGTACTTCTTAATTGTGGTAGTGTATTTTCTTTTCCATTGTACGATATCGTCAGTTCAATTAAAATGCTTATACGGCATCTCGCCATATATCTGTGAAATAAAACATATTTACATTATGTTCAAAATATAATAAGGAATTTATATAATAATGTGTCTATCAGAGCTGGGACGAATCCTCGTAAAAAGGATTTGAATCACGAATCCGAATCACCTACTATGATTCGAATCACGAATACTCGAATAAAGGATTCGTAAGAGATAAATATGATTCGAATCGAAGATTCGAATCCTGTTTTTTCGAAACACGAATACAAATCCTTTAAAAATAAATTCCATTTTATTATTTTTTCGCAACTATTAATATATAAATATCGTTACCAGTTGTTTTAACAAAAATATTCAAAACCTAATTATTTATTATTACCACTGAACATCGTTGATAACAGACTAAATATCTGACTCATTGTTACTCTGGTTAAAAATGTATTTGTGTCTTTCTGAACTCCACTTTAAATCAGTGTTTTGTACGCGTGGCGCATGAAGTAAAATTTCGAGTTTAGAAAAGCCCCGTGAAAATTTGTCTCGGGTCGCTGCGCGACCCTCGACAAATTTTCACGGGGCTTTTCTAAACTCGAAATTTTACTTCATGCTTAGCCTGGGAGTGCAAACACTCGTTCAAAACTACAAATTGAACTCTATTATAAAATCGACTAATGCCTGAAATTTACGTAAATAAAAAATTCACTGAATATCATTCAAACCGGAAAAGTCAGAGAAAAGTCATGGAATTATATTCAAATTGACCAAAACACTAACAAAAAAGCCATATGATATTATTAAATTTGTCAAAATCAGCAGGCAAATTACAAAACATGAAAATTTATAAAATTAACTAAAATATTGGCAAAAACTATGAAAACTATTAAATTGAATAGGGATTTCCCACAGAAGAAAGGCCAGGGAAAAAATCTTTAGTCAGATAAATGTCGGAAAAATTTAACATTTCAGATTGTGGCTACCATGTCAGTTTTACTTCAAACAATATTAAAGAAAATTTTAAAAACTAGATTATTATCTTTAAAAACATTTTTAATCATTTAATGTTCTTATCAAAGCATTCACTTTGAAGTTTCGAACGAGCGTTTCCACTCCTAGACTAAGTATGAAGTAAAATTTCGAGTTTAGAAAAGCCCCGTGAAAATTTTCTGGCCTTTTCTTAACTCGAAATTTTACTTCATGCACCACGCGCACAAAACGGTGATTTAACGAGAAATTTAAAAACACACAAAAAACATTTCATGTTATTCCTCACAATTAATTCGAATTATTTTTGACGATTCAAATCCTTTTGTAAGTATTCGAATCCTTTTATAGGGATTCGAATCAACCACATTTAGACTCAAATACGAATCCTGTTAAAAAAATGTAACGAATCCAGTTGAACTAAGGTATTCGAATGCCTCTTTTGAATTCTCTTAAAGGATTCGAATCCAGGATTCGAATCCTGAATGATTCGAATCCAGGATTCGAATCCTGAATGATTCGAATCCTGCCCAGCTCTAGTCTCTATCTTACTTAAAATTGATTTGTTTCATAAAACTACACAAGGTAGAACGATTCATCTTCGGAATGCCTGCATGATCGTTTACTTCTTTTAAAACTTTATTCAAAGTTGGCAGTTTATTTTTATAGAAGAAACTATGCACGGATCTCTTCACTACATCAGAACTTGTAATTATGTCCTCCAAGCTGTTTAGGGCTACAAATCTCTTCGGATTTCTTATATTCGCTAATAATACGACAGACAGTGGAATTTACAACTCCTAAAAATTAAACATTTTATTATTTGATGCATATTCTTATGTTATTTGATATCTCACCTACTGCACCAACAATGTCTGATACAACAGCAGTCATTTTCATATTTGGATCATCTGTTATTATCTGCGTATACATATTTATTATGCACTGTTTTTCAGACAGATATAAATGACCCAAATCCAACTTCTTACGCTGTTTTTTGAGGTGAAGGTGATATTACCACCGAGCTTGTACAATATAAACAAAACTAACTTTTATCTATGCTAAAGAAACACCGCACAAAAGGATATAACGAAACAGACAAAGTTGCAACTGGGTAACGCTTCGAATTAAGGTTATGTCAGTTGTTGCGTCTAATAATGACGTAATTAGCACAGTGTAAAATGGGCTCGCTCTCGGCCATTCAGAGATGTAGGTTTTGGCGCGTGAAATTTAAAAGTGCCTTTATAATGTCAACGTTTCAAATCTCTAGATTTAATAGTATTTAAATAAAAAAATTAAAACGAAATTTAAAAAAATCATTTTTTTTGTCAATATCTTGGAAACAAAACAAGATATTTCAAATTTTATTCCAGATTATTAGGGGGCCCTAACATTAACAACTTTGCCCCAATCTAACCGACTCATTATTTAAATAAAAATATCTTTTGAAATAACCGAGATCCCCATCCATTTCCACGAAATACGGACATCCTGTATACATATTTTTTTTCAAAGGTGAATTTTGGTAATTTCGTAACCGTCATCAAACAATTTCTGGCGATATAATTTATTTTATATTTGCAGTATTAAATAACAATTAATATTAAAACTAAAATATCTAGTATCGAAAAGTATCGATATTTTGAACAACAATACATTTCATTACAATATTTTAGCGTATCGATACTTTGATATACGATATAATAGATACTCAATATCAATATTTTTTGGGATCGAAATATCCCTGCATTGAGGAGCTTTCCTAAATTAAGAAAAAAGGAAAGGAGTGTCTCAAATTTTAGAGAAATATTTTATAAGATTGAATTTAAATAGAAAAATGTAAACTTACTACGGACAATTTTTATTCTATTTTTGTTTTTATCTTTACTCAAGTTTTAAGTCAAATTTAGCCAATCTTAATACATTTTGGGCAAAATATCATACAAGAATAATTCAAATTCAAAACTATTAGAATTCAAGAAAATAAGCTTACGCTTCTTATAATTTGGACACTTTAAAAATGATATATAAATTTATGAAAATTTTTGTAAAATGCAAACAATACATCTTTATTAATAAGAAAACTTAAGATAATAAATACCTATTGAAACAACTACTTAAATATTTAAAATCTTATTTGATTTGTTACAACGCTCTATCAAAGTATTGTAACCCTTAGGTCAAATTCTCGTCAAACCAACTAACAAATAAAAATGAAGAATGAAGGAGAAATTAAATAATAAACATGGTTGGTATATCTGTCTTTGCTCTTAAACAATTTTTAAGTAAAAATCTTTGACTATGATTGCTTAGGGTGTTCGATTTTTGCACATAAGCAATAGATTTAGTATTTTTAACAGGTTTTTTTATGCTATGTTCTACGTGCTGTTGCATAGATGTCAACGCGTTAGTTGGCTGTAACTTTAACGTGACGATTTTCTTACTTACCCTTGCCATTCTGTCCATTCCTCATTTAACATGTATACTGATCAATGTTCAAAATTAATTAGGCATCTGTTCCTTAATAATTTATACAGGGACTTTATTTATTAAGTATACATATTCCTATTTCTAAATGTGCGACATTCGATGATTTTGAAAAAAGTTTAATTTGAAGCTTCAAACGAGTGTTTGCACTCCTAGATTTTGCAATAAGTAAAATTTTAAGTTTAAAATAGCCTAAAAATTAGGCTTGGTCGTGAAGCGGAGCGACCAAACTAACTTTTCATGTTATTCTAAACTTGAAATGTTACTCCATGCGCTACGTGTATAAAACACTGGTTTCAACTGAAGTCCAAAATATACTGCTTTAGGATAGTCCTGTAAGTAGTATGTTTTGAACTTTGAACGATATTTCATTGATTCATACGCGTGGCGCATTAAGTAAAATTTAAAATTTAGAAAAGCCTAAAAATCAATCAAAGAGTGGAAAAAACTCGAGAGCGAAAAACATCGCCTACTCCAAAGTAAAGATAAGGATGATGATTGTAAACCTCCTAAAAGGACTTGCCACTTGAAGAAGAAGAAGAAGATAAATACAATAAATTCCGAAAAATATTCACTACGGATTCGAATCCTATTTTTTTTGAATCACGAATATAAATCCTTTAAGAATAAATTTGATTTTATTATTTTTTTGCAACCATTAACATATAAATATCGTTACCAGTTGTTTTATAAAAAATATTCAAAATCTAATTATTTACTATTAACACTGAACATCATTGATAACAGACTAAATATCTGATCCTGTATTACTCTGAATAAAGATGTATTTGTGTGTTTTTGACCTTCACTTCGAATCAGTGTTTTGTACGCGTGGCGCATGAAGTAAAATTTCGAGTTTAGAAAAGCCTGAAAATTTGGTGTGGTCGCGTAGCGCTACCTAGGAGTGGAATCACTCGTTTCAAAACTTCAAATTAAACTCTATTATAAAACCGATGAATGCCTAAAAATTACGCAAACAAAAAATTCAATGAATATCATTAAATCCGGGAAAGCCAGAGAAAAGTCATGAAATTTTATTCAAATTGAACAAAACACGACACAAAAAACAACAAAGATCATAAACATTACAAAACACATAAAACTGTACAAAACCAACTTAAATATTGACAAAAACAATGAAATCATTTTAACTAAATGGGGGTTTCCCACAGAAGAAAGTTATATAAAAAGGTCGGGGAAATAAATCTTGAATCAGGGAAATGTCGAAATAATTTAACATTTCAGATTGTGGCCACCATATCAGTTTTACTTCAAATAATATTAAACAAAATTTTGAAAACTAGATGATTATCTTTAAAAACATTTTCAGTCATTTAATGTTCTTGTCAAAGCATTCAGTTTGAAGTTTTCAACGAGCGTTTCCACTCCCAGACTAAGCATGAAGTAAAATGTCGAGTTTAAAAAAGCCCCGTGTAGAACATTTTCAAGGGTCTTTCCTAAACTCGACATTTTACTTCAGGAGCCACGCGTATAAAACAGTGATTTAAGGAGAAATTAAGAAATACACAACACGAAATTTTCATGTTAATCCTTACAATTAATTCGAATTATTTTTGACGCTTCGAATCCTTTTGTAAGTATTCGAATCCTTTTGTAAGTATTGAAATCCTTTTATAAATATTCAAATCCTTTCGAAAATATCCTAATCCTTTTGTAATAGTCGAATGCTTTTATAAATATCCGAACCCTTTAGAAAATATTGGAATCTTTTTATAAGGAATCGATTCACCCACATTTTGATTCGAATACGAAAAAGAAATGGTGATGTGTCCATCATAGTACTTTCCCCCGTAAATTGCGTATTAAATCACTTTTAAAGTATTTGTACCATTATTATCTTCAAAATGTCTTCAACTTTTTGATAACTACAACGTTTATTTGAAACATTTTCCAATTGTATCAACACACACACTGACACAAATCAATGACTAGATAAAATACACTATTTATTAAATATCTCAAAAACTAGAAGTGCTATGACAAAAAGTGAGTCGACAAAAAATCTTTAGTTTTTTATTTCCTACAACTTTTATTTGAAACATTTTTCAATTGTATCGACACATACACTGTCACACACCAATAACTAGATAAAACACACAACTTTTGAAATGTCTCAAAAACTAAGAGTGCTATGACAAAAAGTAAGTAACCAATGCATCTTCATTTTGTTATTATCTACAACTTTTATTTGAAAGAATTTTTTGTTTGATAAACATTTATTGAAAAAATCTGAAAAAACTGAAAAACGCTAGGAGTAAAGTACCACTTCCGGTTTTCCGATTTTCACCAAAAGCTTTTCAGTTCTTCCGATGGTAACAAAAAGCTTAAATTTCAAGTTTCATCCTGATATCTTTAGCGGTTTTTGCGGTACAGCGCACACAGACACACACACAGACACACAGCCAGACAGACATTTTTAAAAAATGGTCTTATTCGACTCAGGGGACCTCAAAACGGATATTTCCGCTAAAATTTTTGATTCGAAAATTTTCACGAAAACAATACTTTCCCTTTGTATTACATACGGGGAAAGTAAAAACACTATTTATTGAATATCTCAAAAACTATGAGTGCTATGACAAAAAGTGAGTCTACAAAAAATCTTTAATATTTTATTACCTACAACTTTTATTTGAAACATTTTTCAATTGTATCAACACATACACTGACACAAATCAATGACTAGATACAAAACACTATTTATTAAATATATAAAAAACTAAGAGTGCTATGATAAAAAGTGAATCTACAAAAAATCTTTAGTTTTTCATTTCCTACAACTTTTATTTGAAACATTTTTCAATTGTATCGACACATACACTGTCACACACCAATAACTAGATAAAACACACAACTTTTTAAATATCTGAAAAATTAAGAGTGCTATGATAAAAAGTAAGTCGACAATACATCTTCATTTTGTTATTATCTACAACTTTTATTTGAAAGAATTTTTTGTTTGATAAACATTTATTGAAAAAAATTGAAAAAACTGAAAAACGCTAAGAGTAAAGTACCACTTCCGGTTTTCCGATTTTCACCAAAAGCTTTTCAGTTCTTCCGATTGTAACAAAAAGCTTAAGTTTCAAGTTTCATCTCGATATCTTTAGCGGTTTTCAGTTTTTTCAGATTTTTTCAATAAATGTTCATCAAACAAAAAATTCTTTCAAATAAAAGTTGTAGAAAATAACAAAATGAAGATGTATTGTTCACTTACTTTTTGTCATAACACTCTAAGTTTTTGAGATATTTCAAAAGTTGTGTTTTATCTAGTTATTGGTGTGTGACAGTGTATGTGTCGATACAATTGAAAAATGTTTCAAATAAAAGTTGTAGGAAATGAAAAACTAAAGATTTTTTGTAGATTCACTCTTTGTCATAGCACACTTAGTTTTTGATATATTTAATAAATAGTGTTTTTTATCTAGTCATTGATTTGTGTCAGTGTATGTGTTGATACAATTGAAAAATGTTTCAAATAAAAGTTGTAGGTAAAAAAATAATAAAGATTTTTTGTATCTTTACTTTTTGTCATAGCACTCTTAGTTTTTGAGATAATTAATAAATAATGTTCTTTTATCTAGTCATTGGTTTGTCTCAGTGTATGTGTTGATACAATTGAAAAATGTTTCAAATAAAAGTTGTAGTTATCAAAAAGAAGAGATTTTGAAAATAATAATGCTACAAATATTTTAAAAGTGATTTAATACGCAATTTACGGGGGAAAGTACTATGATGGACACATCACCATTTTTTTAAGAGGATTCGTATTCGTATCCAAATGCGGGTGATTTGAATCCTTATAAAAGGATTTGAATATTTATAAAAGGATTCGAATATTTATAAAAGCATTCAAATACTTACAAAAGGATTCGAATACTTACAAAAGGATTCGAATATTTATAGAAGGATTCGAATATTTATAAAAAAAAAGGATTCGAATACTTACCCAGCTCTGGTATGTAATTGGAGTCTAACTCAACATTAGAATATTTGTTAGTCGCTTGTTGTATAGTTTAGGTAGAATGCCACGTTATAAACCTAAAAAGTACGAACAAGTCGCTCCTTGACTCTTCTCCTAACTCGTTTAATGATTTATGTTTCAGGGATTTATATTTAGAACATGAATAATAAATAAAAATGGACAAACATAATTACAACAATGATAAGTACAGCAAAGATGCTGAAGATTATAGAAATGAATCCTTTTTCGAGAAAGCTGTGCGTGATAAAAATATGCAAGGTGTGTACAACATTATTCTTTCCGGATTTCTTGTAATGGTTGTTCAAAATGCTATCGACGACTATTTCTACGATGGAAGGTAAATTATTTTATATCATAGATTGCTCAAGCGCATTGTCTTCCATTTTTTTTAATACCTAGCAGTACACTGGCAATGATAATGTATAAACAAAATATACAAATATAGCCTTGTCACAGGTCAACTAATATGTGACTAGGCTTTATTTTGATCTTAGACAAGGCAACAGTTTTGTCTCAGGTCAAAGTAAAGCCTTACGATAGTTCCAAATATATGCCCTTTTATCCCATATACATTATTACATCATTATTATTAATTTATCTCAAGTTAATATACGCTCTTGTTATCAGTCAAAATATAGGATTAACTCAATTCAAAATCAATTGGTCCTTCAATTGTAATTTCTTAGCCTTTAAGTATTTTCTAATAGAAATTGTTGATAAATCTATAAATTTTGTTCTAACGTTGGAAATTAACAAAATCGATCAACTATTATTAAACTTACCGCTCAATGTTGATCCAATATATGCAGACAATTATGTTTTTGTAGGTTTTTTTTTGTAAAATGTGAGATTTTAGTAGGATTTACAGACATTTTTAATTAAAAAAATATGTTGCTCAAAGTCACCCAAAGTTGACGGGAAGTTGCCCAAAGTCGATGGAAATATACAGGGTGCGGCAAAAGATCCCGCGCACATTCGTTAAATAATAACCTTTTTATCGGCCAGTAAAATACAACAACAAATTACACCAAAAGAGAGCCAAGAAAATTCTCCCCAAGATGTTTGACGACAGTCAACAAACTTGATTTGAATATTCTGATGATCGCGATTCGATCTTCCTTAAAGCTTATAATTCTAAAAAGTAATAAACACTTGACACATTAAACAATCAAATGAACATTATTTGTAGAGAATTTTAAGGGCTACAAGATAGGCTATACGATAACGATACAATATGCTAAAACTAGTACGTAAATTTGCATTTAAGAAATGTGTACGGAAACTTTTGCCGCACCCTGTATGTATTTGTGATTTATGTTTTCTTTCAAAAAAATGTCAGTGCAGTTTCGATTGGTGTTTTAATAATTGTTAATAAAGAAATGCTCGCTCAAATAATTAAGCGTAACTTTGTCCACCGATTTGATATTTTTATGAAACAAATAGCAAACTACAGCCGAAGATTGTGGCTATAGATTGAAGTAAAGTTCAATTGTTTTCACGCCTAAATCAAGACTTAAAATTGAATCAAAATCACTGCTTTTTCACCGAGTGAATGAAATTTAATAAAACCAAAACAATGGATGGCTCAAATAATTAAGCACAACTTTTTTGAAAAATTAGTCAATTTCACCAAACAAACGGCAAACGACTACCAAAGATTTAAACTTTGACGTGATGTAAAATTCAATTGTTTTTACGGTTAAATCAATGCTTTAATTTTGAGCTGCGTTTTCATTATTTCAAAAAAAATATATCAATATTTACAAAAATCGAGCATAACTTTTTTTAAAAACTCGACATTTTTATGAGTAAAAAAACTACAAATAAGTTCATTTGGAGTTTTCTAAATCTTATTACTATTACTAATTTAAACCTTCAATAACATTTGTTTGTTTAGACTGAGTTTATTTTGATGTCTCAAAAAAAAATTGACATTTTTATTTCACGCAGCCGAATAAAAACAATTGCTAAAGATCTTAATGTTAAAACGTTCACTTTTATCCCAATGTTTAATTGCTTATTAATTAACTTTACCCACCTGTTATTTATTTATTAAGTAATAAACTTTATTTATTTCTATGTTACAGTAAATTCTTTCCTCTAGCGATCCTCTAGCGCAGTGATGGGGAAACTACGGCCCGCGGACCAAGTCCGGCCCGCGGAAAGGTTTAATCCGGCCCGTTTAAGAGTGCCGTCGTGAGAATGTTGAACGCGTTCTTACTTCGTAATGTGACGACCCGCATAAAAACTACCTACCTACGATTAAGCATTATTCTTTGGCCCGCTACGATTGTCTGGTCATTACAAATGGCCCGTCTTAAAAAAAGTTTCCCCACCACTGCTCTAGCGACAGCATAAATGTGATTTTAAACGTATTTTAAACATGTTATGTTGTAAACACTTTTTAAACGTGTTTTAAACATGTTTTAAGCACATTTTAGACATGTTTTTAATTGTTAATATTTCAAACGCGGTTTCAATAAAAATTGTTTTAAAAAATAAAATAACTTGTTTTTAGGAGTCAATATGGTTTTGGAATTCTTGTACGATCAGTCAAAAGTTATAAACTACTATTTCTTTTACTTCCTGTCATGTTTTTTCTTCATTTGCTTGTTTTTTATTACTGGAAACTGAGGATTAAATTTAAGGACACACAGCTTATACTAAAAACTGAATGGAATCACGTTTGGGCGGTTATCGCATTTGTCCAATTTTTTGTATTATTCAACGTTTTAGGGATATTTTGCAAGAAATACGATGTATCAGTAGGATGTAGAGCTATTATTTTAGGACAATACGTAAGTATTTTCCGTTTTTTTATGGGCCAACCAGATCCGGTGATTTTTTCATAATGTTATATATTTGGTTGGCTACTCTGGTTCTAATTTTCTGTCAAGTTTAATTAATCAAATGCGACGTGGCATTAATATATTATTGTCATTACATGATAAACAGTAGGTACACCCAAATAATATATTCAAAGAACCTATGAAAAATAAATTCCAAATATAGATGGCCAATAAAAATAATGATAATAATATAGAGCTCGTTCCGTGTAACTAGGCGAGGAATGTGTGAATATTGAAGTTATCTGCCCAAAAATAACGATATGGCGATCAGTAGCGTAGATAGTGGGCGGAGAGATTTAGGAGATCAATCTCTTCCATGATACTTGAAAAAATGGAAAAATTAAATAAAAGGATATTTTTCTGCTCGCTATTTATTTTGTTATTATTATTTCAAAATAAGTACAAGAAATAGGAACATGATTTTTTGAGTTGCGTGAAGATTTCAACTAACCTTAAATGAAAACACTAACACTTTCTTCACAATATTTTTTATATTTACTAGATGTACAATAACACAATATATAGAATTACTTAAAATCATAATGGACTTAATGTTTTCGAGTTCAACAACAAATATTATAAGCAAACTTTCGGTACAGCCATGTGAAACGCCTTACCCCCTTTCTTAGCCAATATTTATCTAAATAAATTGGAACAACAAGCCAATGAATCTATAACCAATTTCCCACCAGTTTGGTACCGCTACGTAGATGATGTTTTCGTGATTGAAAAAAGAGAAAATAACCTAGACAACCTAAAATCAGATTTAAATAATTTATAGGAATCAATTAATTTCACCATAGAGTTTAAGATCAACGATAAACTTCCCTTCCTTAATTTAATAATACATAGTGTCAGCAATAGATTAGAATTTGGTATTTATAGAAAAACCACACACACATTCAATTATATTCATGCAAAGTCACTAGTCCATGGAAACATAAAATGGCAGCTTTTAACTCCATGATAGAGCAATTAACTTACCCCCTGTCAAAGATTAACAGAAAAAAAGAATGTGATATAATATTAAAAATTGCCCAATCTCTTAGGTACGACAGAAACACTATTAGAACATTAATTAATTATCAAGTGTATATACACAAAATAAAATCTGCAACTCTCTTAAAACTTAACTTAGAACCAACCCAAAAGAAATATAATAGACTTATTTACACACCTACAAAAGAAAATACATTTAATAAATTATTTAAAAATTGCAGCCTTTGCTCTGCCATTTACACAAATACACAACTGAAATCTCTTAGGAAACACATTCATTAATACAGGTAACTTGCTAAAATCAGGAATATATTCAATCGATTGTAATTAATATGATAAACTTTATATAAGACAAACACAAAGAAATTTAGAGACTAGATTTTAACATAAAAAAATAGAATCCCGAGAGATCAGGGGTAGTATACCATACCATAACCACAGGTCATAAGTTTACGATAAACAATACAAAACTTCTAAAATATTCATCAAAAAATAAATAAATTAAATATGTTGGAGGCAATAGAAATGAAAAAAACAGCAAACATAACTTTTTAATTACAAGCCCATTAAGTAATCCTTTTTTATATTTAATATCTCAATCAGCCCAGACTAACACATTTGTTAATCTTGTTTAGGTTTCTCCCGACAATCCCTTTACCCACGAAATTTCCCGAAATCCCTTCAGGTGTAAATACGCCGCATCTTTTGTAAACTAGTCAGTAAGCTATTGATAATAAGTACATAGTACTCGAAATGTAAAATAAAAAATATTGTGAAGAAAGTGTTAGTGTTTTCATTCCAAGTGCAAGAAATGGATCTATTTTTCATTCAGGTGGTGGCCGCAGTAAGGAGGGACAAGAAGGCGACGGCCCCAGGTGCATCAAATTTCATAAATTTAAATCAGATATTTTAAATTGTATCGTATGTTCAATAATGAAAAATGAGTGCCATGATTTTATATTTTTTTAAATTTAAGTTAGCTGTACGCTTTAGGATATGACATATAAAAAGTCAGCCATAATAATTGTAATGTATAATTTTAGAGTTGCCAACTTACAATATTTTCCATGGCACTCTAGAGGTTTCATTTTATTGAACATACGATATAAGTTATATATTTTAAATTTTCCTTTAAATCGTTTTTTTTTTATACGGGTGGCGCATAAAGCAAAATTTCGAGTTTAGAAAAGCCCCGTGAAAATTTGTCTCGGGTCGCTACGCGACTCACGACAACTCGTCTAACCTGGTGAACTACAGTCAAAATGCCGTAATAGTCGAAGTACTGTGATTTAGTGTGAAAACGCCGTCATAATAAAAAAAATCAGTCGACCAAGTGAATTATAGTTGTCAAAATACAGTCGACAGAGTGATTAATCTGATAAGTTCTTTCAAAAATGAACAACCAATGGAATTGCTCTATTTTTGTGTTACAGAGTATTTTACAAAAACTTACGCCCGGTTTCTCCAACGCATCTTATCTATAATCTGTTTAATAACTAGGAGGAGCGTTTTAAATGTCACGCGCCAAAACCTACAACTCTGATTGGACGAGAGCGCGCCCATTTTACACTATGCTAATTACGTCATTATTAGACGCAACAGTTGAGATAACCTTAATTCGAAGCGTTACCGAGTTGCAACTTTGTCTGTTTCGTAATAACCTTTTGTGCCATGTTTCTTTAGCATAGTTAAAAGTTAGTTTTGTTTATATTGTTGTGATGGATTATGGACCCAGTACAAGCTCGGTGATAATATCACCTTCACCTCCAAAAAAGCGTTAGAAGTTGGATTTGGGTCATTTATATCTGTCTGAAAAACAGTGCATAATAAATATGTATAAGCAGATGATAACAGATGATCCACATATAAAAATGACTGCTGTTGTATCAGACATTGTTGGTGCAATAGGTGAGATATCAAATAGCATAAGAATATGCATCAAAGAATAAAATGTTTAGTTTTTAAGAAATGTAAATTCCACTGTCTATCGTACCATTAGCAAATATAAGAAATTCGGAGAGATTTGTAGCCCTAAACAGCTTAGAGGGCATAATTACAAGTTTTGATAACGTAGTGAAGAGATCCGTGCATAGTTTCTTCTGTAAAAATGAACTGCCAACTTTGAATAAAGTTTTAAAAGTAGTAAACGATCATGCAGGCATGCCGAAGATGAGTCGTTCTACCTTGTATAGTTTTATGAAACAAATCAATTTTAAGTAAGTTAGGGACTAGAGCTGGGCAGGATTTGAATCATTCAGGATTCGAATCCTTTTAGAGGATTCAAAAGAGGCATTCGAATACTTTAATTCAAGTGGATTCGTGATCCAGATTCGTTACATTTTTTTAAGAGGATTCGTGTTCGAGTCTAAATGTGGGCGATTCGAATCCTTATAAAAGGATTCGAATCCTTGTGAAAGGATTAGAATTCTTACAAAAGGATTTGAATCATCAGAAATAATTCGAATTAATTGTGAGGAATAACATGAAAAATGTTATTTTGTGTGTTTTTAAATCTCACGTTAAATCACTGTTTTATGCGCGTGGCGCATGAAGTAAAATTTCGAGTTTAGAAAAGCCCAGAAAATTTGTCTCGGGTCGCTGCGCGACCCTCGATAAATTTTCAAGGGGCTTTTCTAAACCAGAAATTTTACTTCATGCTTAGTCTGGGAGTGGAAACGCTCTTTCGAAACTTCAAAGTAAATGCTTTGATAAGAAAATTAAATGATTGGAAATGTGTTTAAAGATAATATTCTAGTTTTCAAAATTTTGTTTAATATTGTTCGAAGTAAAACTGACATGGTAGCCACAATCTGAAATGTTATATTTTTCCGACATTTCTCTGACTAAGGATTTGTTCCCTGGCCTTTTAATATCTTTCTTCTGTGAAAAATGTCCAATCTGTTTAATAGGTTTCATTGTTTTTGCCAATATTTAAGTTAATTTGATAAATTTTTACGTGTTTTGTTTTTTGCCTGCTGATTTTGACAAATTTAATAATATCATATTGCTTTTTTGTTAGTGTTTTGGTCAATTTGAATATAATTCCATGACTTTTCTCTGACTTTCCCGGTTTGAATGATATTCAGTGAATTTTTTATTTACGTAAATTTAAGGCATTAGTCGATTTTATAAAAGAGTTCAATTTGAAGTTTTGAACGAGTTGTTCCACTCCCAGGCTAAGTATGAAGTAAAATTTCGAGTTTAGAAAAGCCCCGTGAAAATTTGTCTCGGGTCGCGCAGCGACCCGAGACAAATTTTCGGGCTTTTCTAAACTCGAAATTTTACTTCATGCGCCACGCGTAAAAACAGTGATGTGAAGTGGAGTTCAGAAACACACAAATACATCTGTAACCAGAGTAACAGGGAGTCAGTTATTTAGTCTGTTATCAACGATGTTCAGTGGTAATAACAAATAATTAGGTTTTGAATATTTTTGTTAAAACAACTGGTATCGATATTTAAAGATCAATGGTTGCAAAAAAATAATAAATTCAAATTTATGGATTTGTATTCGTGATTCGAAAAATCAAGATTCGACTCTTTGATTCAAATCATATTTATCTCTTACGAATCCTTTATTTGAGTATTCGTGATTCGAATCATATTAGGTGATTCGGATTCGTGATTCGAATCCTTTTTACGAGGATTCGTTCGAGCTCTGATAAAGACACATTATTATATAAATTGCATATTATACACTGGCGAAAGAAATTAACGCATCACATTAATTTTTTTAATTTAAAAATAAAGTTTGGATGTTTAAAAACAAAAAAAATAACAACAAAACCAACTGAACTATAATAATGATTTTCAACACATTTTCTTTCATTAATGACTAAAATAATGTCATAAATAAAAAGAGGAAAAAAGTTAACATGTGATTATAAGACTTAATATCTAGTGTTTCCTCCTCTTGCTCGAATAACTGCCTGACAGCGACGGCTCATACTGTTAATTAATGATCCAATTTCATCCTGGTTAATATCTTCCTAAATTTCCTGCAATCTTTGTCCAAGCTCTTGTTGATTGCTTGGACGCCGAGGAAGTGCTCTAAGGCGTCTGCCCATCGCGTCCCATAGGTGTTCGATCGGATTAAGATCGGGACTCCTGGCTGGCCATTGCATTGTGTTGATACCCACTAGGTCAATATACTGTTGTACAATTCGGGCACTGTGTGGTTTTGTATTGTCATGCATAAACAGGAAATCGTTTCCTCCAATGGGAGCAAAAGGCATTACGGATGGTTCTAAAATGTTTGCAATATAAGACGCTGCCGTGATGCTTCCTCTTGGTATGACCACCAACTCCGTACGAGCTTCTAAAGTGATACCACCCCACATCATAACAGAGCCTCCACCAAACATAACAGTCAGAACAATGTTACACTGCGCATAACGTTCACCTGGCCGTCTGTACACATGCATTCGTCTGTCACTGCCGTAAAGACAAAATCTGGACTCGTCGCTAAACATAACATTAGCCCAATCGGCCTGTAACTAGTTTACATGTTCTTGCGCAAATGTTAACCTGGCTCTGCGATGGTCTGCGGTTAATTGTGGTCCTTTTGCCGCTGTTTTCGGAGTTAAATTAAAATCACGTAACCTTTTTCTGATGGTAACGGAACTTACATGAACATTGTGGATCTCTGCGAGCATATTTTGTAGCCTAGAAGTCGTAATAAACCGTTCGCGTATCGTCTGCATCATTAAAAAACGGTCTTGAACAGCAGTTGTGGCCCTTTTTCTCCCTTGTCCTGGCCTTCTTGAGTATGCCTGAGTTTCCCGATGTCTCTTCAAGACACAGGATACGGTCGATTGATTAACACCAAGACGCTGACTGATGTAACGCTGACTCCTACCTTCTTCTGCAAGTGTAACCACAATCACAGCTTCTTCACTGCTTAAATTAAGATTCGGACGTCTATCCATATTCATTTTTCACTATTTAGCACTTAATTTTAACAATTACTTGAAAACAAACTCAAAAAGAAATTTTATATGAACCTTTCTTTCAGTCAGAATAATGAAAAGTGCTTCATTTTATTTATTGACAGAAAACCATGAGAACAAAAGACAAAACACAACATGTAAAACAGCATGCTTGATAAGATTTCTTATTGTAAAAATATGTTTGTGTTCAAAGAAAACTCAATTCCAAGATACCAAAAAAATCACAAATGATGCGTTAATTTCTTTCGCCAGTGTATTATGAACATAATGTAAATATGTTTTATTTCACAGATATATGGCGAGATGCCGTATAAGCATTTTAATTGAACTGACATTATCGTTTGATGGAAAAGAAAATACTTAACCACAATTAAGAAGTACAAAATGAATATTTGATTTCATTTAAAGAGTAATTATGAAATTATTTAAAATTGCCGCCAAATTTATCAAGTGATATTTCTGGTAACTTTTTATAGTGTAAATTGGGCTTTGGCACTTACTCCTTCTAGTTTTTAAACAGACTATAGATAAAATCGATCTTAAAAATAAGACTTTCTTATAGTGTTGCACTAACTATAAATCAATTCTTAAAGTCATAAGAAGGTCTTACATTATAAGACGCCAAATCAAAAGCAGATTCTAACCTAAACGTCAGAGTAACTCCAATCAATGCGGATTTGTAAAATGGCGCATGAATTATTTTAAGTGTTATTTCATCTGGATACGATGTAAATTTTAGAGAGATGGTAGATATTATAAAAGAAAATAAATTGCCAGAAATACCTCATCATATTTCTCAACGGGATAACTTTTTTGAAAAGTATAATTGCAAGCAGTTCTTTTTCTTCTGGATTTAAACTCACTAAAGAAAGTGTGTTAAATATTCTCCAGCAAAATCTCGTTCACCAATTTTAAAAATATCTCTCTTGTTTACAGCAGCACTATTTCTTATTGCTTTTTTTAAATTTATCCTCGTTTATCCCCGTGTAATAAGCTGTTAAGTTTTTTTTTAGAGGTTGGTTGCCATGTGTGTTATTTTGTTTTCCACTATTATATAGATCGACAAGGGACGTTAATAGAGTGCGCTTCTCTTTTATAAAATTCACCAGTTTCCTTTAGCTTGTGGAGCTTTTTAATAACACTATAATCTGTTTAATAACTAGGAGGAGCGATTTAAATTTCACGCACCAAAACCTACAACTCTGATTGGCCGAGAGCGCGCCATTTTACACTATGCTAATTACGTCATTATTAGACGCAACAGCTGACATAATTTTAATTCAAAGCGTTACCGAGTTGCAACTTTGTCTGTTTCGTAATAACCTTTTGTGCGGTGTTTCTTTAGCATAGTTAAAAGTAGTTTTGTTTATATTGTTGTGATGGATTATGGACCCAGTACAAGCTCAGTGATAATATCACCTTCACCTCCAAAAAAGCATAAGAAGTTGGATTTGGGTCATTTATATCTGTCTGAAAAACAGCGCATAATAAATATGTATAAGCAGATGATAACAGATGCCCCACATATGAAAATGACTGCTGTTGTATCAGATATTGTTGGTGCAGTAGGTGAGATATCAAATAGCATAAGAATATGCATCAAATAATAAAATGTTTAATTTTTAGGAGTTGTAAATTCCATTGTCTATCGTACCATTAGCGAATATAAGAAATCCGGAGAGATTTGTAGCCCTAAACAGCTCGAAGGACATAATTACAAGTTTTGATGACTTAGTGAAGAGATCCGTGCACAGTTTCTTCTATAAAAATGAACTGCCAACTTTGAATAAAATTATAAAAAAAGGAAACGATCATGCACGCATGCCGAAGATAAGTCGTTCTATCTTGTATAGTTTTATGAAACAAATCAATTTGAAGTAAGATAGAGACCAGAGCTGGGCAAGATTCGAATCATTCAGGATTCTAATCCTTTTAGAGGATTCAAAAGAGGCATTCGAATACTTTAGTTCAACTGGATTCGTGATCCGGATTTGTTACATTTTTTTAAGAGGATTCGTAATCGAGTCTAAATGTGGGTGACTCGAATCTTTATAAAAGGATTCGAATCCTTGTAAAAGAATTCGAATACTTACAATAGGGTTTAAATCGTCAAAAATAATTCGAATTAATTGTAAGGAATAACATGAAAAATGTTTTTTTGTGCGTTTTTAAATTTCACGTTAAATCACTGTTTTATGCGGATGGCGCATGACGTAAAATTTCGAGTTTAGAAAAGCCCAGAATATTTGTCTCGGGTCGCGCAGGATCACGGGGCTTTTCTAAACTCGAAATTTTACTTCATGCTTAGTCTGGGAGAGGAAACGCTCGTTCGAAACTTCAAAGTGAATGCTTTGATAAGACAAATGATTAAAAATGTTTTTAAAGATAATAATATAGTTTTCAAAATTTTGTTTAATATAATTTGAAGTAAAACTGTCATGGTAGCCACAATCTGAAATGTTAAATTTTTGCGACATTTCCCAGACTAAAGATTCTTTTCCTGGCCTTTTAATATAACTTTCTTCTGTAGGAAACCCCCATTCTGTTTAACCCATTAGTGCATAGTGGTCGTTAAAACGATCGCCGTTGTTTTCACGAAAAATACGTGTTATAACATAACCTACAATTTGCAATGCACGTAGGCCTACTTACAGATTAGTATTGAAAATTAATGTAAGAGTTTGAGCCTACTTCGATGAATATTTTAATAACAAGGTGTGCAATTGTTTATAATGGACCCCGCTATATACGAGAAAAGAGGCGACGGGTAAGTTTTATTTTTTTTATTGTTTTACAGATAATTATTTTCAATCAGTATTAATTAATTTGTATGCACAAATATTAAAGCAATAAATATTAAGCAATAAAATTTCGAAAAAGTTCATAATGGTTACTATTTTTTGGTCTTAGATTCTGTGATCGTCTAGGTTATCGCTTTAAGAACTATTGCAAGAGCTCGAAAAGAACGACAGTGGTGAGGAAATTGAAATTTATGCCGAACCACCAGTTGACGGGAATGTCACCGATATGACGAAGATTTTAGTGATGACGAACACACTGCTGATTTGAATTGCTTGGGGCCCCAAATGTTAAAAACTACTTGTGAAATTCGGACACGTAAAAATAAGTCGCCATCACTTGAATTGGATAGTGATGATGAACCACTTTCGAAATATGCTTGCGTGGGCACTGAACGCAATAAGACATTTGAAAAAAATACTAAATTCAAATGGACTGAATCTAAACCAACTTTCGATATTCATACGGATTACACTGAAGTATCACATTCAGAAGAAACAAGGAAATGTATAAGCCCAAAAGATTTTTTTTAACTTTTCTTTGATAATGAATGGTTGTCATATATGCTGGATCAAACGAACCTTTATTCAGGTCAAAAAAGAATTATCTAAATATGAACATTGATGAAATGTTTGTTTTTATTGGCGGCCTTTTGCTTTCCGGATGCGCGAAATATCCTAGTAAGAGAATGTTTTAGTCGACTTTACCTGACATTCCTCCTATACTTCAAAACAGCATAAGGCTCACTAGGTTTGACCAAATTTTAAGAAACTCTCATCTCAATGACAACGCAAATATTGACAAAGACGACCGTTTATATAAGTTTTGGCCTCTGATAAATCATCTCAATAAAAGTTTCAAATTGCAAGGGGGCTTACAAGAAAAAATGTATATAGATGAGAGTATGATACCTTATTATGGCAAACATCACGCCAAACAATTTATCAAGGGGAAACCTATAAGGTTTGGTTTTAAGAATTGGGCTCTTTGTTCGAGTAATGGCTACATGGTGTCATTCGAAATTTACACTGGAAAATCTTCACAAAAGACAAATTTATTTGCAGTTGGCGGAGACATGGTCTTGTCACTAATAAATGAAGCTAGTATTCCACCGCATAAAGGATACAAATCCTTTTTTGATAACTATTTTTCATTCAGTTCATTGCTGACTCATCTGGCAGATTTAGGATATTGTGCAACCGGCACAATTCAGGATGGAAGAACTGGAAAATGTACACTGCCTGAGAAAAAAATAATGGACAAAAAACCTAGAGGATATTATGAATATCGCACTGACAATAGCAACAGGATTTCACTTATCAAATGGATAGACAACAAGACAGTAACGTGTATCACAAATTATGATAATATTGAAGAAGGAACATGTACCAGATATTCACGTGAAAGTAGGAGTAAAATATCAGTCAAGCAACCCAAATCTTTTTCAAATTATAATCAAGGAATGGGTGGCGTTGACAAAATGGACCAGTTCGTAGCAGTTTACTGTACCAAAATGAGACATAAAAATGGTGGTGGCCAATTTTCTCGTACCTCATTGACGTGTCAATTGTCAATTTCTGGCTACTCATGAGACAATTTCGACCAACTGATGAAAACGCAGGAAGTTTGTTGAAATTTCGGAAGTCAATTGCAGTGGACTTGTTGACGACTTACGGAAGCTCGTTTTTACGAGGAAAAATACTTCAGCCACCAAGTAACAACATTAGATACGACGGAAGAAATCACATAATTATATATGTAGAGAATGAGAGGCGGTGTAAAATATGTGGAAAGAATTCGCATTTTATATGCGAAAAATGTAATTTGTCGCTTCATCCAAAGAATTGTTTTGAGAAGTTCCACACAAATTAAATATTTAGTTGATACATTTATTTTTAGCAATGAATATTGTGCGCATAGTGATCGTTTAAACGATCACGTCATATTTTGAAATATAAATGTTTTTCAAATGTAATTTCAGTTTTATACTTTTATTTTAAACCCTAAAAAGGATTCTGTGGGACTTTAATTTAAAAAATGTTTAAGGTAAACCTCATGCACTAATGGGTTAATAGTTTTATTGTTTTTACCAAATTTAAGTTAATTTCATAATTTTTTACGTGTTTTGTAATTTGCCTGCTGATTTTGACAAATTTAATAATATCATATGGCTTTTTTGTTAGTGTTCTGGTCAATTTGAATACAATTCCATGACTTTTCTCTGACTTTTCCGGTTTTAATGATATTCAGTGAATTTTTTATTTACGTAAATTTCAAGCATTAGCCGATTTTAAAATAGAGTTCAATTTGAAGTTTTGAACGAGTGATTCCACTCCCAGGCTAAGCATGAAGTAAAATTTCGAGTTTAGAAAAGCCCCGAGAAAATTTGTCTCGGGTCGCTGCGCGACCCGAGACAAATTTTCGGGCTTTTCTAAACTCGAAATTTTACTTCATGCGCCTCGAGTACAAAACACTGATTTGAAGTGGAGTTCAGAAACACACATATACAT
The DNA here is from genome assembly GCA_932526585.2 of Philonthus cognatus. Taxonomy (NCBI): domain Eukaryota; kingdom Metazoa; phylum Arthropoda; class Insecta; order Coleoptera; family Staphylinidae; genus Philonthus; species Philonthus cognatus. The sequence continues at coordinate 8,916,079 of OW052249.1, read as the reverse complement.
CTTTAACCAAAGTAACAGGGAGTCAGATATTTAGTGTGTTATCAACGATGTTCAGTGGTAGTAATAAATAATTGGGTTTTGAATATTTTTGTTAAAACAACTAGTAACTATATTTATATATTAATGGTAGCAAAAAAACAATAAAATCAAATTTATTCTTAAAGGATTTGTATTAGGGATTCGAAAAAAGAGGATTCGAATCTTCGATTCGAATCATATTTATCTCTTACGAATCCTTTATTCGAGTATTCGTGATTGGAATCATATTAGGTGATTCGGATTCGTGATTCGAATCCTATATTCGAGGATTATATTATGAACATAATGTAAATATGTTTTATTTTACAGATATATGGCGAGATGCCGTATAAGCATTTTAATTGAACTGACAATATCGTATGATGGGAAAGAAAACACTTAACCACAATAAAGAAGTATAAATTGGATATTTGATTTTATAATCACTTTTTAACAGTTATGAAATTATTTAAAATTGCCGCCAAATTTATCTAGTGATATTTCTAGTAACATTTTATAATGTAAATTGGGCTTTGGCACTTACTCCTTCTAGTTTTTAAACAAACTATAAACAATCGGCTACGGTGAATAACGGTAATAGATTTGACATTAGAAAACATGTCAATTTACATAAATAAAGCAACGTTGCCAAGCGTAAGCAATACTTATCTAAGATATATATATATATATATAATTTTGTTTGGTGCAACAGAATACAAAATAAAGAAGTACTTATAAATAAGAAGTACTTAGGTAAAACGGATTTTAGGATTTATTGGAGAAACCGGGCCTTAAAATGTCAATTCCCCGAGGGCAATTATCACTTCTGATAATCCCCTTGCTTCCAATTGGCTCCAAGTGAAAAAAACCCCTGCATCCAATTTGCACAAACTAAAAAGACCGCTGCTTTTAAATGCTTTCAGTTGGCTCACATGATTTTCCATCGTCTGCCAACTTGACATTCATTAAAAATATCATCTCGTTTCGAAACGAAAATATTACAGAAAGAGATAAATGAATTGAATAAACAATACTCACATACACAACAGCAGGTATTTGGAACATTTGTGAGGACATTTGCGGGGTAAGAAATTATGAATTTATTAAACATTTAATAAATACTTTGTGATATAAGTTATAATAAGATATAGCCCAATTATATTTTCATGTAATCAATGATATATTATCAATAGTAATATATTAAGTGCATTAAAAATGATCGAAAATTTTGCACGAAAAGCCGTTGCCTAGAAACTGCATGAGTCCATTTTGATTGTGATTTGACAAAAAGTGCCCGAGACGCGAAGCGTCGAGGGCACTTTTTCAGTCAAATCACAATCAAAATGAACCAATGTAGTTTCTTAAAGGCAACGAGCTTTAAGTACTAAATTTTCAGAACATTTTTAATGCACGAAATGTATTTAATAGACTATTTCCTGAAAAATACGATTTTTAATCAAGTTGACGTATTATTTAAAATATTAATTATCAATCAGTGTCACTTAATGTGTCAACATGAATCGCTTCGGAAGTTTTTCTTCGAAAGATATATCGAAAAATATCGAGAAAAATTCATCCGAAAATACAAGAAAGAGTAAAGAGTTCGTTTGGAGACAATTTATGACATTCTGTGATGAAAGAAAATACGAGTTAGATAAAAAAACTTTAATTTTGAAAGATTGAGAGAAATTGATTGATACCTGACATGTGACGTCACAACAGTGCAATTTTCGCTGTAATTTTTCGTAGAATTTTCGCCTACTATGCAATTTTCGCAGAAATTTAATTGTGATTGGGCAATGAAAATGAATTCTCGTAATATGATTGGTAGACATATTTTGAAGGAAATAGTCTGTCATATTCTTTTGAAGTTTGTCTATTTGTGTTTTTATGCATAGAAACAATATAATAAATCTTTTGACTAAAGTTGACAAATATTGGTGTAATAAAGTCATTAATCTGTTGTTATTTAAATACAATTCTAACCAGTGTCTTCCACTTACAGGTTAAGCATAAAGTAAAATTTCGAGTTTAAAAAGGCCTAAGCATTTGGATTTGGACACGAAGCGTCCAAATCCAAACTCAGGCTTTTCTAAACTCGAAATTTGCCTTCATGCGCCACGTGTATAAAACACTTATATAAAGTGAAATTTAAAATATAAATTACTTATGTAATTTAAAATTTCTGATTTAAATTTATGAATTTTTGGATCTTTTTTGGCTTCTATGACGCCCCCCTCTCCTTAAAAATTAAACCATTTTTGTACTTGTTTTTGTAGAACTTTAGAGAAATGGGTTAATGAAACTCAATACTTAGTCAAATCCCTCGCAAAAGGCTATCTACGCCACTGATATCGATACCACAAATTACTATTGATTTAGTTAGGCGAAAAAATTTAAATATATTTGTGAATATACAACTAAAAGTTCAAGGATTCGACTTTTTCGAATCCTTGAACTTTTAGTTGTATATTCAGCCGTAATATAACGAGTGGTATGATTATTATCGATGATTTTTTGGAGTTGAAACCGAGCTGCAGATTCAACGAGCCCGAAGGGCGAGTTGAATGTGCTGCTTCGGTTTCAACGACAAAATATCATCGATAATTAATCATATCACGAGTTATATTTAGTGAGAGAATATAACGAATAGAATAATGTGAGTCGCCTAACATTATCGACAGCTGAGATATTGTTGTTTCCCTATTGATTGAGAATTTTTTTACCGCACAAAAGTTCGTAAACTGCCGCCACTGTGATTCTTTGTTCATGACGGTGTTTTCTGGCGTCGCACTTTTCACTTTTCTATTTATATCACTGCACAAAACTTTACCTATTTTGATGTTTCGAATGACAGGACAACTTATCACCCACCGTTTCTTTTGTTTTTTATCATCGCGGTGATAGACATGTACCTAAGGATTTCCTTGCATCTTATTGGTTTAAAACTCGTTCCAGTAGGCTATGAGTTATATTCTCACAAATATATTTTAATTTTTTCGCCTAACTAAATAAAATGAGTTCTAATAAAATAACGAATATTCAAGGTAAGAATAAATGATTTCTTTTTACATTTAAAACTTTTTATGTGCCTTTAATTATGTTTTGTTCTAATATTTATTTTATTACTTTGCTTTAGTAATTTTTGTTTTTTTTTATTTACAGTTTTGTTTATCTCTGAAAGGGTATGGCTTCGTCAGATCAAACAGTAGAATTTATAACGAACGGAAAAATGATTATACGCTTCCCACATTTTCACATTATGTGTATTTCAGTTTTGCCCCTAGTTTTGTTTATAAAGAAGAGTATTTAAGGTAAGCTTAACATCAAAATGTATGACAATTGTTAGATCGGAAATAATTGCCCAGGGCTATGAACCAGAACTGAATCGTTATTTTTGTCGGAACGAAATACGGAACCGAACCGAAAAAAGAATATCGGTTTATTTCGGATTAAACACGCACGTGAACACTTGTTCTACAACAGTTTCAACTATTTCGCAATTTTTAAATCAAAAGTGTTTGCGGAAATATTCTTTTCGAGGTCCCCTCACTCGATGAAAACCATTTCTGATTTTTCGTTAGGCTTTAAAAAAAATCTGAATTTTTGTTTCTTTTTTTGTTAATAAAAATTACAGAATTAACCAAACCTAACGAAAATAGTCAACATCAAAAATAAACTTAGTCAGAAATTAATAAACGTTGACTGGTTGCAATCGCAATTTAAATATCTTCACTGGATTTTCCAAAATATCAACTGTTTTGTTGAAAATGGTTGCAGAAAAAAAAGACGACTTTGTCTTGAATCAGCAGATGAGGTCTTTCCGTAAATTTCAGTTTTTCGGGTATAATGCCATTTTTGTCTTTTCTGGCGTAAACATCTCTATTTTGACACAAAATGTCGATTTCGTCAGATCAACATATTTATTGACGTAATTATTGACGCGCGTTTAAATCAACGGCTGGATTGTACGAGGAGTGGCCAGGAACTATTTACGTTCATTCAGTTATCGGAAGAAGCGGTCGCGCAGTGCGCGGTATCAAAGGGCAGCAGAAAGCGCGCTCACAGTTACGGTTTAAGGTTTTTATGTGAGCAAGGGAACAAAAAAAGAATGGCGGCAGAAACAAACGGAAATCATCGGCAACAATGGAAGCGAAAATTGATAAATTACTAAGCAAATTTGGAGTGCTTGAGAGCCGATTTAAAAACTACGATAGGAGTATAAAGGAACTGAAAGAAGAACTAAGACAGAAAGAACAAAACTGAGAAGCAGAAAAAAACAGAATTAATGAGCAGAATAGCTAGATTCGAAAAGACAGAGGAGGCAAGAGAGACACAGAGAGAGAGAGAGATAGAGAGAGAGAGAGAGAGAGAGAGAGAGAGAGAGAGAGAGAAAAGAAAAAACAATATAATTATTAATTGATTAGACGAAGGTGGTGACGAGAAAGAAGATGTTAAAAAACTGGCGGGAGTTATAAAAATCACGTTTCAATTTGAAAATGCGGTAAGGTTATGGGCGGCTAAAGTGGGTAAGAAGCATTATTTATTGAAGTGTAGTAACATGGATGAGAAAAAGAAAGTAATGACAAAAAAAAGTGAATTAAAAGATCTGAAAAGGGAAATACAGCTAAAGATAAGAGAGAGGGTAAATGAAGAGAGAAGTAATGGAAAACAAGCGCAAATATTCTACCAAAAGGTGCTTGTAGAAAATGAATGGTGGTAATGGAACATGGATAAAGGTACGTTAACAACAGAGCATATGACATTAAAAAACGCAATGAAGACATAAGGAAGAGAGAAAATCGAAAGGAGAGTTTGAAGGAAAGAAGGGTAGAGGAGATGCACGTATCATTGTAGAATATTGCGGGGTTAAAGAAATAATTGGAGGATACGGATTTTGTTGGTATAGTAGAATCATGGGTAGAGGAATGGGAAAAGTTAAAGGATAAAATGCTAAATGAATTTAGATGGGATTGTGTAGGGGCGACACAAGAAAAGACAAAGGGAAGGGCAAAAGGAGGAATCATCACCGAAATTCGTAATGATTTTGAGGACATGAAACAAATTTGGGGAAGAGAGGTAGTAGAAGGGATCGTGTGCCTGTCCACAATTAGCAAAGAGGGTGAGAAATTATGGATTGCATAGCCAGGATGCAGCAAGAGGTAAAGGATCTAGAGAATGTAATTATAGGAGGTGATTGGAATGAAAGAATAGGAGGTTTGGAGACTCAGCGGTTAAAAGAAGAGGGAAAGGTGATGAAAACGAGGAAATCCAAGGATAATAATGTGGAGGAAAGAGAAAGGAAGTGTGTTTTGAAGAAGTACAATCTTTAGAGCAGCTGAGGAGAGGGGTTAAGCAGGCGATGATCAGACAAAAAATGTGCATAGGTGCATAGGATAATCACTATTGATCACCTTATTGATTTTATTTATGACACTTGCAACAGACATTTTGATAGTTGTGACATACTTTAAACTAACGAGTGTCTTTCACTCCCAGACTAAGCAGGAAGTAAAATTTGTAAAATTTGTAAACAAAGAAAATTTGGCGAGAAAATATTTCTCGGGGCTTTTCTAAACTTTAAATTTTTTTCATGCGCCACGCGTATAAACCACTAATTTAGAGTAAAGTTGAACTACTGAAAAAAATATATTTATTTTGTAAATATATTGTAACTGTGATAATAATTATAAAAGTATAACAAATTTAGTTTAAGACAATATTCCATATTCTTAATAATTAAATCATCATATCTATAACGACACATCAACATTTTTTGAATATGAAATATATGCATTTCAAAAATTAAAACAATCGCTTGGAGCTGAACCGAAAACCGCAAAAAACCATTCAATGTTACGGAACTGAATTATATTTTATTAATTGAACCGGAACGAAAACAAGAACGTTTAAAATAAAGGTTTGAAGCCCTGAAATTGGTATACGAAAAAAAAAAAAACATATTGTAACGAAAGTAGAAGAAACAAGTGGAAAACACTAGTATGTTGCACCGCCGCGCTAAGACAAGTGTGACTCGTAGCGAGAGGGAAACAAAAGCGCCCGACAAAATTAGCAACAGTGAATAATAAAAATGACGGGATTCTTCTCGAACATTCAATGAATCATCAGCCCTTTCATAAAGCGCGCGTTAGCAGGATCGAAGATAGTTTTGAGTACGAACATTCGCATCGTCAACAACTAGTTATACATAAATAGTGCGTGCTAATAATTAAATTAGTGACATTATAAGTGATAACTTATAATTTAAAATATAAATATTTGTGTTAATTATTAAGTTTATTTTAAATCAGGTATGGGCAACCTTTGACATGTTGAGGGCCAAACTTTAGCGTGCAAATACGTTCGCGGGCCGCGTTTAAAAGTACTTAGTGCATTTTAAAGTAGTGATAATATTTTTTGCAATAGATATTAGACATGAAATAATACGACAATGTTATTATAGTACAATTTATTATAATAACAAAATGAAATTTAAAAAAATGGTACATTATAATTAAATCGTTAAATTTGCAATTGTTACAAACTACGAAAGTTAAATACACCGAAATCAATGAGACACTTGAGCTTAAATTTGGGAAAGTAATCCATTGATATTTGGATTAATTCCACTGACACAAAGACGTAAAGAATTTTCCAAATTATCGTCAGTCAGTCTTGTACGATGTGTTGATTTATTAACTTTGATCAATGAAAAGAACTGTTTGCATTTATAAGTACTGCCAAACGCACAAATCAATCTTCTTGCGAATTTTCTAAGCTGCGGAAAATTGTCTTCTTCTAGGCATTTTTTGTAGAAATTGCACAACTCTTCGTCCTCAAATTTGGATTTTAGGAGTTAGTTTTCTTAAATCTCGATCAACTCCATTTGTAAGTGTATTGGAGCATTTTGTACAATATATGTTGTAGGAGTAGCAAATAAATTGAAACAGTCTTCCATGTTTTTGAAGTCGCAAAATCTGTTCGAAAATTGTTCCGACAGTAACTTGAGTTCTTCAGCATATTGAGCATAAGCAATATTTTCATACGCAGAGAGCGTGTTGAAATGGTAACTGTTACCAGACAGCATCTGTGACTCCCCCAAGCGTAGTTTGATCTGAAACGCTTTTAAATGGCTGTACAAATCATTTACTAACTGTCCTTGTTTTTGAAGTTTCAAATTTAAATCATTCAAATAGCCTGTAAGATCGACCAGAAATGCAAGGTCACATATCCATTTTGGGTCACTTAATTCAGATAGTGGTTTATCTTTTATTTTCATAGAGTCTGCTATATCATTTCTAAGCTCGTAAAACCGTTTCAACATTTTTCCTTTGCTCAGCCATCTGACTTCACAATAATATGTTACGTCGTTATATTCAGCTGATATTTCATTCAAAAACGCCCTGAACTGACGATGGTTAAGCCCTCAGGATCGAATAAAGTTGATGGTTTTTACTACCACATTCATAACATTCTGGACTTAGAACACAAGTTCTGTTGGTGGATAATGCAATGAAGGACTATCAAATCATCTTTTTGCACATTTAATTCTGTTGCTTTTTCATTCAAAATTCCGATGAAACCTGTACGTAAGCCGACCATAGAAGGTGCACCATCAGTGCATACTCCAATTAATTTTGACCATGGCAAGCCAAAACTTGTGAATACCTTTTGAACTTCAATAAAAATATCCTCTCCTGTAGTGGTTCCTTTTAGCGGCTGTAAAGCAAGCAATTCCTCAGTAACAGTGAACTCCTTATCAACACCTCGAATAAATATAGCCAGTTAAGCTGTGTCAGATAAATCGGTGCCGGTGCTCTCGTCTAATGCTATGGAAAATGATTCAAAACCAGCCATACGGTCAGTAAATGTTGTTTTTATATCATTAGTCATCATTTCTATACGTCGAACAACAGTTAGTCTTGACAAACTAATTTTTTCAAATTCTTCTTTCTTTTCAGGACACATAATACCGCAAACTTCTAACATACATTCCTTGATAAATTCTCCTTCGGCAAATGGTTTTAGTGCCTTTGCCAATTTTGAGCTAACTATAAAACTAGCTTTCACAACATTATCAAGTTGTGTTCTTTATTTATGAAACATTTGTTGCTGTTTTTCCAAATTTGCGGTACGCTTCTGGATTTTGTCTGTTCTTAATTGTCCTGTCAGTGAGTGCAGCGTAGCATGCTTAGTTGAGTAATGCCTCTTTATATTGAATTCTTTCATTACTAAAATGGATTCATTACACAGCAAACAAATAGGCTTACCATTGTGCAAGATAAAAAAGAATTCTTTAGTCCATTTTTCTTGAAAATGGCGACCCTCTCTCTCTACTTTTCGTTTCTTTCCACCAGACATCATTTTTGTTTACTTTTCGTTCAATAAACTTAATAACAAACTATAGTTAGTAACCACTCAAGATGCACACAAAATCACAATGCAAGTTGACGGCTCGAGCAGTTCGCTAGGATATCGCTTGTCCAAGTTATCACCTCGGTAGCTCGAATAGATCTGAATTAACGTTTGGGCCATCCAACTGGTTTAGAATAATTGAGAAGCAATAAATCTTTTGATGTGTCGCCCGTGAGGCGGCAGACCTCAAAGAATTTTATCGAGCAAGTCGAGTGACGGCGATTATCAAAGAGGCGGCAAACATCAAAGAATTGGATGTTTGCCGCCTCACTGTCACTCCTGTGAGTATAAGTACCTATTGTAATATTCTTTCAATTGGGTTTTTTCAAAATGTCTCGCGGGTCGGATCATATCTTACAGCGGGCCGGATACGGCCCGCGGGCCGGGGGTTGCCCATATGTGTTTTAAATAAATAAATAGACATTGTTTTACTTATTTTAGAGTTTATGTAAACCCGATTTCGTAACAACTGGTGTCAGAAGTGGGATTACTCGGAATAAGTAAATTAAATAAAATAGCAAAAATTAATTAATTTATCAACATTAATCTAAAGTGCAGTGACTAATTAAAATAATTATAGCGACCATCGATAAACTCAAAGTATCTGATTTAAGGCGAGAACTGGAGGACCGGGATTTGGATACAGTGGGCAGGAAGGAGGAGCTCAAAAACCGATTGCGACAATTTTGAATCGACAATGGCGAGGATCCTGACACGTATGTATTCGAAAGCGACTTTGAGGGGCAGGGTAGACAGATCGAAAGTAAATTAAGTGAACAAAAATAAGAGCTTCTAGAACAATCCAGAAGCCTCGAAAATAAAATGAGTGAACAAAAAGAAGAGCTTCTAGAAAATTCTAATAAATTGAAAGATGAGCTTCTAGAAACTACCTTTCAACAATGTAGAAGTTTGTAAAATAAACTGCTGGAACATTGCAAAGATTTACGGCAAGAGTTGCTAGAAAAAACAAGCAAGGTCGACAACAAGATGACTAGACTAGAATATAAGTTGAAGGTCTTCAGATACAATCCAATTAAACTTCAGATACATTCCAATTAATCCGATTAATGGATGAACTACGATAGAGTGTGTGTCACCTGAGATGAAAAATACTCCTGAAATAGAGTTTCCAACTGTGCTCTGTAATCTCAAACCAAATGTGATATTAACGAGCAGTGTGGGATGGAATAAATCATATGTGAAGTCACCGACATTTGATGGAACAGTATCATGGGAGAATTACCGGAAACAATTTGAAGCTGCTGCCAAGAGTAATGGGTGGTCTACGGAGGAGAAAGTTATCGCGCTAACGATGGCTTTAAGATAAAACGCTTTGGATATCTTACAAACCCTCCCAGAGAGCGAACTAACTAATTATTTTAGGCTCTTAGAAGCAATTGAACTGCGATACGGACACGCACACCTTGAAGAGGTTTACCGATCGCAGCTTAAAGCCAAAAACCAAAAATCGATGGAGTCACTTCAAGAGTTCCAGACATACATCACACGACTGATACGACCCCACTGCGCCTGAAGGGTTCTTGGAAAAATTAGGAGTACATTCGTAAAAGGAATACGGCATACAAATATCCAACAGCTTCTGCGGTAAGCACGCTCCAAAACCATGATGGATGCTCTGGAAAACGCGTTGGAAATTGAGGCTGCTAAGGAAGCTTCTAGAGCACAGGCACGCGTACGAGAAATGGAGGCCGATGAAATTGTTAACCGCACTTTTTCGACCAAGAAGAAAATGATTAAATGCTGGCACTGCGGAAAATTAGGCCACGCGAGGAGCAAGTGCGAGAAATACTCGCAAAAACGTGGCAGAAGAATAACAGGAAAACTAAAACAGACACCCGAACGGAAGAACATCTATTGTGTAACACAAGATTGATACTGGCAATGCAACACTTATCATCAAACGCTTTGGAGGCTACCAATAGCGAAACGAGAAGAAGCCCAGCAAATAATTAAAGATATGGAAGAAGATCGTGTTATTAGTCCATCTAGTAGTCCATGGGCATCGCCAGTTGTCTTAGTGAAAAAGAAGGATGGTACGACCCGATTTTGTGTAGATTACAGGCAACTAAACCACATCACAAAGAAAAACAGTTACCCGTTACCAAGGATATATGATACCCTGGATACTTTGTCAGAATCAACATTGTTTTCCATCCTAGATTTGAAGAGTGGATACTAGCAAGTAGAGTTAAACGAAAAAGACAAGGAAAAGACAGCGTTTACCATTGGCTTGGGTCTCTGGGAATTTAATGTTATGCCCTTTGGTCTATGTAATGCTCCAGCGACGTTTGAGCGACTTATAGAGAAAATCTTACAAGGACTGTCATGGGACACCTGCTTAGTATATTTGGATGACATTATCATATTTAGTAAGACATTTGACCACCTTAAAAATCTTGAAAGTGTATTTGAAAGGCTTCGTACCGCTAACTTGAAGCTTAGCCCTAAAAAGTGTCATCTACTGCAAATGGAAGTTACATTCCTCGGACATGTTGTATCAAAAGACGGTGTTGCAGTCGACCCGGCCAAAATCAAGGCTATAAAAGAGTGGCCAGTCCCTAGAGACATGAGATCAGAAGCTTTTAAGGACTTTGCACTTATTATCGCCGATATGTGCCTGGATTTGCCAAACCACTGACAAAGCTAACAGAAGATGCACGAAAGGTTTTTTGGGACCAAGACTGCCAAAAAGCATTTGAAAACCTTAAAGAATTCCTGATTAGTGCTCTAATACTGTGCTATCCTTTACGACACGGAAAGTTTGTTTTAGACACAGATGCGAGCAACGTTGGAACTGGCGGAGTGCTGTCTCAGATGTAAGAGAGAGACGAAAAAGTTATTGGATACTTCAGCAAGGTCCTTTCAAAACCCGAAAGGAACTATTGTGTGACTTAAAGGGAATTGCTAGCGATAATAAAATCCATCGGGCACTATCACAAATACTAATATAGAAGAAAATTCCTTTTGAGGACGAATCACGCTGCTTAAAGATGGTTGCTACAATTAAAGAATCCAGAGGGACAAGTCGCTAGATGGATCGAGAGGCTACAACAATACGACTTTGACATTAAACATCGGGCAGGTAGAATACATCAAAACGCTGACGCATTGTCTCGGAGACCCTGCCAGCTAGATTGTAGTCATTGCTGAAGGAAAAATCTGAAGTTGTGAATAGAACTACTGTGACGGACGAATCTTGGTCTAACGAACAATTGGAAAAGGATCAAGAGGCTGACCCAGATTTAGGACTCCTGACGACCTGGATATTGGGGGGAATTCGCCCCCAATGGGAAGATGTGGCTAGTAAGATACCAACCTTAAAATCATATTGGTCTCAATAGGACTTGATTGGGATGAAGGATGGGGTCATGGCGAAAAACCTAGAGAGTGCCGATGGAAAAACATCCGTATCGCAGATAATTCTTCCAAGGAATAGAATTTCAGAAGTACTGCAGCTGGTACATGATGGTGCTTCCGAAGGACATTTTAGTGTTAGGAAAGCAACAGAGAAGGTCCGGGAGCGTTTCTATTGGTCAGGATATCAGAATGATATCAAGGAGTGATGCCGCAAATGTAAGGTATGTGCAGAAAGTAAAGGTCCCTATAGAGCACCTCGAGCCCCAATGAGGAAGTATAATGTAGGGAGCCCTTTCGAACGTATAGCCATTGACGTTGCAGGCCCATTTCCAGAAACCGATAAAGGAAATAAATATATCGTGGTGGTGATGGACTACTTTACGAAGTAAACAAAGGCATACGCCTTACCAAATCAACTCGCAGCTACGATGGCAGATGTTCTTGTGACTGAACTGATATGTCGGTTTGGTGTCCCATTGGAGATACATTCGGACCAGGGCAGAAATTTTGAAAGTGACCTATTCAAAAATTTATGTACACTCTCAGGTATCCAGAAAACTAGAACAACCCCTTTGCATCCACAATCCGACGGCATAGTGGAGAGAATGAATAGGACTATGAGAAAATACCTATCTAAAGTAGTGGCTAACCATCAGAAGGACTGGGACCAACATCTACAGCTATTTTTGCTTGCAAATAGATCTGCGGTTCATGAAAGTACAGGTTATGGTCCTGCAATTGAATTATTTGGAACGAAACTCTGACTACCATATGATTTAAAATTTGGATGCAAACCCGAAGACGACTTAGCCAGAGACGATTATGTTTCAAAGCTAAGAAGGAAACTGGAGGAGACTCACCAACGAGTAAGAAGGAATATCCAGGATGCGATCGATAGAATAAAGGACCATTATGACATTTAAGCTACCAAAGGAGGATATCAGGTCAGAATCTTAGTATAGTTATCTAACCCACGAAGGAAGAAAGGCCTGGCTCCGAAACTACAACGGAATTCTGAGGGACCATACAAAGTTTTAAAACGTTTGAATGATATCATATATTGCATCAAGAAGTATCAATCTGGAAAACGGATTGTAGTCAATTTTAACCGATTAAGCCCTTATGAAACTAACGATGTGGACGAGCAACAGGTGTGCCAAATTACCAAGGAGTATGTGAACTCAGATAGTTCCTCGGCCAAGTTGGCAGGAAGCCAGAAGATCCGTAATGGTGTGACCAGGGAGGAAAGGAGAGATCTGTTTACAATGCTCTCTGCCTACGCACTGGCACATTGTGTAGGATAAAATCTGCTTATGAAGAAAGGGATAGCGGCCGTATTTGGGAGGAAGTTTGGGGGTATAGGTTACCTCAAGAAACAGAATCCTATGGTCGCAAAAGCACTAGAATTGGAAAGGGATGAACAGAAGATGTTTTATTTAGGTCAAAAGAAACATCCTATGGAAAACCGTCGTCATACTAGTGGCATGCGTCATACAATATGAAGATTTGGTTGAATGCTCACGGAGTCAACAAATTAGTTATACCAAAAATAGAATGTGGCCTGGATAATCGTAATTGGCAAGTGGTTAGAAACATAGTGGAAACCATATTCGATGGGACTGCAATTGAAGTCTTAGTGTGCTGTTATAATCCCTGGACAACATCCGCTACAAAAAGCGTTCCTTGTTACTTCTACAATAGAGGGACGTGCACCAAAGGAACCGACTAGAAGTACCTTCAACGAGAAACTATTCCGGAGCGGAATAGTCTAAGGGGAGGGCAGTGTAACGAAAGTAGAAGAATCAAGTGGAAAACACTAGTATGTTGCACCGCCGCGCTTAGACAAGTGTGACTCATAGCGCGAGGGAAACAAAAGCGCCCGACAAAATAAACAACGGTGAATCACGAAAACGTCGGGATTCTTCTCGAAAATTCGATTAATCATCAGCCTTTTTATATAGCGCGCGTTAGCAGGAAGGAAGATAGTTTTGAGTACGAACATACGCATCATCAACAACTAGTTATAAATAAATAGTGCGTGCTAATAATTAAATTAGTGACATTATAAGTGATAACTTATAATTTAAAATATAAATATTTGTGTTAATTATTAAGTTAATTTTAAATAAATAAATAGACATTGTTTTACTTATTTCCGAGTTTATGTAAACCCGATTTTGTAAAAATATTTAGAAAGTTTACTGCCATAATAATTTATCATTAACATTCCGAAAAAATGAGTTTTCAATTAGTGTTTAATGATTCCAGAGTGTGATTATTTTATTACAGTTATTACGCAATATATTTAAAATATTAATAATATACGGAAAGCAACTAAAAGGTTTTTCTTATCGTATACATTATCTGAACATATTTCATATTTAACAATTTTCGTGCCATTTCTTATCAATTTTACAAGAGGGGATTAAAACCGTACAAAAAGTTTCTACTTGTGTGACAGGTGAAACATATGACATATTATAGGTAGGCAATAATAATATTTATTGTGCAACAAAAAACACAATATTCTATATTCCTTTTTTACGAGTAAAATTGAGAGATTTTCGTTCTCTAAAAAATTATAGCGGGAAGAATGATTATGGGGATAGCATTTATATTGTTAAAAATTAAAGACTTTTTACTCAAAATTCAACATATTTGGAAATTATTTTTAAATTTATTTTTTAAGAAGTGTACTAACAAAAAAGATAGTCAAAAAGATGGACACCATGCGGACTAATCAACAAGGAACGATACAAAAACTAGACCACATACAAAGGCTGACCTGGTCATGCACAACAGGAGCCTTCAGAACTGCTGCCATGGAATCAATACTGTGTCTTCCACCTAGTGATATTCACATCAAGAGTGTAGCAAGACTAACAGCAGAAAGACTAAGGGCCATTAACATATGGTCAGATCAAATCTCAACCGGAGGACACGGAAACATACTTAAATGGGGACGTTTCCTCCTAAGAAACAAAATAGATCAGAATATTCCCGAGTAGATCTTCGAAAAGAAATGCACTGTGAACACGAACCAGCAGACACTATCGGAAGACTGTGCAGTGTTCACAGATGGATCAAAACAAAGATAGGCTGTAGGGCGGGTATATACTCAGAAAATCAGTGAACGAAACATAACCATCGTCACTGACAGCATAGCGGCCTTAGCAGCATTAGAAAAGTTCAAAATAGCATCTGAACTTTTACATAAATAAGTTGAAACGCTGAACGAGGCAGAAGCACTCAACGGCATAACATTGACGTGGACAAAAGGACACATCAACAGCGAGGACAACAACAACGCAGATAAACTAGCACGCGAAGCATCCAAAATTAAAACAAATCACGCGAAGATAGGCTATTATCCCCTCGATCCTTAGCCAATCACATGCTAGAGTTTAACACTGCGAAACACAGGGAAAGATGGGACACCCTTACAACATGCAGTTAAACGAAGACATACTTATCGGCACCTGACTGCCAAAAAATAAAGAAGTTTCTAAAACTCTAAAACAGAAACTTCGTACTCTAACCGGCTACATTAATAGACACTACAGCTTCCAGCATCATCTCGCCAAAATGGAAATCGCCAACGATGACCTTTGTCGAGGATGCAACGAAGAAGAAGAAACAGAAAGACACATACTTCACAAGTGTCTAGCGCTGTCAATGATAAGGAAGGTACTAAGAGAAGAATTCCCAAATCGTAAAGGACCCGGATAACAATGGTCACTTACACAAATTCTGGCAATTGCCGACAGTACGGAGTAGGTCTGGCCATCAGGGAGGAAGAACTACAATGGGCCTGACTGGCCTAAGTGGGTGCCCTCCCGCCAAACAATCCTTAATCCTTAGTCACGTTCAGACCTTATTCTAATATTATAAAAAAAAATGTCTGCACAAAGGTACAGAAACATACTACGCATGAGGTAGGTTATCATAAAACTCGTAGTAATCTGCTAGAAGACTGCGTTTGATATGTTGTATGTATTCATATTTACGCGTCTTTATCGGAAGCCTATTCTCATATAGAAGTGGTAGTTTAGTCCACTGATTATTAGTTATAATGGCCTTTAGTTGAGTCTGAAGAGACTTATGTTAAAAGTAATAATCACTAAAATAAATTATTAATATTATAATACAATGACAGTTAACACATAAAAATATTTATAAATAAACCTCTTGTAATTATACAGGGCGTCTACGCTAAACCGTTCGTTAAAAGTTTAAAGGGTTGCCGTTGCACTAAAAATTTGAAAAAAATCCTTGTCATACGGTTGAATCAATTCTCCTCATGTGAAATATTTTTAACTTTATTTCACTTCCGGTTCCACTGGAAGTAGCACCAAATTTGTTATTTTAAATAGAACACCCTATATATTAGTAATTTTTTGGATTCGAACATATGTACACTTATCTCTTATAGTTTTCAAGAAAAAAATATATTTCTAAAATTTTGACTTCTAAAAGGCATCTTGAAATCTGTCTGTAACTTCTTTTAAGAATGAGATACAGGATGCCTTTATGAGTAACTTAATTGGAAACTGTCAATTTTGATAATAAGTGTTTTTAAAATGTTAATATCTAAGTTCCCTCTTCAATATCTAGTAATTCAATTTTTTTAAATAGAATGACCCATTTTTATCACATTGTACGATTGGGGAGAACATTTCTTACAAAAAAAGTGTTATGCAACTATACTCCTAAAGCAAATAGTTTTCGAATTATTACTAAAATTCCTTTTTCGTCGCATTTATGCAGGGTATAATGCGTGCATAAATGGGAATTGAATTTCAGTAGGCAAGTAGTGTGATTTTGTTTTGTTGCGATTGAATTGCGAAATATCAAATAATAAAAAGAATTAGTACACAGTTTTACAGAAATCAACAAAATGAATAATTACACAAATTATCAATTTATTTTTTATACATGGCAACTGCCAATTGAACAAAATTTGATTCCAATCTTCTAAATCTTATTCTATTTATAGGCGGCAGATGTGAATAAGTTTCATTAAATACTCTACATGTTCGAGTAACAATTCTATCGCAATTGCCATGTATAAAGAATAAATTGATAATTTGTTGATTTGTGTAATAATTCATTTTTTTTATTTCTGTATAACTTTGTACTAATTGTTTTTATTATTTTACATTGCGCATTAAATGTCATAAAAGTGGGCCATTCCATTAAAAAAAATGAATTACGAGATATTGAAGAGGGCACTTCGATATTGACATTTTAAGAACACTTATTGTCAGAATTGACAGTTTATAATTACTTTATTCATAGAGGAATCCTCTAGGTACAAGTAGAGATATAAATCATATTTTTATCTTAATCTTAAGAGAAGTTACTGACAGATTTCAAGATGCCTTTTAGAGGTCAAACTTTTAGAAAAAAAAAAAAAAATCTTGAAAACTATAAGAGATAAGTGTACATATGCTCGGATAAAATATGTTGCAATTTAAACGTGGAATCCAAAAAATTACTAATGTTCCATTTAAAATAACAAATTTGGTGCTACTTCCGGTGGAGCCGGAAGTGATATAAAATTGAAAATATATTTCATGAAGAGAACTGATTCAACCGAATTACAAGGATTTTTTTCAAATATTTAGTGCAACGGCAACTCCATAAACTTTTAACGAACGGTTTAGCGTAGACACCCTGTATGCAGTGAGCTTAGACTAGCGTATGTAACGCGCTAGAATTTGTGCAAAAATGTAATCCTTCGGTGGAAAAAAAAAATCATAACTTACATCGACTAATAAACAGGTTGACATGATTAGAAAAATACATATTTGGAGAATACCATGATCCAAGCAGTATTACATTCATATTTGATTAAAAGGACTGCGAGTCCATCAAAGTTGTAATTTTATTTTTAAAATTGATTATTTTTGAAAATGTATATCAGAGTTTTTATACTTTTTCTTGAAAACATTCTGTTGATTGAAAAGTACCATACTTATATTATATTCAGAAAAAAAAAACAACTCTTTGTAAGTTATTAGTGAGGCTTTAATATTAAAATTATTAGACCACTCCTTTCTTACTAAACTCATTAGTATAAATTGTTCAAGTTTGCGAATTATTATTGAGATAACTATTTACTTAAATAAATTCATATTCCTAATTTCTATGTTTTAAAGTACGCCGAAAATAGATATACTAACAGATGCGAATCGGCGACAATGTGGGACACCATTAACTTTTCACGTCACCAGCATTTAAAATAATAATATAAAAACAACTTCTCAGGTCCGTATAATACAAGTATTATAGCTAACATAGGCACATTGACCTTTAACAGGATTATTTTATTAAATGATGAATGAAAATAAAATACTGTACTAAAAGTAACACACTAATTATTGTTCGCAAGTTGTGTTGAAAACAAAGTTTAATCTATAAGTTTTGTTAACAAGGCCATTATTGAAATCTTGCCTAAAGTAATAATAATTATTATATGATTAAATTAAATGATATAATTAAAATTAAAAAAAATCATTATTAAACAAGGTTGTTGTTTCTAATTGAAACGAAGTTAGCAGCTTTTATAGAGGCATCTTATGACGGGTTTATTTTCCTTGGGGAGTTAAGTGTTTGAGACAAATTAAAGAAAGATGAAAAAAAGCATCTTTCTTTAATTTGTCTCAAACACTTAACTCCCCAAGGAAAATAAACCCGTCATAAGATGCCTCTATAAAAGCTGCTAATTCCGTTTCAATTAGAAACAATAACCGTGTTTAATAATGATTCATTTTAAATAACTAATCTAGATCTTTCAAGTAATTTTATAATATAAATTCATAGTAAATACAAACCTTTATCAAGAATCATCAATAGAATAAAAATACGTTAACTAAAACGTATACAACAGCAATATACAGAGTTAACAATGCCACACGCTTGTCTTAAGGGGAATATAACAGTGGTCTGAAATTTAATGTTAGGTTTATTTAAAAACTAAAGGTCCTAGAAAGTTGAAATTTTGACAGCGTATATAAAGCCCAATTATCTAGTAAAATATCGAAGTACTTTTTTTTAAACAATTTGCTTTCAGAGGTATGAAAAAAATAATGTAAAATTTTTCAAAATTAAAAAAAATATTCCCATATCTTACTAGTTTATACTATAAGGAATATAATGTGAACATTTCATAAGGATGCGATAGCTCGTGCCCGAGTCAGGTTAAAATAAAAATCTTGAAAAATAAGACCGTAAAATACCGCCGCCTTGCGGATCTTCTCTTAGTTGAACGCGTTGTACACTCATCTGCACAATTATTGGAGGGGGCGAGCAGCATGCGGCCAGCGTTTATCTCTGGGCCGGTGAACGCTGTGCGGCTTCGCGTTTGTTTTTCTTTTCTTTTTTCAATCATAGTTAACAAAAACGGCTCGCGTCGTTAGCATTTATTCTCGTAAAATTAATATTTCGCAATTATAATCGATATTTTATTGTACTAGTGTTTTATTTTCATGCTTTCTGACTACTAATGGAATAAGTATTTTTTTATACTGCATGTTCACTAATATAGATAACACGAAATGTTTCACTAATTTAAATAAAGATGTGTAATATACCTTTAATATTGGCTTTCCTTATTATTTGACAGTGTCGTTATTATTAAATTATTTTTAAAGTTTTTTAAGCTGATTAATAAGCCAGAAGCAATCGAATAACAATCAGTCTTGTTCAAATCATTATTTCGTCTTAAATCTTTCGTTATTAAAGCAGTTGTTAAATGCCATTAAACTTCTCGCAATAAAACTATTAAAGTAAATTGTAAAGTTTCTAGCAATCGGACCTATTTGAACCAACTGCGTCTTCATCAACGAATCAATGATATCAAAACTATAAAAATAGTAAGAATAACACCAATATGACGTTGTCGTAGATTAATGTTACAAATCAACTATTTTTTACTGAGCACAGGTAATATTTGTTTGACGAATGTTTAAAATAATGTAGGGTTTAACTGCGTGCATATTCATTGTCAATTATTTTAGAAAAAATAGAACTATAATAATAATAAGGTAGTTATTATAATGCATTTCAAATAATAAGCTTCTTGCTCAACATTGCACCGAGCCCAATATATTTTTTTCAAATTTGGCTGATTTATGATGAGTCATATTTTGATAGTAAGTAAATAAGGAATAAATGAATTGAAATTGAATGTTATTGCAATCCTCTATTTATACGGCTCAGTCAACTTAGCCCCCCGAAGTTCGACTTTTTAAAAAATAACTGTTGCGCTAGACGGGCCTTAGCTAGCGCTAGCTAGCGCCGCAAAAATTAGAGCTAGCGCCGTTTAGACAAGAAAGTTACGGGGGTTTGAACTTTCGGGGGGCTAGGTTGATGCTGGATGTTTCAAGTTTTCTTACAGTATTCGGATTCCTCAGAGCTAGCGCTACCAATTTAAAAGCTAGCGCCACCCCCACAACCCCAAAAGATTATACAACATTTTAAACCTTAGCCCCCGAAATGAGATTATTTTAATCAAATTGGGTGCAAAAGTTCAATTCAAGGCTTTAAACGAGTGTTCTCCACTCCCAGACCAAGCATGAAGTAAAATTTCGAGTTTAGAAAAGCCCCGTGAAAATTTGTCGAGGGTCGCGCAGCGACCCGAGACAAATTTTCTGGGCTTTTCTAAACTCGAAATTTTACTTCATGCGCCACGCGTATAAAACGCTGATTTCAAGTAAGGTTCAAATATACACAAATTTCACAAAATTTTAGTGTTCTATACGCGTGGCGCATGAAGTAAAATTTCGAGTTTAGAAAAGCCCAGAAAATTTGTCTCGGGTCGCTGCGCGACCCTCGACAAATTTTCACGGGGCTTTTCTAAACTCGAAATTTTACTTCATGCTTAGTCTGGGAGTGGAAAACACTCGCTTAAAGCTTCAAATTGAATTCCTGTAAAAACAACATATATCTAAAGATTTAAACAAAATAAAGTGAATCTGGAATACGTCTACTTTAAAGAAATACTCCCTGTATATCGTAGAATCAGGATATTGAGATAGATTGTGTTAGAATGAAAATAAAGTCAATTGAATAGCAACGAAAGGAGCTTAATCACAATTTTGTAGCATCGAAAAGATACCCATGTTTTGATTAGGTACATACATAACCCGATGTGTACTAGGTAAATTTTCAGGCATTCATTGTTTTTGAAAAGCGTTCAGTTTGAAACTCCCAACGAGTGTTTTCCACCGAGTAATAATGATTTAAGTTATCATAAAAAAAACAACCGTGAGGTACGCCACTGTCTTGCTAGCACTAGCTATCTCTTGAATAACTTTCTCATTTATCACTTGGTGAAACATTTTGAAATAATAATAAAGGATAAATTAAAAACACTTGGTTTGTTTCACTATTTGTTTCTATTTACTTGACTAGTTTCGCTTTTTACGGCATTATCAAGAGTGAATCAAGAGTGAACAACTTTGATAATGCCGTAAAAAGCGAAACTAGTCGAGTAAATAGAAACAAATAGTGAAACAAAGCAAGTGATTTTAATTTATCCTTTAATATCACTAGCTATGTCGTTGTTAGTGTTTATAGACTTCAGTATAGCAATTCAATGCCAAAAAAAAATTTGAAATCGTACGGTTAGTTTCCGAGTTATAACGATTTCAATTATCAAAAACAATCGTCAGTTACGCCACTGTCTTACTAGTTCAAGCTATCTCGTTGCCAGTGTTTATAAATATTAGTATAGTAATTACAATGCCAAAAGAGTTTCTTAAATCGTACGGTAAGTTCTTGCGTAATAACGATTTAAATTAGCTAGGAGTGAAAACACAATTGTCAGTTACGCTACTGTCTACTAGGCATCATGTTTCTAATAGCCAGTGTCTATGAACATAAATAAAGTAATTACAACGCCGAACTATTTGTTGAAAGCGGTATATTATATGCCAAACATCATTTTGTATTAAAATTCAGGAAGTAAATGGTAATACGCATACAGGATCTGAAACCTGATATTTTTGAGAGAATATTTTTGTCATATTCTGTTGGCGCTAGCTCTAAGTTATATTTTCCACCCAATTTGATTAAAAACATCTCATTTTAGGGGGCCAGGGTTAAAAATGTTTTATCATTTTTTGGGGCTGTGGGAGTGGCGTTGGCTTTTAAATTGGTAGCGCTAGCTCTGAGGAATCCGAATAGTGTAAAAAAACTTAAAAAATCCAAACTCGGGGGACTAGCATCAACCTAGCCCCCCGAAAGTTCAAATCCCCGTAGTTTTCTTGTCTAAATGGCGCTAGCTCTAATTTTTGTGGCGCTAGCTAAGGCCGGTCTAGCGCAATCGCTTTTTTCAAAAAAGTCGAACTTCGGGGGGCTAAGTTGACTAAGCCTATTTATACACATCATCATTTTGTAAACCCTGTACTAAACATTAAAAAAAACAGGGCAGCTTTCCGTTTAATTTTTTTCAATCTATTATTTATTTGTTACATTCATAAAAACTAGAATATTTGACCGAATATAAATTGAAATTCTCCCCAAAATTGGGGGTATTTACCCAATTGGGCAGAGGCCAAATTAATACACATTATTTTCATGGCAATAGCAGTTAGGGAAGATAATATTCCCATTTAAAAAATATGATTGAAAATCCTATGTTATTTTTCATATATGTGCGGCATATAAATATTCACAATGAGCTTATGAACATGAATTATTTTATTATTATATTTTTAAGAAATAATCTATAATTTAATAAAATAAAACACATAGTTTGTTCGGCTGTCGAAACTGGAGTCTTAAAAGTAAAAATAATGTGTTATAATGACAAGAATAAGAATCATCAGTTTTGTAAATACCGAAAAATAACACAGGATCCGATAACGCTTTCTAGCGAATTGAAAACAATACATAGCTTGTATGTATTATCAGCGTGTTTAAATAATACGAATCGACACTTTCGTTCGATCCGTCTTTTTTATACGCTTTGTTTTTTTCGTCTATTCCACGCGACGCGAGACCCCATCCGTTCATGCCAAGGAGCAATGCACAAATGCACAGCGAACTGCCGCTTTTCTCTCTGACTGTATTCTCCCCACTTGTGCTGTAAATTTGGCATCGGATGAGCTACTCTAAACTATGTGGGTCTTTCCAACACGATCGGCGTGTTACACTGCAATAATCCCCTTAACCTAACCGCAACGGAAATGCGGGAGATAACAGTATTTCCGCGGTTATTTTATACCATTTGGAAATAGCATGTATTATTGAGACAAAATATGTATATTATTTTATTTTACAGGAGATCGTTGCTTTGCACACTTACAGAGGTTTTTCTTTTCTTTCTTACAGTATAAAATCGCATTTTAACCTTTTTGTAACATACTTGGTTAAGATTTCACTGTTTATTAGTTGACACTGCAAAAATTGTTTCGCCACACACTGGCTTCATCAGGAAGATGAAGATGAAGCTCTGTGGCGAAACAATTGTTGCATTGTCAACTAATAAACAGTGAAATCTTAACCATGTGTGTTATTTACTAAAAGTGTTTATATGGAATTTGACCAAGTAACAGCCTCAGCTATTAAATTTTTACATTTTAACCTATAAGTGGAGTTGGTAGGTTAACACTTTTCACGGACGATATTGAATGACTCATTACTGTCAATCCTTGTTTATGTTAATTTAGAATGTAACATGTTAGATTTAAGTTAGTGTTATGCTTTTGTGATTAACATTATTATTTGTATTATAATATTGTATACTGCCTTGGATTAGAAAATTGATTTTTATTGGGGAATAAATAAATGTTATTATTAAAAATGTTGTTGCTATTTCAGGTCCACAGTAAACAAAAATTGGATAAAAGTCTGTAAACATGCATTTGAAGTGTTTGCATCTATTTACTTGATTGGATTATTATATACCATGTTCATAAGGGCTGAAGTAAAAGAATTTGGATCGCGACCATTTAACGTCGTGGATATTTTTTACAATTGCTGGAAAATATCTTTACCTTGTACCTTTTATATGCTGCTTATTCACAATATACTAATTAATAGTTTACCAAGCTTTTGGGCGGAACTTTTAAGTTTTGGAGAAAGAAAATGGTATTCGGTGAGTAATTATATTTTTTCCGGCTCAGTCAACTTAGCCCATAAAGTTCGACTTTTAAAAAAAAAGCTATTGCGCTAGACGGGCTTTAGCTAGCGCCATAAAAATTAAAGCTAGCGCCATTTAGACAAAAAAGTTACGGGGGTTCGGGGCCAGCTAGCGCCGCCCCTACAACCCCCAAAAATGATAAAACATTTTTACCCTAGCCCCCGAAATAAGATTTTTTTAATCAAATTGGGTAGTAAAGATAGCTTAGAGCTAGTGCCAGCAGAAAATGAAAAAAAATCAGGTAAATAAATATTCACATCCAAATTTTGATACGAGAGCTTTCAGATCCTATGTGCATATTACCATTTACTTGCTGAATTTTAATGAAAAATTATGTTTGGAATATAAAATACCGCTTCAAAAAATATTTTGGCGTTGTAATTACTTTATTTATGTTTATAGACACTGGCTATTATGAAGATAATGTCTAGAAGACAGTAGCGTAACTGACAATTGTGTTTTCACTCCTTGTTAATTTAAATTGTAATTACTATACTGATGTTTATAAACACCGGCAACGAGATAGCCTGCGCTATTAAGACAGTGGCGTAACTGACGTGTGTTTTTTCACCCCTTGATAATTGAAATCGTTATAACTCGGAAACCGTACGATTTCAGAAATTATTTCGGCATTGTAATTACTATACTGATGTTTATAGACACTGGGAACGAGATAACAAGGTAGCTTGCGCTAGTAGGATAGTGGCGTAACTGACGATTGTTTTTTTTTTACCCCTTGATAATTGAAATCGTTATAACTCTGGAACTAACCGTACGATTTCAGAAATTATTTCGGCATTCTAATTACTATACTGATGTTTATAGACACTGGGAACGAGATAATCAAATTTACATCAGTATAGTAATTACAAAATTACTATACTGATGTTTATAAACACTGGAAATGAGATAGCTTGAGCTAGTAAGACAGTGGCGTAACTGACGATTGTTTTTTTACCCCTTGTTAGTTGAAATCGTTATAATTCGGAAACTAACCGTACGATTTCAAAAATTATTTCGGCATTGTAATTCCTATACTGATGTTTATAGACACTGGGAACGAGATAGCTTGAGCTAGGAAGACAGTGGCGTAACTGACGATTGTTTCTTTACCCCTTGATAATTGAAATCGTTTTCGCTCAAAAACTAACCGAACGATTTCAAAAATTCTCTTAGCATTATAATTACCATACTGATGTTTATAAACACTGGCCATAAGATAACTTGCGTAAGTAACTAACGATTATTTTTTCAGCCCTTGATAATTGAAATCATTTTAACTCGGGAACTAAAGGAACGATTTCAAACATTCTCTTAGCGTTATATTTACTATACTGATGTTTATAAATACTGGCCACGAGATAGCTTGCGCTAGTAAGATAGTGGCGTAACTGACGATTGTATGTTCACCCCTTGATAATTGAAATCGTTTTAACTCGGAAACCAACCGTACGATTTTAAAAATTCTTTTGGCATCGTAATTACCTACTGATGTCTATAAACACTGCTAACGAGATAGCTTGCACTAGTAAGACAGTGGCGTAACTGACGATTGTTTTTTTTACTCTTAATAATTAACTAACCGAACGATTTCAAAATTGTTTTCGGCGTAGAAATAATTGAAGTGATGTTTATAAACACTGCTAACAGATATGTAGCTAGCGCTAGCAAGATTGATTTTTTTACTCTGTGATAATTTAAATCGTTATAACTCGGGAACTAACTGTACGGTTTAAATTTTAAACGGTTAGTTTCCGGGTTATAACGATTTGAATTATCAAGCAGTGAAAAAACAGTTGTTAGGTACGCCACTGTTTTGCTAGCGCTAGCTATCTCGTTGCCAGTGGTAATTTTTGAAATCGTACGGTCAGGTTGGCAGTTATTACGATTTCAATTATCAAGGGGTGAAAATACAATCGTCAGTTACGCTACCGTCTTGCTAGCGCAAAGTGTTTCGTACTTGTGTTTATAGAAATTAGTTTAGTAATTACAATGACGAAAGAATTTTTGAAATCGAACGATTAGTTTCCGAGTAATAACGTTTTAAACTTTAAAGAGATGAAAAAACAATCGTCAGTTACGCCACTGTCTTACTAGTGCAAGCTATCCTGTTGCCAGTATTTATAAACATCAGGATAGTTATTATAATGCCGAATACATTTCTGAAATCGTACGGTTAGTTCCCGAGTCATAACGATTTAAATTAGCAAGGAGTGAAAGCATAATTGTCAGTTACGTTACAGTCTTCTAGGCTAGTCTTCTATTTCTAATAGTCAGTATCTATGAACATAAGGAAAGTAATTATAACGACAAAATATTTTTTCAAGCAGTATTTTATATGCCAAACATAATTTTGCATTGAAATTCAGCAAGTAAATGATAATACGCACACAGGATCCAAAAGCTCTCGCATCAAAATTTGGATGTGAATAGCTCTAAGCTATCTTTTCCACCCAATTTGATTTAATAAATCTTGTTACGGGGGGCTGGGGTTAAAAATGTTATATCATCTTTTGGGGTGGCGCTAGCTTTAAAATTGGTGGCGTTAGCTCTGAGAAATCTGAATAGTGTAAAAAAAATTGAAAAATCCAAACTCCAAGTTCAAACAAACGCTAGTTGGCGCTAGCTAAAGCCCGTCTAGCGCAATAGTTTTTTTTTCAAAAAAGTCGAACTTTGGCGGGCTAAGTTGACTGAGCCATTTTTTCCTAAACACGAATGCGGCACATTCGCTATTTTTTAATTTTGATAATTTTTAAGTGAACTCATTAGTTTTACGTAAACTCATAAAGAGGAAGCACTTCTACACAACTATAATATCATAAACAGGGCTTTTTTCTAAACAGGGTGAGTTTTTTTTATGTTCTCTATGGGGATCTCGGAAACTATAAGAGATAGAGAAAGGGATAAATGAGCAAAGAAAAAATTAAGGGTAACTAGGTATTTTGAAAAAAAGTGAAAAGTATCGTTTTTTTCAAATCGATTTTTCTTAGTTATTAAAAAAAGCAAAAATCTGTAAATCGCAAATTTTTATATAATTATACACTGAATAATAAAATGTAATCAGATATTTTGTATTGACATAAGTGTTCGAGATACAACACAAACTTGCATTTTTTTAAATGGATACTATGGTTGGCATAGTTGGGATATTTTTCTCTTTAATCTGATATATAACTTGACATACTTATTTGTGGAAATAACTGAGTTATTAACTTTTTTTTTTATAGCAAAAATGTAGTTGGCTATGAAAAAATTACAATTGTAAAACAATTGCAGCTTTTTGTAAGATAGGAGTTTGTAAAATGTTTGTCAAATAAATGTATTTATTATGTGTAGGAAGACATGGAAATTGGTATAAAATAATGTCCATAAAAAACAGTTGTTTTTTATAATAAATTAATTGACAAAAATAAAACAATGAAACTAACTGTTACAAACAATCGCGATTGTTTTATTATAGTTATTATTTCAGGACTAAGTATTTTTTATTTGTAAATAAAATAGAAAATAGTTAATAACTCAGTTCTGTTTGTAAATAAGTATTTCAAGTGATATATCTGTTTGAAGAGAACAGAGGTTTTCATTGGAAAAAATACAAGTTTGTTTTATATCTTGAAAACTAATGTCGATCGAGAAAATATGATAAACTTTTATTATTTAGTGTAAAATTATCGATAAATTTACAAATGTCCTTTTATTTAGCTCGGTAAACTGCGCTGCTTTGCCTATTTAACCAATTTTCTATCTCTTATAGCTTCCGAGATCCCCATAGAGAACATGAAAAAAAAACTCACCCTGTATATACGTACGGAACGGGCGTCTTGGAACCCTTTTCTTGACACATTACATTTTAGCAAACATGAATGTGAGTTTTTTCGTCCGTTACTAGACCTATATATTTTTTTGCTCTCGTCCCCTTAATTTGTTCTTTTAGTCCACAATGACTTATATACTAAGCTTGAGCACCAATGAATAAAAGTATAGTTCGAATTTGATTAAATATTGAAACTTGGCACTCAAGTTGGTACATGTTAATATTGTTCGATTAAACTTAAACTTAGATTGTAGGTTATTGTGGACTAAAAGAATAAATTTACGGCGCAGGACCAAAGAAAAAATGTCTTCGAGGTAATACACGACACCCTAATGCAGTAGTTTCCAACGTGGGGCCTAACCCCCACAGGGGAGCAATTTGAGTTTTAAAGGGGCTAATTGAAAATGAATAGAATGGCTTTAACCAAATGCATCAAAATCTACCAGATCAATTTATTTATACTAGGATTTATAAATGTACATACCTAATCGGTATATTTTGTAATTCACTTGTTTTATACTCGTGGTATAAATGAAGTAAAATTTTGAGTTTAGAAAAGCCTGAGAAAATAGTTTGGTCGCTCCACCAAACTTTCAGGCGTTTCTAAACTCAAAATTTTACTTTATGCTTAATCAAGAATTGGAAACACTTGCTAAAGATAAATTTCAATTAAATAATTCAACAGATAAATAAATTTTCAGAAACATAAACAACATAACCCATAAATTATTTCAAATTTAATTAGAGTGAAGTTGGAACAAATGAAAATGCGATGTCACTGCATTTATTTTTTCAATCGCAAATTTTTAAAAGATAACTAAAATAAAATCGATTTTATCTAAAAATTACAGAAAAACGATGACAGATATTTAAATATTCTTTAAAAGCGTTCGCTTTAAAAACAAATCGTTGAGTATTACAATTATTCACAGACAATTAAATTATGAAAACTTTTCAAAATAAAAATCTTCATACATTGGCTTATTCTTTTCAACCTTAACTCAAAATTACAGAAAAAAACAACAGAGGCATTCAAAATATTGTATCTTTCCTAATTTGAATAAAGAAGTTAAAAAAATAAGTCAACTATTGGCTAGATAACACAAGAAAGTTCTTGTTTAACTAAGACAAATAATTTTTAATACTACCTATAAAAATTACACAGAAAAAACGTGTGATATATTTGAATATTCTTTAAAATTTTAAGTTTGAACAAAATCAATCAATTTTATAATAATTCAATAGACCATACAATTTTGACAACTTTTCAAAATAAACATGTTCATACATTGGCTGATTCTGTTTAACTTTGGCTCAAAATTACAGAAAAACTAGCAGACGTATTTAAAATATTGTAACGTTATTGATTTTGAATAAAGAATTTAAGAAAAATTGAGAAATAATAATAAAATAAAGTTCCGGTTTAACTTACATCTATGATTTTTGAATACTGCTGCTTTCCCCAAAAGCGTTAAGACATTTTTAAATGCATAGATATCTGCAAAATCAATAATCTCTAAAATCGAGCATTGTTAATATTATTTAAAATTTGATTTAAGTACGATTAAAAGAGTGTAATATTTAATAGTTTGCTAAATATTAAAGTGCATTCAATTTTTACAATTTTTTTAAATACTTTTTAATCCTATTTAAAAATTAAAGAAATACTAAGCGATATATTACATTACATATGACTTATTAAATAATAAGTTAAAAAAAACTAAAACTGTAAAATCGTATCCTCTCAAATCTAGTTGATTCAATTAATAACTGATTTAGACTTAAAATTAAAAACAAACTAAGCACGATATTTAAATTTTCATATTGGATGCATTTTTAAGTACAGTTTGTGATTTTTTAAATAAATCAAAAACGCTGTTTTTAAATCAAATAAAATGAATATTAAGTTTGGATTAAAATGACATAAACATGTATTAGATAAATACTGGCTGATTGTTATAGTGTTTGTAACATCAATAAAGTGATAATAATAATTTATAAAAATGATTTAAAATCCTGCACATACAAAATTAATATTATTTATAAAATCTAAATATGATTCGCAAGAAGTCGTAAATATTAAAGAATTTTAAAACCATTACAATGATTATATTTAAACAAATAGGTTAAAATATTTAATAAAATATGATAGATGACCAATGTTTTCATTGAAGTCCTTAATACCATTCTAAAGAGTGTCTTTCATTCTTTGATTAGGCATAAAGTAAAATTTTGAGTTTAGAAAAGCCTGAAAATTTGTAGCGCTTAAATCCAAATCTTCAGGATTTTCTAAACTCGAAATTT
Organism: Philonthus cognatus; assembly: GCA_932526585.2. Taxonomy (NCBI): domain Eukaryota; kingdom Metazoa; phylum Arthropoda; class Insecta; order Coleoptera; family Staphylinidae; genus Philonthus; species Philonthus cognatus. The sequence goes on along the minus strand of OW052249.1, from coordinate 8,885,999 downwards.
TACTTCATGCGCAAAGCGTATAAAACACTGATTTTTTCTGAAGTTCTGAACAAGTAATTTATTTTATATAATTGCCAGAACTGTATTTAAACATGTGAAATAAATGTACAGGATAAGTCGCAGTAAATATTTATATAAAATTTTGACGAGTCCCACTTTTTCATATGTCGAGAAAAATAAAATTATCTACATCCCCCTATGGGACCATTCTAATTTACATAGTAGGGCATTTAAAATGACAATTATATTTTTAGGATTGGTGGACTTCCACAAACATGACACAATTCTACTCGAAATGGAACAATCTCATCCAAGACAGCCTCTACACTTACATCTATAAAGATTTTAACGAACACATTACCAATGGGAACAAGTTACTTTCAAAAATTGTCGTTTTGGTATTTTCGATGTTAGTCCACGAGCTATTCTCATTATACCTATTTGAAATAATCACACTGGTTTTCGTATTTGCCATGCTTCATTCCATGACGCAGTTTGCTCATCCAAACAGTGGCTTTTATAACTGGTTATTATTGTTTCAAATGTATATTGGATATGGCATTATTATCGGTTTACAATTTTTGGAAATACACGCCAAGGAAAACTGTGCAAATAAATCTGATGATGTTATTTATTTACCTCGGTTGTGGTATTGTGAAATAAATAACTAATTATGTTTTTGCATCAATCTCTATTTTTAATGTGTATATTAGAGTGTCACTAGCTTCGTTATTCTTGCCCCTAAATATTTACTTTGAGTCCGCAATGACTTATGTACCAAGTTTAAGTCAAATCGGATAGATTTAACTTAAACTTCATATACAGGGTGAGTTTTTTGATGTTCTCTATGAGGACCTCGAAAACTATAAGAGATAGAGAAACGGTTAAATAGGCAAAGTAGTGCAGATTAAAGAGCTTAATAAAAAGATATTTGTAAAATTTTCGAAAAAGTCAACGGTAACTAGATATTTTTAAAAATGTGAAGTGTCGATATTTTTAAATTGATTTGTCTCAGTTATTAAAAGAGATAGAAAAAAACGTTAAATCGCATAGTTTTAGAAAATTTTACACTGAACAATAAAATTACTCAGATATTTTATATTGACATTAGTTTTTCAGATATAACACATATTTGCATTTTTTTAAATAGAAACCATAGTTAACATATAGTTAACCATAGTTGGCTATGTCATCATTAGAATGTGATTTTTTTCTCTTTAATCTGATATATCACTTCAGTGTCTTGAAATATAAGATAATGAAATCAAAGGTTTTTTTTCTATTAGCGATTGTTATTTTTATAATTTTATTTTATTTAGATTTCCGTCATTTGTGAAAAATCCTGACCTGATACGGAAGGCTAAATGTCATTTTTTTTATTTCATGGAATTCAATCTATTTCTTTTGTCATTTGTTATTTTGAACCTTATATTATTATATTAAATCAGTGTTTTTATACGCGTGGCGCATAACGTAAAATTTCGACTTGGGAAAAGCCAGAACTTGGATTTGGTCCAAATTCAAATTCTTTGAGCTTTTCTCAACTGGAAACTTTACTTCATGCTTAATCCGGTAGTGAAAAACACTCGTTAGAGAATACTTGATAACTTTTTCAAGTTTTTGGTTGTGTTCAAGACTATCGTCAATTTTTACAATGTTTGCAGTTATCGTGGATTTCCATCATTATCATTAATCGTTTGATACCTTAAATAGTTTGAGCAGAAAGAATATCAAGAGCCCTTCCCCAATAATAAAGTTTAATAAAGACTCACCTCTCAAATTCTTGTTGGTGCTGCCCCACACTGAGTGGTGTGCATTGTCACCACATGCCACCTGCTGTGGGCCACCAGTTCTTTTACACCTGTTAGAGGTGGTGGATCTGCACTGTCCCCCGAGAAGTATACCGAACAGGCGATTACATCCAGCCTGCTGTTCCCCACTGGTAGCTTGAGGTGAACAGCAACGACATCTCTAGTGCAGTATCCTTTCATCAGAAAATATTCCATGTCCTTTCGGACTCTAATACACGCTCTGGGCTTTTGTCCAGAGGTATGTGATATTACCTTTCTGGGTATATCGCTTGAGCCGCTTATCCGGCTTGTACCGCTCACCCACGGCTCCTGGATGAAGGTGAGATCTATTCGCTCTTCTCTAAACCTTTTGCCAAGGAGGAAAGAGGCTCCTTTGGCATGGTGCAGGTTAGCCTGCACACATCTATCTCACTGTGGGATGTATTATTTACCCGTCGGTGCACAGAGTGTCAGCGCGAGTTCGCGAGAAAACTGAAATTAAAAAAAAATCACTTAAGGCATTCTATTATGGACATTTCAAAACTCATAAAACTGAAGTCTTAGATTTTGATGAACTCCATAAGGCACCCTTAAAGTTAGAGCATTTCTGAAAGACGGTCGGTGCGCCAAATTAGGTTTTTCTTAGAAAAACACACAACTTTACGACCACGCGTTCTATCGTCACAATATTTTGACACAACAATAACATTATATCATTCTACTAAATAACATGTAGTTTGATTGATTTAAATAAATAATAATTAATTTTCACTAAAACATTTTAACTTTAGTTGGGCTGTATTAAATTTAAAAAAAAGTAGAGGTCTGGTATTACCTGCAAGAAATCGGCCAATGTCTCCTCTATAACCATATGTAGAAATCTTATTTTAATCGATCTGACCCCGTAAATAATTGATTTTTTCTATTAGCGCATCAGTCAATGCAAACATATAATTGGCGCGTCTATTTTACAACATTTTCAAAATTGTACAACTTCTAGCTTACTCTTTTAATCGTTCTCATTTTTTGAGACAAAGATAACATCATATTTCCTTATTCATTTCAGACAGATGTCTTCTTGGAATTGCTTTTGAAAGTTATTAGAGCTAATTAAAAATGAAGTATTATCATCATTACATTTTAACTTTAAGAGGTCCTTAATAAAACTTATTCAAAAACAGAGGTACCGTTTTACTTTTAAAAAAACGCACATTCTCTCCTTTATAACCCTGTGTAAAAATTATATTTATAGCGATCCGACACTTATTGATTTAAGGTTTTCAAATGTGAGATAAGTTTATTTATTATACACACGCATGTATGTACGAAGACCTTTGCAATTCGCCGATATTAAATGCTATTATTACCCAATAAAACTTAAAACTGTATATATTCCCAACCAAATCCATTTGTACACTTCTGTGCAATCAAATTAGGCACACAAAATATGTTATAGTTTAAAACGGACGTGTTGAGTTTCCTAGTTACAAAAATATGTAAATATGTCGATTTCTTTAAGTTCAAAATGCTGCGTCATTTAGACAACAATTCAAAAATTCGAATTCTAACTAAAATAGAAGATGTTTTTTCTATTTCGGCTTTGTTGTATATATTAAGAGCGTTTTTTTTCAAAAGGTCATAGTTTTGTTTTTTAATAAAGGTTTTATTTTCAAGTTATGTGTTTTATCATTTATTGAAACTGCTGCTAAGCAATTAACACAGACCCGAATTATACAACTAGAATATTGTAAAAAATGGTTATTAGACTTGTGCCTAATTTTATTGCCCAGAAGTGTACATCATTCTTGATAACGGCATTAAGCCGAAACAAGTAGAAAATATATTACATATAAGTGAAACAAAACCAAGTGAATTTAATTTACAAACCAATATATTTTTATATATGTTTTACCAAGTGATTAATGAAAAAAAAAACTGTCAGATATATACATACTCGTCTGTCACAAAGAACATGTTTTCGAAATAGATTCTTGTAACTGTCATCCATATTAGTTACTCCGAATCTAAATTATACACTCCTAAAAAATATTTTCTATCTTTAATTAATAGGTTTGGCTATTTAGTGGTATTTTTTATTATTGGCAATTAGTTAGTTTATCGTCGACTTTCGAAGCAAACATATTAAATCCTCTTTGTAAACTTTTTATGCATTATCGTGTTGTTAGTGTAATTTAGCTGCGTAATATTTAAATATAATTATTACTATTTATATTTAATATACTTTTTAGTGTTTTATGTGCGTTCTTTGGATTATAGTGTTAAAATATTAGTGTAGAAAATAATACAGGGTGTCTACGCTAAACCGTTCATTAAAAGTATATGGGGTTGCCGTTGCACTAAAAATTTGAAAAAAATCCTTGTCATATGTTTGAATCAGTTCTCCTCATCTGAAATATTTTCAACTTTATATCACTTCCGGTTCCACCGGAAATAGCACCAAATTTGTTATTTTAAATGGAACACCCTATATATTATCTTATTCTTAAGAGAAGTTACAGACAGATTTCAAGATGCCTTTTAGAGGTCAGAATTTTAGAATTATTTTTTTTTCTTGAAAACTATAAGAGATAAGTGTACATATGTTGTAATAAAATATGTTGCAATTTAAATTAAGAACCCAAAGAATTACTAATATATAGGGTGTTCCATTTAAAATAACAAATTTGGTGCTACTTCCGGTGAAACCGGAAGTGATATAAAGTTGAAAATATTTCACATAAGAAGAACTGAGCTAACCGTATGACAAGAATTTTTTTCAAATTTTTAGTGAAACGGCAACCCCATATACTTTTAACGAACGGTTTAGCGTTGACACCCTGTATATAGTGCAGTTAAGTTTAATTATTTTTACACGGGGTTATGGAGTAAATAATGTGCATTTTTTTAAGGTAGTACAATACCTCTATTTTCGATTAAGTTATTAAGGACCTCTTGAATTTAAAATGTAATAAAAAAAATTAATTAGCTCTAATACCTTTCAATTCAAGAAAGGAAATCTGTATGTCATTTGATGAAGGGATATGATACTATCTTTGTGTCAAAAAATGAGTGCGATTAAAAGACCTAGCTTAATTATGTGTTTGCATTGACTGATGTGTAGATAGAAAAAAGTCAATTGTTTTTGGGGTTGGATCAAATAAAATACGATTTCTACATAGGGTTATAGAGGAGAAATTGGCCGATTATTTGCAGGTAATGCCAAACCTCTACTTTTTAAAAATTTTATTACGGCCCAACTAAATTTAAAATGTATTTATTAGTGAAAATGATCCTTCTTTAATTAATTCTCAAAGCGTTACTAATTACTTAAATCAATAAAACTACATGTCATTTAGTAGAATGATATAATGTTATCCTTGTGTCAAAAAACTGTGACGATAATACGCGTGGCCGTGAAGTTTTTTTCAGAAATGTTCCAACTTTGAGGGTGAATTGCACCCCATAGAGTTCATAAAAAATCTCAAACTAAAGTATTATGAGTTTTAAAATGTCCTTAATGTAATGCCTTTTTTCTTTTTCAAATTTTCAGTTTTCAATTTTGGTTCAAAAACCATCAGTGGATCTCGCGAGCTCGCGCTGGCACACTGTGCGGTGGTTTGGCTTCCTGGAGAGTCGATATCCCTTCCCTCTTTGGGTGTGCCTTGCTCCTTAGTGGACCCTTACCCTTGACGGATGGGACGGTTCTAAGGTGTGACCTGAGGCTTTACTGGCTTTAATGCCGTTCCCCTACTGCATGCCGCTTGGTCGACTAAGGGGTTATGGCCCGCTCCTCCTCAATCTCCTCTGGTTATACGGTCTTACTGGCCTCCTTGTCCCTACCTTTGACTCTGAAGGTTACTTGTCTAAAGCCAAAGTAGGACCTAAGGTTCATCTCCCTGAGATAGGACAGTCCATCAAGAACGTCCAGGTCTGTCCAGGTCCTGCATCCTCATGGCGTAGTACTACCTACTCCTAAGCTTGCAGTCCCTGGTTCATAACCTTCAGTCATCTAAGGACTGTTTCCGGTGCAAGCCGTTTTTCAGCTTCGTCATCCGGTATATATGCCACACATATCTGTGGCTTAGGCAGCTCCCTATCCTGCACAATTTTGAGCCTTGCGTCACTCCACGGCTTAATGCGTTTAAGTGTATATACATTAAATGCAAATTTTTCGATTATCTACAACTTTTCCTAACATGATTTTTTTATATGATCAATATTAAATAAACATCTAAGAAAATTCTAACAGTAAACTACCATTTCCGGTTTCCGCATTTTTTACCAAAAGTTGAACAGATACTACTATTGTAATAAAAAGCTTAAGTTTATAGTATCATCTTAACAGCTCAAACGGTTTAGACTTTATCGTGGCGACAGAAATACAAAAGGACAGAATTACCGACATTTTTTTAAAAATGGTATTAATCAACTCTGGGACCTTAAAATAGATATATTGATTGATTTTTGTAAATCGGAGATAAAGTTTAAGTTTTTATAGAAAAATCTGTGGACGTCTAATCAATAACATTGTATATTGTATTGAGAGATACACGCATTTAATTTTACCATTTTTTCTATCACTAAATATAAATCTCTCTGTACTTATACCAATTTTTAAGAAAATAGCACTTGTTCTACTTTTTCACTAAACCCCTCAATTTACAAAGAAATTAATAATATTGAAAATTTGAATTTGGAGACTGGATTTTTCAAAATCTCACACTAAAGGGGAAATATCACAAAAAAGAATCAATTAATGGTTGTATTTTGCTGACAAATTAAAAAAAAAAAACAAGAACTGAACAAATCTGTTTAATTACAATTTGAAGTTTATAACTATTGTTTTTACTCCGTGATTAAGATTGAAGTTAAATTTCGAGTTTAGAACAGCCTGAAAATTTGGATTTTTCTGCGCGCGAGCGCTCTTCTAAACTCGAAATTTTATTTCATGCGCCATCTACATAAAACAATGATTTAAAGTGAAGTTTAAAATTTACTGCTTATGTTTTACCTCATGTTAATTAATATATTTCAGACGTTCATGTCGTCTAACTAAATCATTCGCTTTCAAAGTTTGAGAAAATTTCTTTGGAATGTGTGTAGGTATTAAGTCTGGTAATTTTTAAGATGATATTTTCAGACATCTAGAGTTGGCAACACTTTCTTAATTCATAATAGTAGACTCAACCTGAGTTTATGCTTGATCTCGCATAATTTATTTTACAGTGTTTTATTTTGCTTAAACATTGTTTTCTCTTTTAAAAGATAATATCCCTACATAAATGTTTTTTAAAAACTCCATTTATCAAAATCGTATTATAATAAAATGTATTCACCGCTCTCTTAGTTTATTTGCTACTAAAACCCCACAATAACTACTGGAATTTAGCCATGTATGAACCTCAAACAATTTGTCTAAACCCGAAAGTGAAAAACACCAGATTTTGTACCAAAACAACTCATCAAACAAATATGAGATGCAAGTGCAATTTTTATTTTGAAATAAATGGACAACAATATCCGGGTGTTTATATTTCTTTAAAATTTGCAGTTGAACGTGCAAATTTTAAATTTATATTACAGAATATATCTATCTATGTATTTACATTGTAGAAAGAATGGTATTTTATTAGATTTGGTAAAATTCTGATATTTATAAATAATGGTGCAAACATTTAATTTTTCTTGAACTCAAAAATTCTACTACTATGAAGCCCCTATAATACGTTTTATAGAGTGGATTAATCATTAACATGTACAGGATGTTTGGTTTACACGTGCGATTTTCTATACTTAATTTTATCTGATATTGCTCTCCATTCTTTTCTGTGTTTTGTTTTGTTTTCCCATTCCGTTAGGCTCCTTATATCATCTACAACTTTATCCTTTCATCTGTTTTTTGACCTGCCTCTTCCTCTCTTACTTGGTTCACAGGCCATTATAGCCCCAATTGTACTTTCCTGTCCGGCTCTCCATATATGTCCTATCCATTTAGGTGTCATCCATTTTATATGGTTAATAATAGTTTCTTTTCCAAGTTCCTTTGCAATTTCGCTGTTCATCCTTTGCCTTAGGTAATTATCTTCTGTTTTTACTGGTCCTAATATTCTTCTCAGAATCCTTCTTTCGAATGTGGCCAAAGTGTGTCGTTGTTTCTTTGTTACAGTCATAGTTTTTGCAGCTTTAGTTATTATTGGTCTTATCATAGTTTTATATATTTTTGTTTTATTACTGATCGATCGATTTTTAAGGAATTTTTGTTAGCATAGTAGCCTCTACTTGCACCGTTCATTTTCTTGTGTATTTCGACGTTTTCATGTGATTTTCTATTGTCATTCCAAGGTACTTAAAATGGATTACTTCTTGGAACTCGTGGTTTCCAATTTTAATTTTATTTTGGATAGATCCTTGTTTCCAATTCTCAGTACCTTATTTTTCACGTTGTTTATTATTAGTCCTATCTTCTTTCCCTCTGACTCAATTTCTAGTAGCATTTTTTCCATGAAATATCTTTGTTTAGAGATTATGACAATATTATCAGCGTATGCAACAACTTGAGCTCCTTTCGTTCTAAGTGTCCTCTTTTTATTAACGTTTCTGAGAGTATATTCTGATGCTATGTTAAAAACTGCCGCAGACAAGGTATCTTGCCTTACACCTTTGTTGCACTCTTGCTTTTGTATTCACTAAGGTCATATACATTAATTTTATAAGTTTATCTGGGATTTTAAACTCTTGTAAGGCGGTAAGTAATTTGTCCCTTCTTATCGAGTCAAAAGCTTGCTTGCCACCCCTTTATAATTTTAACTCTATATTTTAAAATGGCACCTCCCATCGTGTGATACCTCATTTTAAATGGCATATAAATTACTATTCAAGTGAATTGATTTAAATAATTTTTTGTTTGCTGGATAGTAATTTGTATGCCCTTTAAAATGAGGTATCACACAATGTGGGGTGATATTTAAAATTATAAAGGTGGGGTGGCTGAAGGTAAGGGGGTGAAAGTTAAAATTAAAAAAAAAACAGTGCTTTCAAGTTCCCTCTTATAAACTAAATTGTCGTGTTTTCTCTTAAAACCCTATCTACGTCAGATACAGAGTTATTCAGGCCTGCTCCTTTTGAAATAAAGACCCTGTATAATTATTTATATTAGGAACCATATACTCTTTTTTCAAATTTATATATAGTTTTACATATTCCATATAAACATTTGCAAAATTAATCAACATGATATCTCAAATCTTAGTAGCATATTTTGAACTTCAAAATATTTCAGTGTTTATACGCTTGGCGCATGAAGTAAAATTTCGAGTTTAGAAACGCCTAATTTTTATTGGTCGCTTCGCTTCGCGTCGCTATGCGACTAATCCAAATTTTCAGGCTCTTCTAAACTCGAAATTTTAATTCATGCTTAATCTGGGATTGGAACCACTCGTTAGAACCTTCAAATTGAAAGCTTTTACGAAAACAAAGAATGTCTTTAAATTCCCTAAATATTGGATTATTTATCAAATGAATTAATTAATTAAAGATATTTTGTACAAATTGTTTGATAATTATTAGAATGCACTAAATAAATGAAATTGATTAAATATTTTATAAGTTTATGAAATCCTAAAATAATCACGAAAACTGTTCACGTTTAAGTTAAATAACTTAAAAACTATTATTTGGGTGTAATTTAATGTTCACATATTTTTAAAAAGCAATAATTCAGTTATATGCACACCTAGTTTTCGGAAGTTATCTCAAACAGTATCCAAGTTTTAAAATCTTCTCATTTTTATATTATTTAAAATAATTAAAATCGACTTTTGTTTCACGTTCAAGTGAAAATACTACAACAAACTATCCTAAACAGTATCTATGTTACGAACTCTTGAAATTTCTTTATTACTCAGAATAATCAAAATTTACTCCCGTTTGGCGATCAAGTGAAAATAACCCAAAAACAATTATTGGAGTTTATTTTTATTTTCATATATTTTAAATGACCAACAATTGACTGATATGCACCTAAATTGTATTTAAATATCTTAAATAATATTAAAGTTATGAACTCTTAAAATGTCCATTTCACTCAAAATAATCAAAATTGCCTCCCATTTCACGTTCAAGTGAAACTCAAAAATTATCAATAGAATATATTTTGATATTTACATATTTAAAAAAAACCATAAACCATAATTAAGTGATATGCACCTTAACTTAAACAAATATCTTAAATAGTGTCTAAGTTATGATCTCTCGAAATTTTAATATCACTCGAATTTATCAAAATTGAATCCCGTTTGACGTTCAAGTGAAAATGCCTCAAAAACTATTGATGGGGTTGTTGTGTACTGGCCGATAGTACATAACACTACTCTATTTTTTATCTGGGATTGGTGTATGATGAACAAAACATTAAAGCCTCTTGCAAAAATAAGGTTTATTCTACCACGGTTCAGAAAACACTGCTGTGCCTAGCTACAACGGCGCACCTGCCGTGGCTCATTGTTTTTTGCTAGCCACAAAAAACTTGTAATAATAAATCGCATTAGACGAATACATTACATCATCTTCCCCTTAAGAAAAATGTTCAATTAACTCTTATAACTAATGTGTCGATTACGTGGGCGCAATCAACGTGTTCGTGTTCCTTCGTTATTCGCACTATCACTATTAATCACTTCACTTTGCACTGACTTTATTTCACGAGGCTCTTCTGACGTCACACTATCACATGGTAAATTTATATGTTCAATAATTTAATTGACATGGCGACGCCAACGTTTGTTCAATGATGGTATGTCTACTAAATAGGTTCGTGGACCTTAAAAATATTTCCCTTAATCCATGAAGGCTTTGCAAAACGATAATCACGAACGGCTACTTTTTCGTTAATTTCAAATATTTTTCTTCTATCCCCTAAATAATTTTTAGATTGTTTACTTTGTTTTATTTTTTATTGAGTTTATTAGGCTTTCATTTACTCGAATCTTCTTTAATTTATCATCTGGTTTTACTACATCTAATCTAGTTCTCAGAGATCTACCAAATATTAACTCTGTCGGTGACATATTCGTTGTGCAATGCTTTGTGATTCGATAATCTAACAAAAATCTTTGTAACAATACATTTATTTCATTCACACTCCCCTTCGTAATAGTTTTAGTTAAGAACTTCTTAATTGTTTTTACAATGTTTTCGGCCGCTCCGTTGGTTGCTGGATGGTAGGGCGGAATACCTTTCCACGTACTGGCATTTTGTCTCAAAAATAACTAAAACTCCTTTGACGTAAACTGCGCCTCATTATCCGACACCAACAATCGCGGTATACCAAAACGCGCAAAAACACTTCTTAAAACTGTTATTGTATTTTCTGCCGTACATTTCTTTAAAACGAATGCCTCAATCTATTTCGAATGCGCATCCATGGATATTCCCAAAGAATTAATTGATTTTGGCGGCATTCTAAACATTTGTCGCACCCTTTAATTATATTTTCAATATCCTTGTTTAGTTTTGGCCACCACACATATGAGCGGGCTAAGCTTTTGGTTTTAACCATGCCTATGTATGTAGCATGCACTTCACTTAAAATTACTTGACGTAATTTTTGGGGAATAACTACCCTGTATCCGAACATTAGACAATTTTGCTCGACTGATAGTTTATTTCTAATTAAGTGAACGTTTCTTAGTTCCCCACTGAATTTAACTGGCCAGCTAGTTTTTGTATATTTTAATACTTTGCTCAAGATTGTATCACGTTTCGTCTCAAACGCAATTGATTCACAATTAATTGGTAAATCTATGTTATCCTGTATATAATTTAAATATGACTCGTTATCATTAATTTCTTTTAAATGTTGCTTCTCGGGCAATCTCGACAAGCAATCTGCTTTATTTTCCCGAGATTTAATGTATTGAATTTCGTAATTATAATTGCTTAATAGCCATGCCCAACGTTGAAGTCTGTTTGCTGACATTTGAGAATTTTAACTAGTGGTTTATGGTCCATACGTAAGAGAAATTTCCTGCCAAATAAGTACTGATGGAATTTCGTTACGCCTAAAATAATCGCTAGTCCCTCTTTTTCAATCTCTGAATACGAGTTTTGACTTTTGTTTAAGGTACGTGAAGCAAATGCTACAGGTTTCTCATTGTTAGAAATTACATGCGAAATAACTGCACCGACACCATGCTCTGATGCGTCAACTTCTAAAACCCACGGTACATTTGCATCATAATGGGCCAATGTTTTTGCACCACTTAAAATAGTCTTAACTTTATTAAATGAATCTTCATATTTTCTTGACCACTGAAATTTAACATTTTTTTGCAATAACTCATACAGAGGATGTAAAATATCTGAACTGTTTTGAATAAATTTATTGTAATAATTGACCATCCCTAAAAATGATTTTAATTCTGTAACGTTTGATGGTTGCGGACCATTTTTTATTGCTACCGTTTTCTCGGGTAATGTATTCTTATCTATTAAATGTCCTAAATAAATAATTCGTTGTTTAAAAAATTCACACTTTTGTTAGCTAATAGTAAACCCACTTTCCTGTAACACTTTTAGTACCATTTTTACTCTATCTAGATGCTCGTTACATTTTTCTTCCTGCAATTATTATGTCATCTAAATAGCTAACTGCACCTTCTTCTAATCCTTCTAATAGTGGCTCTATAACTTTTTGGAATTTGGCGGGAGCACAGGCTATCCCGTATGGCATGCGTGTATATTTAAACAACCCTTTGTGTATACTTATGGTGGTTAAAAGTTGTGAACTTTTATTAAGTTCTATCTGCTGATACGCCGCTGTTAGATCTAATTTTGTAAAAAATTCTCCCCCTTGCAATTTCGCAAACAATTTCTCAATTCTAGGAAGTGGATATTGGTCGACCTGTATAGCTTGATTTAGTGTGACCTTGTAATCTCCACATAATCTAATAGAACCATCCTTTTTAAAGATTGGTACTACCGGAGTACCCCTATGACTAAAATTTACCGGCTTTAAAATTCCTTATTTAAGTAATCGTTGAATTTCTAACTCGAATTTTTCCTTAATCTCGAACGGTATTGGCTTGGCCTTATAAGATTTTGGTTCAGCTCCCTCTAACCTTTTTATATTAACGTTTCCTTTATTAAAAAGTCCTAAGTTGTTTGAAAAAACATCTGAATAATTCTTTTGTAACTCATCCATTGCATGTTTGAGCCTTAGATCGGGCATACTGCTACTAATTTTATTAATTTGTAAATTATATAAATAATAAAAATCTCGGCCTAGTAATGGTGGGCCATTTTCTTTAATTATAAACAATGTAAGGCATTCTGTTATATTTTTGTACGTGCAATTTATTTTAATGTACCCCATTGGGTGAATTTTATTTCCATCATAATTCATTAAAGTCATATCAGTCTGATAAATACGATAACAGTCAAAAAATGCTTTCTTAAATTTATCAGAAATTACAGAACAGCTTGCACCCGTATCCAATTCAAATTTAAAAACTGTATTGTCTATTACAATATCGACGTGAACTGGTTCATTATAATTATTATCTAAATGAAATAATACTAATTCACTTGCATTCGCATCATTTTTCATATAATTATGTCTAAGGATTTGTTTGTATTTACACATTTTTAACAAATGTCCCCTCTTTTCACAATTTTTACAAATGGCATTATTATATTTACAATGTCTCACGAAATGGTTTGACTCACCGCACGCAAAACATTCTTTTTGCGTTTTATGTTGATAATCACCATAACACGGCCTATTGTTTCGCGCCAGCTGACTTGGCTGTTCCCTGCTATGTTGAGGTCGTGCTGCTCCTCCCCAAGGTTGCTGCTGCTGATGTGAGTGTTGTCCCGGCGTCCGCCGCAACCCTGCTCTTCCCGCTGCATCTCCATCGGTATTATTCTGCTTTAGGTTCCTACTGGTTCCCCGATGTTGCAGTCGGAAAATGTCTGCTGGTTTCTCCTTTATCTGACTCTGCTGTAGGTGATACTTTTTTCCTGCTGCGTCTTTTTTTAGTGCAATTTCTATTGCAGTCTCGAACGTTAAGGTCGATGAATCTTTCTCAAACAATCGGTCCATTACTGGTCCTTGATCCATCCCTATTATAAATCTGTCCCTCATTACTGTTGATAACAGGTTATTGTCGAATTTACAGTGAACTGCTAAGTTGCGTACTCTCGCCGCCCATTCTGCGTGTTCGAAATTCGATTAAAATCGGCTCAACAACTGGCAGAACAGTGGACTGTGAAAGTTCCTTGAGCTCGAACAATATTATTTTTACACCTGGATTTGATAGCATAGGAAAGTTCTTAAATCTTCTTACTTAGCTGGACAATTTATCTCACTTTCAGGTTGAAAAGGGTTATCAGAAAAAATACACATCAACAAGCTTTAATCGATTTATTAAATATTAGCTCAATGTCAATCAAAGGAATAAAGCACCAAAAATAGTTGTAATATTTATTTAGAATTCAAACAAAATAAAATCAACAAGTTCAACAAAATATAAATTCTCTTAATAAAATTAAATTCAGTCTATTAAGCCTTAAATATAATTAGAACACAATCAATAATTCTCAGAGATCAGAAACAACAACGAACACTTCAAGTTTCAATAATAGTTACACAAATATGAATTATAGAGGTTTTCTTCTTCATTAAGTTACAGTATTTAAACTCAATCGGCTTCACCGCAAATACAATAGAAATACAAAACTTAACATAACACATGCAAGTGTTAGCGTAGATACTCACTTGTATCTTTAATGAAAATTCTCGCTAACCTAACCACCAGAACAAATTAGCTATGAGTCTGTCCTGTCAGTCTTTAATTTAGTTAATACTGACTAATGTACTCGCAAAGTCCCTAGTAAGGGTTTTGTTGATAGAATCAGGATCTTCGAAATGAGAACCCAACAAATCCGCAAGGTTCCCCACGTATTTGTTGAACTATCAGATCTGCTGACTGATTTAACTGCAGTAAAAGAGCTGGTGCATTGAATTCCGCAAGGTACCCCACGTGCATCAAATACCTCAACTTCAATACCCCAAATCAAACGGTCAGAAGGTAAAAGGGGAGAAAACTAAGAACTCTCTAGTTCCGCAAGGTACCCCACGTGCGTAAAGAGCTGTTAGCGTTCAATAGTTATCTGATTAAAGTAAAACAGACAATGCACACTGATTTCCGATAGGTTCCCCACGTTCCTCATGTGCATTAAACTGATCCCTCAAATCAAGACACTTTACAGGGTGAAGGTAAAAATGTTTAGAGTGTGAACTCTGCGAGTTGGTAAAATTAATAAAACAAGACAAAATCAAAATATGAAAGTTCACTGTCAAAGTGATTGAAATCAATTAAATCAAAATAAAATAAAAGATATATATATATATATATATATATATATATATATATATATACCGTGTGGTGGCAGACTCCAAACGAAACTCACTCTTTCTACGAACTAGCCGAAAATTGATTACTAAAATTTTCCAAGTGTAGAAAGAATTAAAATGAAAATCAGACTAAGGGTTGAGAAGTGAAATGTGAAAAATTGCACTAAGTCCGGTTGGAGAGAGTTTCGTTTCGAGTCTGCTGCTGATGGTGGAGTTTTCAAGGCGGGCGAGAATTTCGAAGAATTACGGCTCCGTCCGGCGCTTTTATGACCGGCCGCAGCGGTGGGGACCGGCCGCAGCGGTAGGGACAAGCCGCGAGTCGAGTGGGAGAGGCGCGCGCGCCGCTCCGACTCGCCTGGCGCACGACCACGCGGACACCGCGTGATCGCCAGATGTTCACTTTATCCTAAAAAATGGATCGAAAATTGATAAGTTATAATTATAATGAAAATAATACAATCCAAAGGACAATGAAATAAACGTCTTAAATTTTAACAAAATAATAATGAAAATATAATCATAATTTTTAACACTGCGACATCTTCTTTTTTGTCTTTAAATGCGTTATAAAATTTATATCGCTGCGGAACCACTGATTTAACAGGCACAAAATGTTTATTAAACACATCAATTAAATCTTTGTACGTTTTTGTCGAGAGATCGTTCGGCACACATAAACGAATTAACAATTGATACGCGTTTTCACTTAAGTTGCTCAAAAATATGCCCTTCTTAATATCCGGTTTATCATCTATATTATTTGCAATGAAATATTGCTTCAATTGTGAACTATACATACCCCAATCAGTTTGAAGCGTAAACTCGCGCACGTTTCCGCGCACCACTGCCATTTTTCTGCCCACACTTTCTTCCTTATATTTTCACTTATATGTTCGAAAAATTTTCCCATCCGCTACTATTTGTTTTAATCCTCGTCGCCCGTTGTTGTCTACTGGCCTATAGTACATAACACTACTCTATTTTTATCTGGGATTGGTGTATGATGAATAAAACATTAAAGCCTCTTGCAAAAATAACGTTTATTCTACCACGGTTCAGCCAACACTGCTGTGCCTAGCTACAACGGCGCACCTGCCATGGCTCATTGTTTTTTGCTAGCCACAAAAAACTTGTAACAATAAATCGTATTAGACGAATACATTACAGGTATATTGTGATTTTTACATATTCTAAAAGAGCAATATTTAATTATTATTCACAGAAAGTTCTATAAGGATATCTCAAAAATATTCAAATTGTAATCATTTGAAATTTCAATACCTTTCAAATTTATTAAAATTGACTCACGTTTGATGTTCAAGTTTATGCGCTATAAAATTGCAGACATTAATTGCTTTTTTAAATGCGGTCAATTTAAAGCATCCAAAGAGTGTTTCCACGTTTTGGTTAAGCATAAAGTAACATTTCGAGCTTAGAAAAGCCTGAACATTTGGATTTGCTGGGGCGCGCGAGCGAAACTCGTCGCGCCCAGGCTCAAAATTTTACTTCGATATTTTTACTTCACTGATTTAGTGTAAAGTAAAAAACACACACATCATCTATCTATCCATCATCTATCCACACATTCTTTATGTAACCTAATTTTAATTGCCTCTTTTTTTCTATATGTATTCGTAAGTTATGTGAAAATTGTTATAATATTGTTACGAAGTCGGGTTTACATAAACTCGGAAATAAGTAAAACAATGTCCATTTATTTATTTAAAATAAACTTAATAATTAACACAAATATTTATATTCTAAATTATATAAGTTATCACTTCTAATGTGACTAATTTAATTATTAGTACGCACTATTTATTTATAGCTAGTTGTTGACGATGCGAATGTTCGTACTAAAATCTCCCCTTCTTTCTGCTAACGCGCGCTGTATAAACGGGCTAATGATTCATCGAATGTTCGAGAAGAATCCCGACGTTTTCGTGATTCGCCGTTGTTTATTTTGTCGGGCGCTTTTGTTTCCCTCGCGCTATGAGTCACACTTGTCTAAGCGCGGCGGTGGAACATACTAGTGTTTTCCACTTGTTTCTTCTACTTTCGTTACACAGCCCTCCCCGTAGACTATTTCGTCCAGGAATAGTTTCCCAATAAAGGTACTTACAGTCGGGTCCTTTGGTGGGGACGTGCACCAAAGGTGGTATTGTAGAAGTAACAAGGAACGCTTTTGGTAGCAGATGTTGTCCAGGGATTGTAACAGCACACTACAGCACACAATGTTTCTAACCACTCGCCAATTAAGATTATCCAGGCCACATCCTATATTTGGTATAGCTAATTTGTTGACTCCGTGAGAATTCAACCGAATCTTCAAATCGCATAACGCATGCCATATCGACTGGTATGACGGTTTTCCATAGGATGTTTCTTTTGTAACCAAATTAAACATCTTCTGTCCATCCCTTTCCAATTCTAGTGCATTTCCGACCACAGGATTCTGTTTCTTGAGGTAACCTATACCTCCAAACTTCCTCTCAAATATGGCCGCTATCCCTTTCTTCATAAGCAAATCTTTTCCTACAAAGTGTGCCAGTGCGTAGTCAGAGGGCATTGTGAACAGATCTCCCCTTTCTTCCCTGGTCACACCATTACGGAGCTTCCGGCTCCCTGCCAACTCGGCCGCAGAGCTATCTGAGTTCACATACTCCTTGGTCATTTGGCACACCTGTTGCTCGTCCAAATCGTAAGTTTTATAAGGGCTTAAATGGTTGAAATGGACTACAAACGGTTTTCCAGATGGATTCTTCTTGATGCGTTATATGACATCGTTCAAACGTTTTAAAACTTCGTATGGTCCCTCCCAATTCCGTTGTAGTTTCGGAGCTAGCTCTTTCTTCCTTCGTGGGTTATATAACCATACTAATTTTCCGGCCTGATATCCTCCTTTGGTAGCTTTAATATCATAATGGTCATTCTATCGCTCGTATCCTGGATATTCTTTCTTACTTGTATGTGAGTCTCCTCCAGTTTCCTTCTTAGCTTTGAAACATAATCGTCTCCGGCTAAGACTTCTTCAGGTTTGCATCCAAATTTTAAATCACATGGTAGTCTGAGTTCCGTTCCAAATAAAACGCTTACAGGACTATAACCTGTACTTTTATGAACCGCAGATCTATTTGCAAGCAAAAATAGCTGTAGATGTTGGTCCCAGTCTTTCTGATGGTTAGTTACTACTTTAGATAGGTACTTCCTCATAGTTCTATTCATTCTTTCCACCATGCCGTCAGATTGTGCATGCAAAGGGGTTGTCTTAGTTTTTTAGATACCTAAGAGTGTACATAAATTCTTGAATAGGTCACTTTCAAAATTCCTGCCCTAGTCCAAATGTATCTCCAATAGGACACCAAACCGACATATCAGTTCGTTTATAAGAACATCTGCTATCGTAACTGCAAGTTTATTTGGTAAGGCGTATGCCTCTGTCCACTTCGTAAAGTAGTCCATTACCACCACGATATATTTATTTTCTTTATCGGTTTCTGGAAATGGGCCTGCAACGTCAATGGCTATACGTTCCTCATTGGGTCTCGAGGTGGGACCTTTGCTTTCTGCACATACTTTACATTTGCGGCACTACTCCTTGACATCATTCTGATAACCTGACCAACAGAAACGCTCCCGGACCTTCTCTGTTGTTGTGCTAACACCAAAATGTCCTCCGGAAGCACCATCATTTACCAGCTGCAGAACTTCTGAAATTCTATTCCTTGGAAGAATTATCTGCGATACGGATGTTCTTCCATCAGCGCTCTCTAGGTTTCTCACCAAGACCCCATCCCTTATCTCAATCGAGTCCCATTGAGACCAATATGATTTTAAGGTTGGTGTCTTACTAGCCACATCTTCCCATTGGGGGCGAGTTCCCTCGAATTTCCAGGTCTTCAGAAGTCCCAAATCTGGGCCAGCCTCTTGATCCTTTTTCAATTGTTTGTTAGACTAAGATTCGTCCGTCACAGTAGTTCTATTCACAACTCCAGATGTTTTCTTCAATCTCCGGCAATGACTAAAATCTAACTGGCAAGGTCTCCGAGACAACGCGTCAGCATTTTGATGTATTTTACCTGCCCAGTGTTCAATGTCAAAGTCATATTGTTGAAGCCTCTCAATCTATCTATCGACTTGTCCCTCTGGATTCTTAAATTATAGCAACCATCTTAAAGCAGCGTGATCCGTCCTTAAAAGGAATTTTCTTCCATAGAAGTACTTGTGATAGTGCTCGATGGATTTTGTTATAGCTAGCAATACCTTCCGAGTAACATAATAGTTCCTTTCGGGTTTTGAAAGGACCTTGCTGAAGTATCCAATAACTTTGTCGTCTCCCTCTTTCATTTGAGACAGCACTCCGCCAGTTGCAACGTTGCTCGCATCTATGTCTAAAACAAACTTTCTGTGTCGTGAAGGATAGCACAGTATTGGAGCACTAATCAAAAATTCTTTAAGGTCTTCAAATGCTTTTGGGCAGTCTTGGTCCCAGAAAAACTTTCGTGTATCTTCCGTTAGCTTTGTCAGTGGTTTCGCTACATTGGCAAATCCAGACATATATCGGCGATATTAAGTGCAAAGTAATAAAAAGGTTCTGATCTTATGTTTATCTCTAGGGACTGGCCACTCTTTTTTAGCCTTAATTTTGGCCGGGTCGAGTGCAACACCGTCTTTTGATACAACATGTCCGAGGTATGTAACTTCCATTTGCAGTAGATAACACTTTTTAGGGCTGAGCTTCAACTTACCGGTACGAAGTCTTTCAAATACACCTTCAAGATTTTTAAGGTGTTAGTCAAATGTCTTACTAAATATGATAATGTCATCTAAATATACTAAGCAGGTTTCCCATGACAGTCCTCGTAAGACATTCTCCATAAGTCGCTCAAACGTCGCTGGAGCATTACATAGACCACAGCGCATAACATTAAATTCGCAGAGACCGGAGCCAATGGTGAGCGCTGTCTTTTCCTTGTCTTTTTCGTCTAACTCCTAACCTGCCAGTATCCACTTTTCAAATCTAGGGTGGAAAACAATGTTGATCTTGACAACGTATCCAGGGTATCATCTATCCTTGGTAACGGGTAACTGTCTTTCTTTGTGATGTGGTTTAGTTGCCTGAAATCCACACAAAATCGGGTGGCACCATCCTTCTTTTTCACTAACACAACTGGCAATGCCCATGGGCTACTAAATGGACTAATAACACGTTCTTCTTCCATATCTTTAATTATTTGTTGGGCTTCTTCTCGTTTCGCTATTGGTAGCCTCCGAGGCGTTTGTCTGATAGATGTTTTTCCGTTCGGGTTTCCTTCTGTTTGAAAGACATCTTTATATTTCTCTATTAGATATTTTATCCTTTTTTTGTTTTTTGTGGCCATCTACAGACTTACAGGTTCTTAGGAGTAAGTCTTTCAGTTTTTTGGTGATTTGCGAGGGGCGACTTTAGTCTGAATGTTGCGGACAAAAGCGAATACGTGCATGCAGTTCCCTACAGTAATTCCTCGTTTCAGAGTAACTTCGTAATCATTTATGTACATTATTCGTGTTTGTCGTTATCAAAGTTCTTGCGACTACGATGCCTTTTCCTAGCTCATGTTGGCACTTTATAGACTCTATAATTAAAACCTTTGTTTGATCAACAGCCTTATCCAACAAACCCATGACGATCGTCTCGCTTCTAGATTTCAAAACCAAGTCTTCGCCTATTAGGGCTTTAGTTTGAATATTACCTCTTTGATAAAGCACATGTTCCTCCGGCCCGACCATCAGAACGCCTTGACTAAGATCCAATTGGAAACTGTGGGAGTTCATAACATCCATACCCAGGATTACATCTTCTTCAATATTGGCCACCAAGACTTTGTGGTGTATTGAAACGACTCCGATTTCAATCCTAGCTTACATTTCTCCGAAGGTAGTGGCACTTTCGCCAGTAGCGTTCCTCAACTTCCATTTATAGGGCGTTATAAACTTATAGTCTATAATGTCGGGTCTTACAATGGTCTTGGTGGCACCAGTATCCAGCAGCAACGAACATTGACGGCCATTTTTTTCCGTCCACGAAAAGACTTGACAACGATTGCCGCAACATAGCCACCTTTGCTGTCATTGGGGCTTGTTTATCCAGAGTCAATGTTCGCCCCCGCACACCAACTCTCTTTAGTTTTTCTGTTTTTTCTTCTGCCACTTTTTGCGAGTATTTCTCGCACTTGCACCTCACTTGGCTTAATTTTCCGCAGTGCCAGCATTTAATTATTTTCTTCTTGGTTGAAAACGTGCGGTTAACAATTTCTTCGGCCTGTGCTCTAGAAGCTTCCTTAGCAGCCTCAATCTCCAACGCGTTTACCAGAGCATGCATCATAGTTTTCGGGCGGGCTAACCGAAGAAACTGTTGGATATTTGTATCGCGTATTCCTTCTACGAATGCTTGTACTCTTAATTTTTCCAAGAACTCTTCAGGCGCAGTATGGTAATAATACCTGGCCAATCGTGCGATGTCTGTCTGGAACTCTTGAAGTGACTCCATCGATTTTTGGTTTATGGCTTTAAGCTGCGATCGGTAAAACTCTTCAAGGTGTGCGTGTCCGTATCGCAGTTCAATTGCTTCTAAGAGCCTGGAATAATTAGTTAGTTCACTCTCTAGGAGGGTTTGTAAGATTTCCAAAGCGTTTTCTCTTAAAGCCATCGTTAACGCGATAGCTTTCTTCTCCGTAGACCACCCATTACTCTTGGCAGCAGCTTTAAATTGTTTGCGGTAATTCTCCCATGATACTGTTCCGTTAAATGTCAGCGGCTTCACATGTGATTTATTTCCTCCCACACTACTCGTTTATGTCACATTTGGTTTGAGATTACAGGGCACAGTCGGAACCTCTTTTTCGGGAGTATTCTTTATCTCAGGATGTGTCACTCCATCTTGTAGTTCTTCCATCAATCGAATTAATTGGAATGTATCTGAAGCACCGTCATCTGAGTGGTTATCAGTTTTCGCGACTTTTTCTTCCAAGACCTTTAACTTATATTCTAGTCTAGTCATCTTGTTGTCGACCTCGATTGTTTATTCGAGCAACTCTTGTCATAAATCTTCGCAATGTTCCAGCAGTTTATTTTCCAAACTTCTACATTGTTGAAAGGTAGTTTCTAAAAGCTCATCTTTCAATTTAGTAGAATTTTCTAGAGTCTCTTCTTTTAGTTTGCTGGAATTTTCTAGCAGCTCTTCTTTTTGTTCACTTAATTGATTTTCGATCTGTTTACCCAGGCTCCCAAAGTCGCTTTGGAATACATACGTGTCAGGGTCCTCGCCATTGTCGATTAAAAATTGTCGCAATCGGTTTTTGAGCTCCTCCTATCTGCTCACTGTATCCAAATCTCGGTCCTAATTCTCGCCTTAACTTGGATACTTTGAGTTTATCGATGGTCGCCATAATTGTTTTAATTAGTCACTGCACTTAAGATTAATGTTAAATAATTGATTTTTGCTCTTTTATTTAATTTAATTATTCCGAGTAATCCCACTTCTGACACCAGTTGTTACGAAATCGGGTTTACATAAACTCGGAAATAAGTAAAACAATGTCTATTTATTTATTTAAAATAAACTTAATAATTAACACAAATATTTATATTCTAAATTACAAGTTATCACTTATGATGTGACTAATTTAATTATTAGCACGCACTATTTATTTATAACCAGTTGATGACGATGCGAATGTTCGTACTAAAAACCCTCCTCCTTCCTGCTAACGCGTGCTATATCAAGGGGCTGATGATTCATCGAATGTCCGAGAAGAATCCCGACGTTTTTGCGATTCACCGTTGTTTATTTTATCGGGCGCTTTTGTTTCCCTCGCGCTATGAGTCACACTTGTCTAAGCGCGGCAGTGGAACATACTAGTGTTTTCCACTTGTTTTTTCTACTATCGTTACAATAATAATAAAACGCGGTTAAATTCCTTTCCTTTCTTCAGTGAATAACGCAATTTACCCGCTTTTTATTACTATTGCCTCATTTTTTTTTTTAAATGTTAATTATTTGTAAATATTTATGTTTGTGATTATGTTTTTTTACTACTTTTTGATATTTTGCGAGAGAGTTTCATCTAATAATATGCCTAAAAATGTTAACGTTACTTGCAAAATTGTAACAAATATTATTAAGTTTGATAGATTTTGGTATGATTAATCCTTGATTTATTTTGTACAGTAGGCCAGACGTTTTATCTTTGTTTAAAATTAGGTATTTTTCATCGAACCATTTTTCCATCCGGGACATATTGGCGTTTCCAGTATCTATAATATCAATAAATGTTTAACCTTGTAAGAGCAAGTTGGTGTCATCTGCATTCTTAATTATTTTACACTTTCCCGCTATATTATTTTGTATATCATTTATAAAGATAATGAATAAAAAGGGCCGAAGTATGCTACCATGTAGGATTTCTTTAGTTGCTTTAAGAAGATTTGAATACGTATTCGATCCATTGATTTTAAAGTTTGGTACAACGAGGCCTGTTATTTAAGTATGATTTAATTAAGTTGTGTGCAATTCCGTTTATTCCATAAAGTTATAGCTTCGAAAGTAACAATTCGTGATCGATTATGTCAAAGGCTTTTGACAAATCCAGAACAGACTGCAGGTTAGATTGTTACTTCGATATTCTCGAAAATGTGTGTAAAGTTCTCAAATTAAGCTGTATCTATACTTTTACCCTTAAGAAATCTGTGTTGCATATTAGAAAGTAAATCATGCTCTTTAAAAAAAATCTAGCCTTGTGTATATGACTATTTCAAATATCTTTGAAACGGAGTTTAAAATGCTACTAGGTCTATATTTATTAAGCTGATTTTTGTCACCTTTTTTGAAGTTTGGTGTAATTAATGAAATTTTAAAGTTGATCAGGTTATATCCCTATTGAAGTAAATATAATATCTGTTGCGATGTGGTGTTTGTTTAAAGTTCAATGAATTATGTCACTGGTAGATATCACCACTCTAAGGCAGATGTTTAAGTTTTTTGTATAAAGAAAAACACTTCGAAACACATTTAACTTGGTATATTTAAAATTCAAAATAATTACAAGTATTTACAGCGAAATGTTTAACAGTTGATGTTTAGATGTTTAAGATTTGTTGTTTAAGGTTTGATGTTTATAGTTTTAAGTTTAAAACTAGAATATTTATCTTAAAATTATAAAATATGAATTAAGAAAAATTGGAATTAGGAATGTGGGGGCAAAGTCGCTGTTATTGGTCAATCATATTTTGGGGGATGATCTCAAAAGAAGCGGTGGTAAGAAATTTCTTGGAATTGAAAATCTGGATTTTCTCTTTAAAAATTGTTAATGAGTTTCCGAAAATACGAATGACCAAAACAACTCCGCCGTGCGAATAGGGCGCGACCGTTACAAATTGCACTACCCTAATAAACTCATAAACTTATTCAAAATAGATCTCTTTTGTTCAGATAAATTTCTAAAACGTGATAATTCACAAACGAGAGGATTACAAGGTTTATTTTGTGTTTCTGAAAGACGACCTATTTTGAGGACTGTTAATAGGGTAGAGCAATTAAATAATAAAATAAAAATGTACAAAAACGATTCGTAACATGCCGCCCCTCTTGAAATCTCATAATTTCAATGATTGATGATAATTAATAAATGATTTAAGATTAGGAAAAATATATACATAAAATAAAATAAAATTATATACACTTTGCGATAAATATCGCTGTTCGGTGGTTGGTAATATGCACAGTTTCTTCACTGATCTTTTAAAGACACCAGCAACGGTTTTAACGGACACTACGCGGATAATGTCATTTGAACCAGGATGAATTTCAGCAATTTTTCCAAGGAGCCATTTACACGGAGGGAGATTGGCCTCCTTTAATAAAACCAAAGCTCCAATTAAAGGTTTTTGAGATGATTCTTTGTTTCATTTCCGACGTGTTTCAAGTTGTGAAATGTGTACACTAGCCACCGTTTTCAAAAATGTTGTGTCAATTGTTGAACTAATTGATAACGTGATAATCTGTTTTCGGTTATATCAAGCACGCTGGGATCTGGTAATGTGTTGAGCGATTGTCCAATTAAAAAGTGTGCTGGGGTTAGGGGGTCTAGAAATGTTGGAACGCTTGATAAGGGACACAAAGGACGGGCATTTAGTATAGCTTTAATTTGTGTTAACACGGTATAAAATTCTTCATATGTCAATTTGACATCCCGAATTATTTTAAATACATGGGATTTTACAGATTTGACCCCTGCCTCCCATAATCCTTCAAAGTGAGGTGACCTTGGAAATATAAAATGCCATGTTGTATTTTGACTTTTAAAATATGAGTTCATTTTATTTTGTGTGAGTTCGTTATTTAAAAAGCATGAAAGATCGACAAGCCTACAAAATTTGTACCATTATTGCTATATATATATATATATATGTTTTGAGGTAGACGTGGAGTCTAGAATCAAAACGTCTAAAAGCCGCAATAAAGTTTTCAGAGGTTAGATATGATACGAGTTCCAAGTGCATGGCCTTCGTCGTGAAGCATATGAACAAACAAATGTATTTTTAAAACTTGATATTTTACGAGCCAGCTTTTAAAGTATGTATATAATAGAGTTCTTAATAGTTTCAACTTCTTTTATTGAGTTGCCCCCTGTCAACATATCGTCTACATAAAAATCTTGTTTAATAATTTTTGAAATTGGGGGAAATGTGTTTTCGTTATCGTACGCCAGTTGCATTAGTGCTCGTATCGCTAAAAATGCCGCCGAAGCAGTGCCGTAGATGACTGTATTTAAATCGAAGCATTTAATTGGTTAGTTTGGGTTTCACGCCAAAATATGCGTTGTAAAGACTTGTGTTCATCACTGTCGGTACATTTGTTTAATGTCAGTCGTAATTACGATAGAATGTCGCCAAAATCTAACTACAACCGAGAATACGTCGTTTTGAATAGTGGGCCCTACTCTTTGAATGCCGTTTATTGATTGTTTGTTTCCTGTTTTAGCCGATCCATTAAAAACTACTCTCAATTTCGTTGTTTTACTTGACTGCTTGATAACCGGGTGATGTGGCAAATAATAGGTCAAGTTTTTTGGTGGGAATGTCACAACACATTCCGACATGTGCCCTGAAACTTCATACTCTCGCATGAAATCTATATACAGTTCAGCTATTTGGGGGTGACGTGCTAATTTATCTTCAAGTGATGAAAACCTTTTTAACGCCATATTTCTTGAATCACTTAAATTCACTGTTGTGTTTATCAGAGGCATTGTTACTATAAATTTACCGTCACTCAAACGCTTTGTCGTGTCGATAAAGTTTTGTTCGCATAACAATTCTTCCTTTGAGTATGTATTATGTTCGGTGATTTCCTCAAGTATCCAAATTTTTTCGATCTGATCTTCTACTGTTGTGATATTACATGACAAAGAATTTGACATAGGGGATTCTAAATTACCCGTTACAATCCAACCCAATTTTGTATTTTGTAACGAAGGGTTATATTTCAATAATGTCATTCTACCATTACAAAGCAAATCCTAAAATAAATTTGCACCTATTAAGATATCAATCTCACCTGGATTGTTGAAAGTTGGATCGGTTAAATGTATGTGTTTAGGTATGTTTAAATGCTTGATATCAAAGAAAAATTGCGGCAAATATTTTGTTATGTTGTTCAAAACGAGACAATTAGTTTGTATGTTAAATGTTGTATAGTTTGATTTTATGTCAACTCTCACCCTATTTTTAATATTTGTTAAATGTTTTGAAACTCCTGAAATTAGTGTATTATTCGATTCTAATTTAATGTTTAATAAGTTAGCAAAGTGTTCAGTAATCAAACAAGATTGCGAGCCTGAATCTAGCAATGCCCTACACTGATGGTATGCTCCTTTGTTATCAAGTACCGCCACACATGCAGTTGACAATAAAGTGTGTGATTGCAACAAAGCTGTGTGACAATTAGTTGATGTTGAAGCTACAGGTTCCGAAGTTGAATTATTCAAAATTAAATCTTGTGATTTGATGATTTGTTTAGATGCAAAAGTGTGTACTGTCTTTTATGACACGTTTTGCAATTAATCGGGCTCTTACATTGTCGGGTACTGTGACTTTCTCTGAGGCAATTACAACATAAAGCCGCAGATTGCGCCTTGTTTAATCTGTCTTTTGGTTGCATGTTTGAAAATGTATCACAATACAAGACAATGTGTTCGTTACCACATACAACACATTTTTGTTTATTTGTTATTACCTGAGAAGTAAATACGTGTATAGGATGTTTATTCTCTTTTATGAATGTTAAGTTTGAATTTGCGTTGTGACCTTTGTTTCTTTCTAAAGATTCAAGATCACAACGTTCTTTAATATACTTGGAGAAATTCTCAAATGAATATGATTTGTCCCGTTTATAAGTGTTTTCCACTTGCGCCTAGTGCTTGAATTTAATTTTGAATTAATTATATTAATTAAAATGGTACCCCATGTATCTACTTGTTCGCCTAGACATTTTAACGATCGTAAATTGCTTGACATACTATTGTGTAATGCGCGAAGGGATGAAGCCGATTCTTTTGTTGTATTCGGAAAGTGAACAAGTGCATCTACATGTTTATCAATAGCAAACAGTTTATTTTCAAATCTGTTTTTAACAGATCTCGAGCTACGTCATAACTAGATACGGTCGATTCTAATGATTTTATTGTATATAATGCATCACCCTTTAAGCAAGACCTCAGGTAATGACATTTTTCAATTGAATCTAGTGATGTTTTAGAGTCAATTAATAAATTAAATGTTTCCAAAAATTCGGACCGTTCCTCGTATTCCCCACTAAACTCTGGTAAACTTAACGTCGGTAATTGTGATCCTAATGTTGGATTAGTATGACTCACAACTTGAATATTTGAAATTATTTGTGTTGGTTTTTCTTTAATAAATAATCATCTATTTCAATTGTTAGTAACAAAAATTTCGATTCAAATAGATCGCGTTACTTATTATAGTTTGCAGTAATAGTGTCTTGTTCTCCGTCTTCGTTAGGCACATGTACGGTTTCTATTTCATACAAATGGAAAGTATAGTCGTCGTATAATGGCAGAAATATTGCTAAGCAAGTTTCAATTAACTTTAAATTTGTTTCTGTAGATTCATCTTCTTGTAATTGTCTGAATTTTGTACTGGCACGAGTTAAATTTGATTTTAATACAAGGCGTTTATTTATTAAAGTTTCAAGAGTAGCCATGATTGACTTTGACACAAATAAAAGCTAACACTGGTAAATAGGATATTTGAAAATGACGTACTACTTGATAGAGAAATAAAACCGACAGCTTTGATACTGCGTTGATTCGCTGCTGCTAGTGCTGTTGCTGCTGCTGAAGATGCTCCCCACACGTGGACCTAGTGTCGCTTTCCGTCTTGTGATCTCGGTGAACAGCTTTTTCCCTTGGTAGCGGTGGGCGCCCGCTTTCAACCTCAGGTGATGTGGACTCCTCGGATAATTGATGCTTCCTCTTAGGGACTTCGCCACGTTGTTTGAGTGATCAACTCCTAGAACAATCCACGTTTAATTGATTAAGTTGTTTACGGACCGTCAAATGCTTGAAGATCCGGTTCGAAGGACCAAATGTTGCGATGTGGTGTTTGTTTAAAGTTTAATGAATTATCTCACTGGAAGATATCACCACTCTAAGGCAGATGTTTAAGTTTTTTGTATAAAGAAAAACACTTCGAAGCACATATAACTTGGTATATTCAAATTTCAAAATAATTACAAGTATTTACAGCGAAATGTTTGACAGTTGATGTTTAGATGTTTAAGATTTGTTGTTTAAGGTTTGATGTTTATAGTTTGAAGTTTAAAACTAGAATGTTTATCTTAAAATTATAAAATATGAATTGAGAAAAATATGTTTAGGAATGTGGGGGCAAGGTCGCTGTTATTGGTCACTCGTATTTCGGGGGATGAACCTAAAAGAAGCGGTGGTAAGAAATTCCTTGGAATTGAAAATCTGGATTTTCTCTTTAAAAATTGTTAATGAGTTTCCGAAAATACGAATGACCAAAACTACTCTCCTGCTGTGCGAAAAGGGCGCGACCTTTACAAATTGCTCTACCCGAAGAAACTCATAAACCAATTCAAAATAGATCTCTTTTTTTCAGATAATCTTCCAAATCGTGATAATTCGCAAATGAGAGGATTACAAGGTTTATTTCGTATTTCTGGAAGACGACCTATTTTGAAGACTGTTAATAGGGTAGAGCAATTAAATAATAAAATAAAAATATACAGAAATGATTTGTAACAATATCCGTTAGCGGATATATAATATGATTAATGCACTGTTTTATGATATGCATGGGTATTTCGTCAGCACCCGCATTATTTTTGTTTGTGAAACTGTAAATAACTTTAAATATTTCTGGAGGACTTGTTGGATCAAGGAATATTCTATATTTATTAATTAATACAATGTGTATTTGTATTATTGGTAGGTATTCATAACGTATTTGTGATATCATTAACAAATACAAGGTGTCTACGCTAAATCGTTCGTCAACAGTTTATGGGGTTGCCGTTGCACTAAAAATTTGAAAAAAATCCCTGTCAAACGGTTAAATCAGTTCTCCTCATGTGAAATATTTTTAACTTTATATCACTTCTGGTTCCACCGGAAGTAGCTATTTATTTGTTATTTTAAACGGAACATCCTACATATTACTAATGTTTTGGGTTCCTTGTTTAAATTACAACATATTTTATTTGAACATATGTACACTTATCTCTTAAAGTTTTTAAGCAAAAAAATATATTTCTAAAATTTTGACCTCTAAAAGCCATCTTGAAATCTGTCTGTAACTTCTCTTAAGAGTAAGATAAAAATATGATTTATATCTCTACTTGTACCTAGAGATAGAGGCATTCTCTAGGTACAAGTAGGTAAGTATATTAATTGTAAACTGTCAATTTTGACAATAAGTCTTCTTAAAATGTCAATATCGAAGAACCCTCTATAATATCTGGTAATTCATTTTTTTTAATGAAATGACCCGATTTTTATCACGTAGTACGATTGGGGGGACGATTTCCTAAAAAAAAGTATTATCAACTATACTCTTAAATACTTAATTGTTGTTGAGTTGCGTGAAGATGGTTTTAAATTAATGAAACACTTGTATCTTTTCTTCACTTATTTATTTGGAGTACCAAATGCACATTTCGATCACGATGTGATCATTATCAATGGTTGACAAATACAAACTTAAAAGCTAAAATGCGCTTAATATATACCTGCGGATTAGGAGGAGTAATTACGTAATGAGCGCGGGGGTTATGGAGTTAAGGGAAAACCGACAATTAGGCCGACATCTTAAATCTGTTTTAAGTGTAATTGGAACAAATAATATAAAATAGAAAAACAGAAGAATAAGAAAAATACACAAGTTACAATATACATAAAAACATGAGAACATATAACAAGAAAAATACAAAAATTATTACAACGGAACGAGTTTAAGTAATGGGTTGTCTAGTGGGCTCAAATCAAAATTTAGCAGATCAGCGTTATGTTTTTTCATGTAAAAGGCTTCGTACAGGTTTAAGTGATAATTTGTGGAGAATTTTAATAGTTTGGTGTTGTTGAGGGAGAATTTATGACCTGTTTCAATAGAGTGATGGGCGACTGCAGATTTTGTAGGGTTGTTGTATTTGATATGTGATGTATGTTCTTTGTATCTCGTAATGACATTGCTTTTAGTTTGGCCTACATAAATTTTACTGCAGTTACAACATTTGATAGAGTAGATTCCCTGTTTTTCCAAGTCGTCTACTGCATCAAAGGTGTTACCCAATAGTGACTTTAAATTTGTGTTGACGTAGTAAGCAGGTGTAATTTTGAATTTTTTAAATAGTTTATCAAATCGGGTTTCTGAATCAGGTACATAAATTATCCTAGCGTATGTGGTCTCTTTGCTGTTTAAATTAGTTAACCGGGTAGAACAGGTAATTTTTTGTTTAAATAAATGTCTATTAATTAATTTATTGATGGTGTTAATGTCGTACTTTAAGTTAATTGCAATTGAACGTATGAAGTCGAGTTCCTTTTTTCGGTTTGAAGGCGAGAGGGGTGGTTTAATTGCTCTGAAAACTACCCCTCTCGCCTTCAAACCGAAAAAAGGAACTCGACTTCATACGTTCAATTGCAATTAACTTAAAGTACGACATTAACACCATCAATAAATTAATTAATAGACATTTATTTAAATAAAAAATTACCTGTTCTACCCGGTTAACTAATTTAAACAGCAAAGAGACCACATACGCTAGGATAATTTATGTACCTGATTCAGAAACCCGATTTGATAAACTATTTAAAAAATTCAAAATTACAGCTGCTTACTACGTCAACACAAATTTAAAGTCACTATTGGGTAACACCTTTGATGCAGTAGACGACTTGGAAAAACAGGGAATCTACTCTATCAAATGTTGTAACTGCAGTAAAATTTATGTAGGCCAAACTAAAAGCAATGTCATTACGAGATACAAAGAACATACATCACATATCAAATACAACAACCCTACAAAATCTGCAGTCGCCCATCACTCTATTGAAACAGGTCATAAATTCTCCCTCAACAACACCAAACTATTAAAATTCTCCACAAATTATCACTTAAACCTGTACGAAGCTTTTTACATGAAAAAACATAACGCTGATCTGCTAAATTTTGATTTGAGCCCACTAGACAACCCATTACTTAAACTCGTTCCGTTGTAATAATTTTTGTATTTTTCTTTTTATATGTTCTCATGTTTTTATGTATATTGTAACTTGTGTATTTTTCTTATTCTTCTGTTTTTCTATTTTATATTAGTTGTTCCAATTACACTTAAAACAGATTTAAGATGTCGGCCTAATTGTCGGTTTTCCCTTAACTCCATAACCCCCGCGCTCATTACGTAATTACTCCTCCTAATCCGCAGGTATATATTAAGCGCATTTTAGCTTTTAAGTTTGTATTTGTCAACCATTGATAATGATCACATCGTGATCGAAATGTGCATTTGGTACTCCAAATAAATAAGTGAAGAAAAGATACAAGTGTTTCATTAATTTATACTCTTAAAGCAAGTGGTTTTCAAATTATTTCGAAGATACGTTTTTCGTCGCATTTATGCAGGAAATAATGCGCACACAAGTCGCTACTGAATTTTAGTAGGCAAGTAGCAATGCTTTTGTTTCATCGCGTATGTAATGCAAAGTGTCAAACAATAAAAACAATTAGTACAAAGTTATACAGAAATCAACAAAATGAATAAACACACCCATAAACAAATTATCAATTTATTTTTTGTACATGGCAACTGCGATAGAATTGTTACTCAAACATGTAGAGTATTTAATAAAACTTATCTACATTTGCCATCGATGAATAAAGCAAGATTTAGAAGATTGGAATCAAATTTTGTTCAAATGGAAGTTGCCATGTATAAAGAATAAATTGATAATTTGTTGATTTGTGTAATTATTCATTTTGTTGATTTCTGTAAGACTTTGTACTAATTCTTTTTATTATTTGACATTATGCAATACAATCGCGACAAAACAAAAGCATACTACTGGCCTACTAAAATTCAATTGCGACTTATGCGCGCATTATATCCTGCATTAATGCGACGAAAAACGAATTTTCAAAATAATTCGTAAACTACTTGCTTTAGGAGTATAGTTTTATGATACCTTTTTGTAGGAAAAATATCCCCCCAATCGTACCACGTGATAAAAATTAGGTCATTCCATTAAAAAATTGAATTACTAGATATTTAAGAAGGCACTTAGATATTGACATTTTAAGAACACTGTTCAATTCAACAATTGAACAGAGCAGCAAACTGGTCCGCAGCAAACTCATTGCGGAAGCCAACAAACTTTGAAATCAAGTTATTGCACAAGACGAAAAATGCAATGAGATAAAACTTCCCAAAAATTCGTATTATGCACAAGGATACTTTCAGAAAATGGAACACAGATACATGCAGATACTTCAACTCGCCACAATTGAAAGCTCTTTTGCGAATCCGAGCCCTCCACAGTCGTCTGCGACGCCGCCAGTACCACCACCAACTGATCCTCAACATACTGGA
The DNA here is from genome assembly GCA_932526585.2 of Philonthus cognatus. NCBI lineage: Eukaryota > Metazoa > Arthropoda > Insecta > Coleoptera > Staphylinidae > Philonthus > Philonthus cognatus. The sequence goes on along the minus strand of OW052249.1, from coordinate 8,852,626 downwards.
CTAGCAATCCGAATAGATTACTTCGACACATCTATACAACAACTCTACAGTCAAACATTAAACCCACCTCAAGTCATAGGATGGCTTAACCGCATTGATGAAGAATGGATGGCGATTAGCAATTCCTATCACAAACTCATGGAAACAGGACAACCCTTCAATCGCGATGTATTTGAAGCAGTGTTTGTCAAGAAAAATAAAGCCAAAGCACACCTTGAAAAATTGAAGTTGTCCGAACAAACCAGGGAACAGTTACGACAGCATGGGCCACTGCCAGTAAAAACCATACCACAATTCAACGGAGGATATGAAAGCTGGCAAAACTTTCAAGAACTTTTTCAAAATGTGATGCATGAAAACACTACATTGTCCTCAGCGGAAAAATTTGAATACCTAAAAGGGTGTGTACGTGGCGAGCCCGCCAAACTGATAAACCATCTGCCGACATCAAGTGCTAATTACATAACAGCATGGGATATACTACAACGTCGCTATGATAACAAACGGCTCCTTATAGCACAACTGGTTGAGAAACTATTGGATCAGCCAACATGTAAACTTGACTCAGCGAGCCAATTGAAGGGCCTTCACGACAACACAAAAGAATGCTGCAGATGTTGAATAACATGGGATACGACACAACAACATGGGACCCGCTGGTGGGTCGAATAATAGTGAGAAAATGGGACTGCGAAACCAATCAACTATTCGATCAGTACCTTGAAACCCCCCACGAAGTGCCGGAACTAGATACCATACTCACCTTCTTAGAGAAACGTTTCCTATCTAAAGAACAGAATAGGACTAATCAGTATACCGCCAACGCATCTAACAACAGCAAACGATGTGGAATATGGCATGGAACACATGACATTTACCAGTGTCCAACGTACAGCGGATATAGTGTGCAAGACAGACAGAAGATAATTAAAGATCGAGGATTGTGCAAAAACTGTTTGGCACACTCGGTTAATCAACCGTGTTACTCATCCTTGCGATGCCGCACGTGTTATGGCTACCATTACACTTCACTACGCATGGATCACCGTGGAGCACATCGGCCCGTCGACACACGTCGTCAACAAAGGAATTCTCGCCCTGATCAGCACAGACCACAACAACAAAATTGGACAACAAGTTCTCATACAGTGCAAGGTCCTGAAACTGAAGACTTGTTACCCACTGCACTTGTCAAACTGATCACAAATCAGAGAACAACACTCATAGCCAGAGTACTGCTTGATCAAGGTTCACAGTGCTCGTTTATAACGGAACATGCAGCTCAAGCATTAAGTTTACCTCGACAAAAAGCCCACATCACAATTTCTGGAATTGAAAACAACGAAAAACAAATATCCCCGTCAAAAATAGAAGTTGTCATCTCCCCTATGGAAAAAAGTGAGTTTAAACTGAGAGCTCAATTATATGTTTTACCGAAACTCACTGGACAACATCCATCAACACCTTTTTCGCATCATGTACGAGATGAATTTGAAGAATACCACCTTGCCTATGGAACATTCAACTGCCCTGGACTTGGAACAAGGCACTACAGTCAAATTCTACTAGAGGGAATGAAGAAGAAGAATGGATTCCTACTCAAAAACACCGAGTTGGGATGGATAATTTCTGGGGGCAATAACAAACCACGAGAAGAAATCGCGTGTCTGATATCACAGAGGAGCGATGACCAAAATTTAACGAAGTTAATTAATTGCGAATTAGAGGAACCATACACTACACCATCACTGGCGGTAGACGAAGAAACATGTGAAGAATACTACAAACAAACAACACGGAGAGGAACATACGGCAGATATACTGTTTCTTTGCCACTAATTACAAGACCACCAGAGATTGGAGATTCCAGACAACGCGCAGTAGCCAGGTTTATCCAGCAGGAAAAACGGCTGCAAAATGATAGTAAACTCAACAAGGAATACTCCACATTCATGCGAGAGTATCTTGAACTTGGCCATATGAAACTGCTAGAACATCGAACTCATCAGCAACCCGGATACTATATTCCACACCATGCTGTGTTCAAGACAAACAGCACAGCACAAATATAAGTGGAGTCAAGAATAAAATAATATGGACCAAGTGGTTATACTCAAGGAAAATAACAACAACCCATCAAAATGGAAATTAGGACGCATAAAGAAGACCCATCCAAGTGAAGATGGTAAAGTAAGAGTGGTGACAGTAAAAGGACCACAAGGGACAACATATAAACGAGCTATCACAAAGCTCATACCGTTACCGCACAATTATGTAAATCAGGAAGAAACCCAAACCAATCAAGAATCTACAACGTTGACAACTAGTGCTGTGAGACAAAATCAACGAACAAAATTGCCGTTAAGTTTTTACTGGGTTATGTTAATAATAATGGGAGTCATCACAGCAACAACGGCAACATTTGAATTGAAGCAGGTTCCTGATGGAATACTGGTGGAACAACTAGGGAACGCCTATCTGAAGCAGGGTAATTTTAGAATGTAAGTAACATTCAATAAGACTACTATTCAAGAGCAAGTAAACACAGCCGAAGCATTAGATCTACATTTCAGGGTGGCATGTGAATCCGCTATATCATATAACCACAGCGTGGAATGTAAATACATGCAGGACCACTTGGACTGCAAGCTAGCACAACTGAAACTTCGTAAACTCCCAACGTCTAACACTTACACAAACACGACATCAGCGCGGAGCTCTGGGAACCATGCCAACAACGGTATTTGGAGTGAACGATGAAGACTACCGTGAACTAGACAGTTTAAGTGAAATCCAACAGACACTAATCAACAAACAGAGCTATGTGGAATCAGTAATGTTGTCAACATTACACAAGATTGATTACATTACACATCTACAGGGCTTCAAAAATTAAGTAGAAATGACGCTACAATTAATCGGAAAAAAAATCACAACTAACCTGATGCAACTTCAGTTTTCCAATATGTATGACAAAGCAATAATCTACATGGATGAAATTAAGCAACACTACGAGAAGCTCCAGTACATCGAAGCGAACAATGCAGCTTTCTTGGATATAGTGTCGCCCGTGCAAGTTGCTAACGCAGCAAACAAAAGCCAGGCCCTATACACCCAACGATATTAGAAAGAGCTGCCGTTATGAACAATAACACACACATAACAGTTTTGGGATTTTTTCCTATCGAAAACGCCGTACCATATAACCTAATGCAACTCACCAGCACGGCATTTTGTATTACGAAGACAAGTTATCGCACATTGGAAACGACAACTAGAATCATTGGAGTAAACTACAATCTACAGCAGTACTTGGAGTTGACAGAAGCCGACTTCACCAAGTGTAGATACATAGCAGCTGAAGCACTGATATGCAACCCACCCCCAATAAGAAAATTAGACGCCAGGAAGAATTGTTACGGGGTGGGTACTTCGGCTTTAAAATAGTTATTAAAAATAGCAACTATTTCACCACCAAGTAACTACCGACTAGCAAGCTCAATTCTTAATTAAGAAAATTCGACTGAAGCACTGATTCTATTTTATATAAAAAAAAATACGATTTGAAATAAAAATGGCTCTCAACTTTAACAAATATATTAAAAACACGAATAATAAATTAACAAACAAATAACAAGACAAGAATAAAAAAAAATAACAACTTACACAGAATTACAGACGACTTACACTTTTGGATGCTGGATACAGAGTGAATTCTGTGGTCCAGTGGTAGCTCTTTTATATCGAAAACCCTCTCAGGTACCCACCATTTCTCGCCACAGAAATATAATGAGAATAAATATTTAATATAAAAATATTGAAATATAAAGTAGATCAACATGTGTGAGATGAAATTATGCATCCGTACATATGTCACACATGTTGATCGGAGGCTAAAATGGTGGTTTCATGAGTTTTAATTTAATAACTCCGAAAGCATAAGTCGAACGAGAATGTGATTTAGGTCAAAAAATACTAACTTTCAATGCGCAACTTTTGCTCTAGTTCCTATACATATGGGATACACTAAACCTTGCCTGAATCTTAATTAATAACAATTAATCCTCCTGACAGCTCGTCTTCTATAGCGTACAAAATTGAAATAACCCCCTCGTGTTTAGTGTCATTGGAATGGTCTTCCTCTCAGTTATCCGATGAGGGTTGTGACGTTCGCGTATGTATTCTACATACGCGAACTACGTAGGGGATGTTCCTATCCCTTGCATTCGGCGGTTTTAAAACCCCTGACGTCATGCCCGATTCTTTTGTGCTTCGCACGTACATTTCGCTCGCGCGATCGGGCCGGTCGCAGGTAGCGGCGTCCCATCGCAGATGTGGCGAACTCGGGGATAACCGGGAAATCCGTATATATTTTGGACAACCCTGAAACTGGATAGCTGAGAGGAGCTTCCACCACGAGAGGGTGAAGTTGAGCTGTCAGATATGCGAGGGCGCTAGTTGGTAAAACTAAACTAATGTATGGCGCGAACTTTACTCATTTGGAAATGATGAATACATATACAAAATAGCAGTTGACGGAACTTGTTAAAAAGTGCCGGTAACAATTCGGCCCCGTCAAATGAGTAAAATTCGGCCAGGAACTAGAAGCAGAATAAATAGGAAACATAAAACATATTTACAGTAATTAAATGAAGAATACAAATACGAAAATCTGACCCAAAGATATATACAATGAATAAAAAGTTATAAGAGTTATCTTCTAGTCGATTCCGAGTTGTCTGTTTAACGTGATCTGCAGCGGCTCGTCGATCAGCTGTGCGAGATCGTAGCAGCACTGGCTGCTTGTTCCTGCTCGTCATCTTCAGAGAATACAATGGCGCTGGCCATTTTGCTTCGTGATTCTTGTCACGGCTTCTCGGTGATTGTCGGCGACAAGGTCTGCCACAGTCGACAGTACAGCGCTGGCTGAATCGGCTGGGCGCGTCTCCAGGTGTTGAAATAAAGGCTTTTGTCGTACCTGAAGGTGAGGACGGCGCAGTGGCGTCGTCTGTATTGTATATTTTACATAGCACTGGCTATGTAATGTGGGCGCCACAATGGGTTTCGGTTGCGAAAGACTGCCCATTGTCAGTCGGGAACTGCTACTGTGTGGAGTAGTGGTTCCTGTTGATGTCTGCTGATGGTGGCGTCTGGTTCCACCATTCGACAGCAGCTGACATCGTGGAGTTTGATTTGGGCGTCGTACCTCACGCCTGTTATTTCGAGGTTTTCCTAGGAATACTGAACTTGTCCAACTCTGGAAGCGGTGATTTGGCGTCGCTCCCCTTCTCCAGCGCTGGCTGGAGGCGGCGTACGGGAAATGTCTGGATGATACCCTTTTCCCGTAGGGTGTTGGTGTCTTAATCCGGGAAGATCCTGTGCATTCTGGTGGATGCGCCGGGTCACTTTACACAATATATACAAATTACGCGCGTTTCTCACAAACACACGAGTGTGTTTGTGGGTCGCGAACTCTTACACTAACTTAACCTATACTTAACCTACACTTAACCTACGGCACTCGGCACGTGAGCATCCAGGGGGGGGAAATGTCACTAGTTTCGGGAAATCGTCCAAGTCGTGGGAAACTAGGCACTTATGGGGCTGGGCCGGGGGCGGGAGCTGCTGGATCGTCTACGTTTTCCTCGTCGTCGGGATCCGGTGTTCCTGCAGGGGCCGGCCTGATGTCGTCTGCGTGCACCACAACTTCGCGTCCATTCCTATCGATGCGGAAAATGCGCGGAGAAATTACTTCACTTATGCGATATGGGCCAAGCCACTTGGGTGCGAAGCTGGCCGGGTTTTGGTTATCGCTAATTGGGTGGTTTCTAATCACAATCCATTGTCCTCTCGCAAATTGGGGCGGCACATCGGGTTCATTGTATCTGCGTACATATCGCTGTTGATGCTGTCTAATGTCCTCGATGCGCCGGTCTCTGTCTACGTGTTGCGGTGCTGCAGGCGGCATAATTTGTGGGATTTCTCGTTCTGCGGGACGCGGCAGGTCATAACCCAGTAATGCACGAGCTGGTGACAATCCTGTGGCGGCGTTGGCACGGGAGCGAAGCTCAAAGAGAATGCCCGGGATATAATTTACCCATTGTTTAGCAGGCTGGCCCTGCATCTTAATCCTCAGGCATTTCTTGAGTTCTTGGTTTCTTCTCTCCGTTGGGTTGGCCTGGGGATGGTATACCGGGGTATAGTAGGCATCGACTCCAAAACGTTGCATTTGTCTGCGCCAATTTCTCGCAGTAAATTGTGGTCCATTGTCGCTTATAATATACCTTGGATAACCAAACCTATTGAATACGTGCTCTTCAAGCAATTTAATAATGGTGTTGGTTGTCGCTCTTCCGACGGCGAAGACTTCCACCCATCTGGTAAATAGGTCGGTTATTACCACAGCGAAACGTTTTTTCGTAGACGATTGGGGAAATGGGCCGATTAAATCCACTGCAACGCTGTCGAAGGGGGCGATCGGGATACGAGCGCGTAACGGTGCAGCTTTCTGATTCTTTCCACGTTTAGTAGATATGCAGATCAGGCATCCTGCTACGTAGTTTCTTACTTCTTTTGCTAATGTGGGCCAAAAATAGCGTGCTCGAATGCTACGTAACGTTTCGTCGCGGCCTGGATGGATGGCTTCATCGTGCATAGCATGTAATACACGGGCGCGTGCAGCGGTGGGTACAATTAACGTCCTTTCGTAGCCATCCGCTGGTCGGTGGTAAAGAACGCCTTTTATAACTTCGAACGACTGGTTAGTTTCCGGCCATTCTTCGTGTGTTGCATCCTCCAGTATTTGAATTCTGTCCTGCGTTTCCTCGTCTTGCTGCTGTGCGTCCCTCACTGTGTGTATAGCTGGCACTTCTAACACGTTGAGGGCGGGGGGCAGGATTTCTTCCAGTTCTGGAAGTTGACCGACTGGCTGCTCTTCCGGATCCCTGCTGAGTAGATCAGGAAGTTGGTTATCTTCTCCAGCGCAGTGCACTATTTCGAAATCGAAACTTTGTAGTAATAAAGCCCATTTCGTAAGTTTAGACTTTTGGTCTTTAAAGTTCGATAACCAAGTTAGTGCTTTACTGTCGGTCACAGCGGGGAAATGCTGTCCTTCGAGGAGGGGGCGGTATCTTCGAAGTGCCCATACGAGAGCCATGCACTCCTGCTCGTTTATATGGTACCGCCTATCCGTATCATTTAGTTTTGCAGAGTTGAAGGAAATAATTCGTGTTTCGCCGTCTTTATCCGTCTGATATAATACGGCGGAAATTCCAATTTGGGATGCATCTGTCTGTACGGTGTATTCCAGGCCAGGCAGGGGGCGGTGAAGCTGCAGCGGTTCTCGGATGCGTTTTCTTAACATCTCCATTGCTGTTGTTGCTTCTGCGTTTCACTTGAAAGGTGTTTTGGGAGCCGTTAATTCGTTCAAAGGAGCCACTATACTTGCAAATCCCTAAATATACTGGCGGATCCAATTGCATAATCCGAGGAATTTTCGCAGCTGCTTTCGAGTTTTCGGTGTTGGATGGTTTAGTATTTGGTCTAAGTGGACGCGTTTTATCTGCATCGACCATGTGACCCAAATATTCTAACGCAGTTTTGGCAAACGTACATTTGTTCACGCCCAACCTTAGATCGAATTGGCTCAATCGTTCGAATACTAAGGCCAAGTGTCTCATGTGTTCTTCTGGTGTCCTGGAAAATATGATGATGTCGTCCAGGTACACCATTGTGAAGTCGTGAATTATGCCAGATAATACTTCTTGAGACATTAGACGTTGAAATGTTGAGGGGGCGTTTTTTAATCCGAAGGGCATTACTCGGAATTGGTAGTGCCCGCCATCCGGTGTGGAAAATGCAGTGTACTGCTTGGATTCGTCTTCCATGGGGATTTGCCAGTAACCACTTTTCAAATCCAGGGAGGAGAAAATTCTTGCATCCCCGAGATCACGTAGAGCTTCCTGGATTACTGGCATCGGCGTCGGTTCGGATATCGTTATATCATTCAATTTTCGGTAATCCACACAAAATCGGCTCTCGCCATCCTTTTTATTTACCAACACGATGGGTGAAGCGTACGGGCTCGTTGAGGGTTCTATTATGCCTTGTGCAAGTAGATCGTTAACCTGCCTGTCGATTTCTTGCTTTTTAGCGGGGTTCACTCTATACGGTCGGATCCGTATGTGTTTGTTTGATGTTAATCGAATCCGGTGTTCTGTTGTTCGTGGGCGTTGTGCAAACTGGTCTTTTGGCAGGAAAGTTTGAGTAAAACGTTGAACTAAACTGCTAAATTCTTCAGCCAGGTGTCCTTCGAAACCATGATCCAACTGTGGCGCCTTTTCTTCTGCGGGAACTGCTTGGTTTGTCCACCTTATTGTTTGTCGCATTCCCGTGCCCAAGTGTATGCAGCGCTGGCTGCAGTCGATGACGGCGTCATGATTTATAAAAAAACCTATACCGAGTATAACTTCGAATCTTAGCTCCGGCATGACAAGGAATTCTTCCTTAAAATCCTGTGTGCCTAGTTGAAAATCCATTACTGCTACTCCAGTGATATCCGCTGTTGAATTCTGCGCTGCTAGATTTGTTTTCATCTTAGATGAACGTACGCGCTCCGTAATTTCCGGGCGGATAAAGTTTCGGTCTGCTCCAAGATCTAGCAGGCATGGAATCGTTCGATCACGCACAATCACTGGTAAAAGCACTAATTTCGATTGTTTTGGACCAAGCGCGGACAGGGGATTAACACATATAAGAGCGTCCTTATCGCGGGGTGTATTATTCGTCACGGCTAGGCTATTATCGTGTAGTGGTTTTTGCGATGCGTTGGAATCTTGCGGAGTGCTTATTTGGTGGAAGCGCCGGGAAACCTGTACATTGGTGGATGACCATGTATCGGTAGCAGGGCCGGGGATCCGTCTGTCGGTGGAAGTCGAGCTGCATATCAGATTTTGTGAGCGAGTGTTTATTTTATTAGCGACAGCGTTCGAAGTGATCTTTATTCGCGAATCTGTCGCTCTTGATCGTTTCCCGCCTGATTGAGTGGACAGTTGCGATTTCAGTGGTTTCCGGCATTGCATTTTTGACATTTCGGCGGATTGCGGGGTTTCTTTTGTTGGGGTGACGAAGGCCTCTTATCACTTCTCGAGTTATGCGCTTCGTCTTCCTCGTATTGCCGGTACTTTCGGTTTTCCAGGCTCCTGGGAGACACGGGGCGTTTGGTTTGGCGGTATTCCGTCTTCTTCTGAGGTGACGAGGAGCGGTCATCTTAGGGGTGGCGTGGGGCACGCTCTCCATAGGTTTGGCGGTATTCCGGCTTCTTCTGGGTTGACGAGGAGCGGACATCTTGGGGGTGGCGGGGGGCACATTCTCCATAGGTTTGGCGGCGGTATGTGGGACTGCTATGCTGCTGGCGACGTGGTGATCGGGACTCATACTGTCGTGAACCTCCGGGCCGGTAATGTTGTGAGTGGCTTCCAAAGAATTCTGAGTCGGGAAGTTGCGACGCTTGATCCACGAATTCAGCGACAGTTTTCGGCCTGATCATGAGTGCACGTCGCAGGTGTGGTGATGCTAACTGCCACATAATTTTAGTTTTTACTGCTTCGGGCCAGAAATCAAGGTGACGGTTAAACAAAATTTCTTTTCGGGTAGCGTAACCACCGGGTGATTCATCATTCCTCTGGCTCTTTGTTAACAGTTCGGTGGCCTCTTCGTAAACTATAAAGTCGGGATCGATAGAGTTGATGAACACTTTCTTGGCTCTCGCCCATGGAACGTCGTCGGCGAAGCGGTCTTTGTATTTCGCGCTATATTCGGGTTCCATGCGAGCTAGAGTTCGTCGGTTTTTAACTTTATCCTCGAGCCCCAGTCCCTCGAACTCGTTCTCCATCATTTGAATAAAGCTTTTGGGATCTTTCCCGTCGAACTTTATGGCGGCGTCGTGGTTTTCCCGCAGAATATCTCTCATAATTCTAGCGGTTCGAAATTCACTGCTTTGCGAGGTTGCTGGTTGGGAATGCTGGACGTCTACTTCTATCAGTCGTGAAGGAGGTGGTGTTTCGTTGCGGTGCGAAGCGCGGGATTCGTGTCGCTCTTGCTCCATGAACAGCATATTCTCAAAGTGGTCTCGCTGCTTTTGAAAATGATCACGCTCCTTTGCTGTTTGCACATTTTCTTTGATCAGCAGTCCCATCTGCCTCTGCATCCTTAGCATCTCAGAACGAAGCTCTTCGATTGCTTTGTCCTGCGGAGAAGTTTTATTTAAGAGAGCCTGCTTCGCCTCCTTCAATCGGGCTATCTTCGCTTGGTGCTCTCTCTCTTCGTCTTCTATGTCCTTCTGCAGTAGTTCCAATTCTGTTGGAAACCTACTCGAAGAGGACGTTGAGTGTCTCTGTGTAAGGGGGTTGTTATCGTCTCGGTCATAACAGTTCATAAATTCAGCTTCGTCGTGGCCTCCGGATGTGAAACTGTGAACACTCATAATTTTGTTGCACACACAAAAAAAACTAACACGGCCCCGTCGAGACTTTAAAATAAATCAAATGAAATCGCAAATTATATTACGGCCCCGTTAGGCTCTTTTCAGAATAGAATTTGCGAAAACACGTACCGTTGACCAACAAATTTAATTTAAACTGTTAAGTTACTGCTTAAAATTATAACAGAATTTATTACTTAATTTTGAGTCAATGTCGAACTATCACAATCACAAAATCAATCAAAGAACGTAAGTAAGAACTTAAAATTCGACACCAAAATTAAACACGTTAGTAAGAATTTTTTTTTAAATAAGCAGCACTTGATAGATGAAAGAAAAACTAGTAAAATCACTCAACAAGTTTGACTTTAAAAAAAGAGTTTAAATTATTTGAGAATATGTTGGTAACAAAGTTAAGAGCACAAAATTAAAACAAAATCAGGCTAGTACAGTCTTAGAATAATAAGAAAAATAGGTGCCAATTGCTATGATATAAACAATTGTACCATTAATTATGAATTATTTAAAACAGGCTAAGTATAAATACGTTTCTCAGGGTCATGTGGTTTTGAGCAAAATTTAGTTACGCGTTGATCGTTAAGCTATGAGTTAAACAGTAATCACATAAATAAAACAACCAAACTTTGTCAGTTGGGCGACAATTGTTACGATATGAATAATTGTGCCATAAATTATTTAAAATCGACTAAATGAAGCTAGGAGCTTAACAAAATTCAACGAAAATAACTAAATTTTGTCTGTTGGGCGCCAATTGTTACGGGGTGGGTACTTCGGCTTTAAAATAGTTATTAAAAATAGCAACTATTTCACCACCAAGTAACTACCGACTAGCAAGCTCAATTCTTAATTAAGAAAATTCGACTGAAGCACTGATTCTATTTTATATAAAAAAAAAATACGATTTGAAATAAAAATGGCTCTCAACTTTAACAAATATATTAAAAACACGAATAATAAATTTACAAACAAATAACAAGACAAGAATAAAAAAAAAAATAACAACTTACACAGAATTACAGACGACTTACACTTTTGGATGCTGGATACAGAGTGAATTCTGTGGTCCAGTGGTAGCTCTTTTATATCGAAAACCCTCTCAGGTACCCACCATTTCTCGCCACAGAAATATAATGAGAATAAATATTTAATATAAAAATATTGAAATATAAAGTAGATCAACATGTGTGAGATGAAATTATGCATCCGTACATATGTCACACATGTTGATCGGAGGCTAAAATGGTGGTTTCATGAGTTTTAATTTAATAACTCCGAAAGCATAAGTCGAACGAGAATGTGATTTAGGTCAAAAAATACTAACTTGCAATGCGCAACTTTTGCTCTAGTTCCTATACATATGGGATACACTAAACCTTGCCTGAATCTTAATTAATAACAATTAATCCTCCTGACAGCTCGTCTTCTATAGCGTACAAAATTGAAATAACCCCCTCGTGTTTAGTGTCATTGGAATGGTCTTCCTCTCAGTTATCCGATGAGGGTTGTGACGTTCGCGTATGTATTCTACATACGCGAACTACGTAGGGGATGTTCCTATCCCTTGCATTCGGCGGTTTTAAAACCCCTGACGTCATGCCCGATTCTTTTGTGCTTCGCACGTACATTTCGCTCGCGCGATCGGGCCGGTCGCAGGTAGCGGCGTCCCATCGCAGATGTGGCGAACTCGGGGATAACCGGGAAATCCGTATATATTTTGGACAACCCTGAAACTGGATAGCTGAGAGGAGCTTCCACCACGAGAGGGTGAAGTTGAGCTGTCAGATATGCGAGGGCGCTAGTTGGTAAAACTAAACTAATGTATGGCGTGAACTTTACTCATTTGGAAATGAAAAAAGTGCCGGTAACAGAATTGTGCTATCGAAGTAGTACATCAAAACATTGAGCCATGTTCGCACAAAATACTTGAACATTCTTTGAACACTCTCATCTGGAAATCTATGCTTACAGCCAACATCTGAATGTTCATCAAAAACAAACCGAGGACAGTGGCAGCCATCTGTAGAGGAGAGAGGACCAACATACTACACAACGGCACCGGACTTCTACAATTTACAAGTACATGCTCGATCGACAGCAAGGAGCACCTACTGCTACCAACTCATAGTATAGGAATCACAGTAATGGGTACATCAGTTCTACATTACCGTTGGAGACTGTGTACTCATCAACGCATGGATTCAGCGAGACCTTGACCAGTGAAAAGGAGTACATGGATAACCAAAACCTGAGAACAGTCTGGTACAGGATTCCACAACATCACAACCTGGGAACATATTCTATGATCGTCATGGCAGTTACCATCATATGTATCAGCATATAACTTATCTACCTCAAGCGTTCTCATAAGAAGATCCACGTGAAGCAAATTGAACTGATGGAGCCCTAGATTCCCGGGGGGGCCAATATGTTCAATTCAACAATTGAACAGAGCACCGGGCCACTAAACTAGTTATCTATAGCAAAACGCATTCCGAGCGTTCGATAAGATTCTTTGTACATATAGTTATTCATATCTTGTATTCTGTTAATAAAGAAATTAGACATTAGCACTTGTAATCCTAGATATGACGTGTAGTATGTAAATATGAGTTGTATATAAAAGACCATGATATTATGAAATAAATCAGATTCAAACCAGGCTCGAGCAAAGTTACTTGTTTCCTAAAAAAAAACCTCAGAGAACAGTAGCCTCCTCAACCTGCTTTCTTTTTCCGCTACCTTACAACCAGCGTTAATCACCAACTCCGTTGCGAGTCATTTGTATCTCACGAAGAGCCTAGAAACCTCAGAGTGCAATTTCTCCATTCAACAGAGTTAACTACCCATACCGAGCAGACGAGCTCATCATGCTGCAATTTAAACGAGGAATCCCAAAAATTACTAATATATAGGGTATTTCCTTTAAAATAACAAATTTGGTGCTACTTCTTAAGTGATAAGTTGAAAATATTTCATATGAGGAGAACGGATTTAACCATATGACAAGGATTTTTTTTAAATTTTTAGTGCGACGGCAATCCCATAAAATTTTAACGAACGGTTTAGCGTAGACACCTTGTATATAAAAATCATTTACTAGGTCATAAATATTATTATTAATAGATTTAATAATTTTCAATATTTACGATTTCTGTTTTTTTTTTTTTTTTATAAGATAAATTACTAAAATCTTGAAATTTTTAGAATATTTTACAAATTAAAAAAATTTAAGGAATTTAAAGGAAAGAAATAATATTGTAAACATTTATTAAAATTATGTAAAGCAAAAATGACGAGTACTTACAAATATTTTCTTTTGTATTATTATTACCTATATTGTAATTCAATTTAATTCAATTTATTATTTGTCCAATCACTGAAATTTGTATTCTCTTGGGCAAATACAGAAATAAATAATAATAACAATATTAATAATATTATTGATTAATATAACGATATAAGTTCGATTTCGTAGAACTATGTCTTTATATTATTTTTTAAACATAATATTCTTCGAAATTAATAGATCTTGAGTACAAAATTTAAACTAAAACATCAATTATTTTAGTAACTAGATAAGATATTTTAACTTTCTTTATAGCCAGTTGAAGCATCTCTATTTATGAATTGAATTGCACGTTGATAAGAAAATCCATTAATTTTTGAAAATTTTTTAACCAGAACTTGAACCTTGAATTGTCGTGTGATATTCTTTTTAAAAGGCAACTTTCGCTCAATAGTTTTGAAAAATAAATTAAGTTTTTCTAATACGACTTGATTAAACAACAATAATTTACTTTTTACAAGTTTTTGGAGAAAATATTCTCTTACATAATTTGCTTAATGATTTATAAAAACATGTTAGGTTCAAATTCCCTAAATATATGAACATTTATTCAATTCTTAGTAAGATTAGTGGATTTTTATTTGATCAAACTCACTTAATTCACACAAATTTTAATTTAAACGGAATATTCTGTAAAATTCATTACACAATTTCAACGTTGTAATAATTTAGAAAACGCGTATTAAAATGTTTCCGTTATAATATCCTTTAATAAAGTATTATTTATTTCTCTGTAAACATAATGAACTTTTGAAAATGATAAACAACTTATAAATGCACGTAGATAAATAACACGGATTTACGACAATATGGTTGGGGTTTTTCATTGTTGTTCTTTACTAATGTGGGTACGCTGAATCCGAATCCGAGGCCCGTTTCTTATCTCAAAGTAGTCAAAGTAGTCAAAAAGGCATTTTTGGGCCCCTAGTAACTAAAATTCCCGTGACTTCTAGACGGGGGCAATGGCGCATTTTGAGGCACAGATCTATACTTTTAAAATAAAAAAGAGAATACAATTATCCTGATTAGTTTTTGAGTAATCTTAAAAACCGTGAGCCATGTTTTTGTTCTTGTTTATTGGGGGAGAGTCTCGAAGAGGAGGACGTTTTAGTCGTGTCTATCTTATTTATAAGCAAATATATTATTACTGCATTTTGTATTTGTAATTTGTATGATGATGAAGAAAGAGGATCCCTACAATAATGATAAATTTGCTTGTATTATCGCAAATTGCGATTCGCAATCAAAATTCAATCGTCAATTGATAATTTCAAATTTCCCCGCGAAACGACTAACAGCCGTGCTGACGGCTGTTTGAAGGCGTTTATTTTGACTCTAGTGTTATTTTTTTTAATTTTAAGGGCAAAATAATTAAAAACATAGCCCAAGGTTTTTTAGATTGCTCAAAAACTAAGCGGGTTATTAGTATTCTCTTTATTGATTCTAAAAGTATAGATCTGCGCCTTTAAAACGCGTAATTACTCGCCGGCCAGAATTCACGGGAAGTTTAGTTACTGGGGGCCCAAAAATACCACAAATAGCCCATTTTGACCACTTTGAGATAAGATATCTCAAAATCTGGAACTTTTTGCCCAAATGAGCATCGGATTTGAATTCAGCGTATCTAAATTAGTGAAGAACAACAATGAAAACCCACTTAACCAAGGGATGTTTTAAAATCTGTTTATCAGTGTTATCAGTAATAAAAATTTTATGTGAATGTTGAAATTTTGTTGAGAAAATCTCCCGATTTATAAAGATATTTTGCGAAAATTTAATATGCTATTGAATTACTTTAAAATTCACTGATTTTGTTGTAAAATTATTTTCGGTTAGAATAAATTATTAGTTGACATTTTATCAAAAAAATAAAGAATATTAACCCAATAATTCTGAAAGTTGATTTTAGGTAAAATTCAGCACTTCTTTTATGATTTCGTTAAATGACTTATTATATTTCATACTGGGAATTTATCTTTTGAATATTCATACTGGATACGCTGTAAATTTTCAGACATTTGTCAATTTTATAACAGCGTTTAATTTGAAGTTTCTACTCCCAGATTAAGCATAAAGCAAAATTTCAAGTTTAGTAAAGCCTGAAAATTTGGTTTGGTCGCGCCAAACCAAATTTTCAGGCTTTTCTAAACTCTAAATTTTACATCATGCGCCACGCGTGTAAAACAATGAAATATTGTGATGTTAGAAATACGCTTACAAATACATTTTTAAAATGAGTAATAATCAAAATATTGACATTTTTCTTCACACATCCACAATATATGTCAACTAATATAATGTATCAAATTATCTTGTTTAGTAATTTAATAAGAAAAAATGTATATTATTGCATCACTGACGTTGAATGGGTTTATTGAGAATGTATTTAATCATTAATTATTTCAGAGCATTGTAATAATCAATAAATATCATATTTAAAATAACTCAGCTAATTTTATTTGTAAGTTTGAACTATAGTGGAAAAAGTAAGGCGATTTATCATTTAATCAAAATTGACAAACTTTGTCTATTTATTTACAAATTTAATGATTTTCCTTTATTTTATTTATGAAAATTTAGTAAATTTTCTTCGTTTAAACGGAAAATAACCTATTTTATAAAAATAGTGTTTATTTTTATTAAAATACAAAACAATAGTTTTGATTTAAAAAAAAACAATTTTATAACAATTAAGTCGCTAACAGAACAATAGCCTTTTATTTCATTCTCCTATTTTTCAAGACTCATGAAGGATCCCATAAATCCCTCCCCCCTATCTACGCCATTGCCCTGAGAATATGCCAAACCAATGTCAAAATCAGTTTGGATTTCACATATTTTATCATTATTCTTAAAAGGCATATTGTGTTTTCTGTTATTTGGACGAATAAACTTGGAATAAAACGGTAATGCCTACATCCACTATAGCTAATTAACTTTAATCAGTGATTAGTGGTTCTTAACAACACAACCATTTTATGCACAAATTGTTTACACATTGCACACAGAAGTAATTATGTGTTAGAATTAAATCTATTAAATTAATGAAATTAAATTTGACTACTGGGTTTACAGTGTTTACTACAAAAAATTATACTCCTTACGACGCATAATCAAAATTTCAAACATAAAAACCAACAAAGCCAACACATTCCCAATTGCAAAAATTACAAACACCAGACTAACATGCTTCAACGTGATATCAAAAAACTCTTCCTGCCTCTTAACGAAACGCTCCTTGACACGCGACCATTTTAAAACCAACCCACTCTCGAACATCCTGATTACCAGTTCATTGATCCTCTCGAAAAACGGCGAGCCTTTCTTCACATACAGCTCGTGTTGCGGATAATGAAAACGCCGCGGGTTGTATAATAATCGACTCAAATAGAGATCGTCGTCGGGGATGAATTTTTGTTTTAATTTTCGAAAATTTGGATCTTCAGGTTTGGATATTGCTATTAGCCAATCAGCCCGGTCAGCTAGGATCATATCCGAATTCGCTAGTTCATTGATAATGGAAATTTGTTTGTGCAAGAGGAATGAGATTAATAAATTGCTGTAGCTGTTAGCTATTATAAATGATGAAATTAGTAAGGGGATGTAGAAGCATTTTGCTGCGCGTTTCTTGGGAGGTTTAGGGTAAACCAAAATAAGCATGCCTAATACTTGTAGTAGAGCTTCGATTAGATTAATTTGGTTTTCGCGATTGATCACCACGAACCAAAACAAGGCGCTTGTAATTAAGCAAATTAATACACCAAGCCATACGGTGTGAGAAAAAATTAGGATTAAATTCTTCCAAGGACTCACTGGTTTGGCAATTGGGACAAAAATAACCGTTTCCATGTTCGTGAATGAGAAGCTAAAATCAAAATCGTAAGCCGCTGCTGAAATTTGCGCTGGTCCTAATAAAACATCCGCATGTCCATTATGGACCAACCTAAAGAGCCCCAAAAAACTTCCATTAGGCAATTTGTCCATCATGTTATGATAACTTCCATTCGGTAAAACAAAAGTAAAAGTTAGATAATTGTGTTTAACCACGCTTGGAGTGAATTCCATTTTTTTATAATCTCACGCCACATGAACATAATTAAACCAGTGTTGTTTTCCAGCGACTCTGGGCCAATAAACGGTATGAACTAAATATAGCAAAATGACAATGGGCATTTATTTAAAACCAGCAATTTTTTATTCAATTTAACTCCTTTACAAGGCACTAGTTTAATATGATTAATATAACTGCATTCGTTTTCAAAAAGATTGTATACATAAATTTCATCTTGTACATACACTAAAACATTGATCAACCTTGCTTTCCACAGAATTTTAAACAAAAACTTTAACTCTTTATCTTCAATCATAGATAACCCTTTTTCATCAATAATATATTTGAGATTGTCCATTTTTATTATTAAAATCATTTGTGATTGATTAAACCAACAAATTGCAATTTAAACAGGAACGTTTCTAAAAAGGTAAAATCATCGTTTAAGTAATAAATGTAAACATTCGATTTTTCGTTATTGATGGAGATTGTTATGTTTTCGTTTACATTATAAATCATTTTTGTAAATCATTGTGTGAAATTGATCAAATCATTTGTCGCGTCGTTCTCGAAAATCTCAACCAGGTGTTTTCTGTTGTTTTCCTTTAATACAAAATCAACGCATTTTTGGAAATTACCCGATTTAGTATAATTAAGTGTATTATTTAGAAACACTAATAACGCTAATAAGAAACGCATTTTGTGTAATTATGAGACCTGAATAATTTGACCTGAATTGTCACATTTTGTATGTACAGGTAAGTAAATATAAAAAACATACACCAGTATTATTTGGAACTAATTGTTTCAATAAGTGTTTGAGTTAGTCTTTTCACGGCAAAATAGTTGTAACACTAAAACACTTTTTACTTTGTTTGTATTATAGTTTTGTATTTAATGCATGTAATGTATTTAATTTAGTTTGTCATTATCAAAGTTGATGAAATTATTTGTATATATTATTTATATGAAATTAGTTGTAGCACAGTATATATATATATATATATATATATATATATATATATATATATATATATATATAGTTAGTCTCTATAAAATTTGGTCTCTATAAAATTTGGAAACAGTGTTTGGATGCCGCTGTAGGATGCGAATAATTAGTCTATATGGTATAGTCGGCAATTTTACTCTGACGCCACTTTCTGACCATACTCTCTCCTCTCTCTTTTTCTACTCGACTACCAGTTCTCCCATAAGCATGGGCTCCCCTTGGTTGTAGCTTGCGAAATTAATCTCGGCACGCTTAATATTTTTCTACTATATTTATTGTGACTAGTGCATCACAATAAATATAGTATGTGATGATAGCGTAAACAAATATTTTTATAGTGGCGGCATTAAAGTTTATTCAAACAATTTGATTGTTTGCTAATGATATATCATTATTAATAAATGTAAGTACATTTTATTTACCGCATAATTGCTTGAAGTGTCCTTCGGGAGCCATTGAATAATTTATTAATCGTTTTGTAGTTTTTAGTGTTAAGATAATAAAATATAGATGTAAAGAAAGTAACACAAATACAATTGATTAAAGAAAAATCTTTTGAAAAAAATTGTTATGTGTCCACTTTTCCCGTTAAGGATATGATAATTTAAAAATCAACAATATGGAAAATTGGCTCAAACTAAATTTATTCTACTTTTATTATTATTATTCCAAAATTATTTACAAAAAAGGTAATTCTTGCATTTTTTGCTAAATCTCAGTAAATGTTGATCACCATCGCATCTATGCGTTATATATTTTTAACTTTACTGTAAATCAGTGGTTAATACGCGTACCGCATGAAGTAAAATTTCGAGTTTAGAAAAGCCCCGTGAAAAATGACTTAGAGATTTGAATTAATGAAATAATCGAAATTCTTTAGTACGGTTGGAAATCATTTGACAACTATTAAGTCATGAAGTTGAATATGAGTAAGCGATATTTAGAAAACTAATTAAAATAATACGGTTTCAATGAAACGTGTACATTTTGTAACCTAAATTTTTGATCACCCCTCGTACATATAACGTAATTTGAAAAAAGTAGATATATATTGAATATTTTATCAGACATGTCTGAAAAGCATTGACATTTGTACTATATTGACAGTTAACTGGAGTCGGCGCCAGCCGACATTTAGAGTATAAACAGTTGACATAAGTCGGCGGTAGCCCACATTTAAACTATAACATTTAAACAATCGTGCCAAATTGACACAAGTTTGAATTTAACTATAATGAGATTAATATGTTATTTTTTTGTGAGAGTTACACATTTTAACGTTTGTAACATATTTTAAAGTAGTGTCCTCCACTCCCAGACTAAGCATGAAGTAAAATTTTGAGATTAGAAAAGCCTCGCGTAGAAAATTTGTCGAGGGTCGCGCAGCGATCCGGGACAAATTTTCACGGGCTGTTATTAACATTTAGATGTATATTTCACGCTAGTGCCTAAAACCTTCAAAGTTTGTAGTTTTTTTAAAGAAATAACTAATTTTAAAATCTATTGCTAACTTCGAATTCGTACATTAAAACATTGACCGATGTAAACTGGATCGACCGCTCGTCGTTCCGTTATCTGCCTGATTGATGTCATTACATCTAAAGTAACCATGTGCTTAACTAAAGACTGTACTACATGTGTATTAGTGTTTAATTAAAAACAAACACGCAATAAATAGTTTTCGTTTCTTAAAGTGTGTATACAGTTTTCTGGCAAACTGTATGTATTTGTTTATTTTTAACTTCTTCTTTGTTAGTTTTCACTTGTTACATTTAAATTGCTTTAAGATTCTATATTCTATGTAGTTTTATCAGTACGATTAAATAATAATAATATTATTTTTTTTTTATAAATATTATTTTTATATCAAATACCAATTTAATAAATATAACATATAATTGAGCCAATATAGTCAATTCTGACTAAATTGGGTTAACATATGAACAATATATCAATGCCTCAGCTCACAGATGTGTTAGGTGCTTCAGAATCTGTATACACTTAACACATCGTGAGCTAAGGCATCGATATATCAAATATATATTAGATATATTGGAAATATGTATTTAAATATCACCAATAGATAAAATATATGTTGAGGATATATATGTTACCAATATTGGCATAATCCTTGGAAGATTTAAACATTCCAACATTGGGGATATATTGTAAATATATCAAATTTATATATCAAAGATGTATTTTGAATATATATCAAAGATGTATTGGGAATATATATCAAAGATACATTGGGCATATATATGTTGCCAATATTGGCCTAACCATCAAGGATATGTTAGGGATATATATCAAAGATATATTGGGGATATATTGTAAACATATATATCCCTAATATATGCTACTAGGGTTGTTAGACTACATTATTAAATAGATTAATTAAAGGCTAACTGTGCATCCTGTAGCATACAAATGTTGCAATAATAAAATGTTCACATTTTAATTTAAAAATGTTTGCTGATTGATGCATCATTTTAGAGGTGTTAAGGTGGAGTACGGCTAAATTGACGACGCAGGGGCGTAAATAAAATAACAAGAGAGCGAACTTGCAGCTCGAAATTAAGATTAACTTCTTCTGCGTTTCGGCGCTTTACTATTTCATATGAGGCAAGATGAAGGAAATAAAAACGTTACTGACTTTTTGGTAAATTGTTGGAATACATGTCTTTATACACAAACAAGCATAGGGTACAACAAGTTTTTTTATTAATCTGATATTTTTTGTACCTATTGATAACAATGTTGTTCATAATTTGTATGATATTTATGGAGGAAATTTACATTCACTTAGAATCAATGTTTAGCGATTGTATACGGTCTTTTTATTTCGACAAAAAATAATTCGCTATAAAAACGTTTTACAAACCAACCTCAACATAAATATAAATTTGCCATAAAGAATTTTTTAGATTGATAAAAGGAGACGCTATTTAATTAACATTAAATAAAACTAGCGCCAAGAGAGAAATTTTTAAAGCTAATGTTACCCATTCAGACTTGGTATGTTCCAGAGACCTGCACGAGTTAGTACAGAATCGGCGATTATATATACAAATACGTGTAATCGTACTCATGATTGCACGATTATAATCGTTAATATTAGTAGAATCGTACGAGTTATCGGTTATACAGGTATGTTTTTTTTTCAACGATTTTGAACAGTAGCTAATTCTTTTAGATAAATCTGTTACATAAGAGATATTATGTTCTTACTTAACATAGCGAAGAACAATAAATATTTGCAAAAATAGATAATCTTAAAAGGTGTATGTAATGTAAGGTCTACGTTTATTGCACGCACAATTGTTTTCAGTCATTTTTGGAAACATGTTCCTCCGCCGGCTTGGGAGAGGTTCAACATTTTTATGGCGTCAGACTTCAAAATGTTACTCCATCAAGAATTGACGTGAAAGAAACCTACTATACCTATGTGTCTAGATCAAGAAGAAATGTTTAGCACAATCAATTAATTACATAAAAATAGAACAAATGAAATAATTTTATACTGTAATTTATTAACTGTTAAATTTTAATAGATAACTATTATTGTTATTGAGTAAATATTATTGAGTAAATTTAATAATGTTTTGGCCTGCTAATCACCCTAGCAGTCGACGGCGGTAAGTATTTCAGTCCTTTGACTGAAAGGAGTCCAATACTTCATCCGTAAATGGATTTTTGCTCTCACTACAAACAAACTTAAGTTCAGGTATGTGAACATTTAACTACTTAAATCGATACAATCCGAACTGATAAATACTAAATCAGAAAAAATAACCTCCGAATTAGCACTCTTAATAATCAATAATTAATTTCATTAATGACTGTTATAAATACGATTCATTTTTTAATATTTCGATGTGGCCATGGTATTTATTTAATTATTATCGTGTTCGTACTTTTTTTTCTCTTGTAGGAAAAATGAATAATATGAATTCAACACAAAAATATTCAATTTAATATAACATTACAACATCACATAAACACGATATACTTATAATAAACATACAGCGACATTTTCATTTAAGTATACATATCCAAGTGTACAAACTGTACATTTTCAGGCACTCGTTGTTTTTATAAAATACTAAAATTTAGGTTTTAACGAGTGTTTAAACTCCTAGATTGAGCATGAAGTAAAATATCGAGTTTCGAAAAGCCTTAACATTTAGTTTGGTGGCGATAAAACTTTTAGATCATATGGTATATCATGCAGTATTGTAAACGGCATTGGCTTAGTAAATTCGGAGAACACTATATATACGAGTGATATCACAACGAATGACACTTCTGAAAGTTCAGCGGAAATAATACATTTCTGAATCATGTTTGTACACTTTCAAACATAAAAATGTACTAATGTAGGGATGTTTTTGTTGCCAACCCCGGACACTTGAGATTGATTACCCAGAATATGACAAAGGGTCTTGGCTAATGTGTAGAACAGAAGTACTGATATATTTTGACCGATTCGGCATGCGCTGTTGCTTAATAACAAATGTCATACGATACTAAAAGTTTAAGTAAAATTTTTATTTTTGATTAATAATAACAGCCCTGTCATGATTATGTTTAAATTGTAATCGCCTATTACTAATCGGCGAAGGTATAAGATGCGACGATTCCGCTTTGAAAGTGAGGCTTTGAAAGTGAGGTTTTGATCACCATTTTCACAACTGGAAAGTCGCATTTCCGGTATTACACTTTCGGAACGAGTCATGTAAGTTAAAACCACGCTCGCAAAACCTAAGTTAGCAGCACTGATAAAGTTAACAGCTGAACTGTTAGTTTCAGTTGAATTATCATTTTATTATGAAATGTAGAAGTTGTGGATTTTAAAGAATAACAAAAAATAATGTATTTGAAGAAGTTTGCGGAAAGGGTTGTTGGTTTGAAGATAACAAGTGAATCCGTTACAGTTGTCTCTCTGTATCGTAGCTTACACCGGTAGCTTAATCATGACAAGCTTATTCAGCACACAATATACCAATTATAATAGTAAGGAAAGCTTCGTAGTTCCACTTACGAACATCAGGTAGCGTGTTAGTGCAACTCGCACGTGCATCTCCCCACCACCACGACTACCACAATAATACCACGTGCAGCAAAAACCGTCCACGCGTTCTTGTTAGTGTTGTAAATTCCAAGAAAAGTTTTGTGAAAATATCATTATGGCTGCTTCGAAACAGATCACGAAATGCTGCGTTCCACAATGCAAAGATAGTGAAAGTAAAAGGCACCGTTTCTCTAAACGATACCCTGAAATCTTTGAAAAATGGGTAGAACATAAAAAAAAAAATTGGACTACGAAATTATTTCCTTTGATCAAATGTACACAAAATTCTTTGTTTGTAAATCCCATTTTCGCCCTGAAGACATCATGCCGGCAAAAAAGGAATTAAAACTGTCTGCTCTTCCGAGTTTGAATATTCCTGGTAAGTAATTGTTATTTTTATTTTATTTTTAATTCCACAAATGTGATTGATTCAGTGAACTTATAAAATGGAGAAATACATTTCAATTATATAAATTAAAGTATCTTTAAGTGGTGATTTACAATTTATTATATAAAAGGTTGAAAACAATCAGCCTTAAAATACCCATTTTCCCATTTAATTAGTTTGAATTATTTTCTAAATTTAATCTCTATACTACCCTTTATTGTTCTGGCACTTATTGTAATCATTTGAAAAATCTCTAAATTAAACATTTAATTTCTAGGTTTCTCGGATCCGGAAGCTCTCCTTTCATCAGAAGATATTAAAGTACCAGGGACTTCAAACATCGAAGAGTATGCCGGAATAGAAGAGAAGTGTATTATAATTTAAGATTAATTTTAAATTGTTATTTTACTTTATGGATGTTATTTGGGTGAATCATATAGTAATTAAAGAAACAGTATTTTAAAATACCCACATTATTAGTTTTTAGCAAAAAAAAAAACTACATTTATTTTTTCCAATACAATTAATGGACACCACATCTTAATTTGCCAAATATATTTTACCTATACAATAATGAAGCAAATTGCAAAGGTGCAAGGTGCGTGTCACAGATGAGTGAGAACCAAATGTTTTAATAAATGTTATATTGAATAAATACAGTGTATACTATGCAAGGATATACTACCGGTACATGGTACAATTTAACTGTTTGTGACTTAAAAGTAAGTGATTGAAAGCCTAAATACATATTAACTCACATAACCTAAAAACGAATTCCTAGTCATTAATACTCTCCGGCCTATTTAATCCACACTTACCGTGGTGTACTTTCCTAATTTGTTTGTCTATGCAGTAAGTCGTCACGAAAGACCGCATGACGTGAAGGGTGTCTATGTCTAAACCCTATTAAAATAAATCCCATCCAATTGTTTCTATACCCTACTTTAATACGTGTTATAAACTAATTAATTTCTACACTGGAATTAGCCTAAGTCGTAAAGCGGTCGGTTAACACTGCAGAGGTCCCGGGTTCGCTACCCATACAAGCAAAATAAAATATTTTTATTCTCGTTATATACCCAATGACATTAGAAGCGTAACACCAAAAAGAAATGATTTTTTTGAATTCATATTTTAGCAACAGAGTGACTATATTTAAAGCATACATTGATAACAATTTCAACCTTGTGCCTTTTATATTTATTGTGCAAAAAAAATATATTTTACTTTTTCTTTTTTGATAAAACTATTTATATGAGCTGTTTAGTACAGATGTTTTTAGATTTCGTGTTTCCGTTGAGTGTGTTAAGCTTAAATAAAATGCCTCGAGTCCGAAGACGTCCACAATATCACCATTTGAGCGATTTTGACCGGGGTCGAGTTGTTGCTTATCGAGATGTCGGTATGTCCTATCGCGAAATTTCCCGCCGTATTGATTCCACTGCAGCAACTGTAATACGTGTGTATCAGGTATGGACAGAAGAAGGTAGAGGAGCAAGAAGAAGACCAATTGGTCAACCAAGGTGTACCACAGAACGTCAAGATCGGCGCTTAAGACAAATGGCCCTGCGAGACCGTTTCGCTACTACGCGTCAAATCGGTGATCAATGGATTGGCGAGGAAGGTAGGCCCGTTAGTATGCGAACCTTATATCGCCGCATTCAATCCTTTGGGCTTCTTTCGTACCGTCCAAGATTAGTGCTTCCTTTAACAGCGAGACACTGTGCCAAAGATGGACTGGTGCAGAGAACGGCAGTTTGGGGGGCTATTGCTTATGGTAGTAGATCACCTCTTGTATTCATTCGAAGCAGTATGACAGCTGCGCGTTATGTTGAAGACGTCATACGACCGACTTTGTTGCCTTATTTAGATGGCCGCCCAGACATACTTTTTCAACAAGATAACGCACGTCCCCATATTGCTCGTCGAACTATGGACTTTCTTAATGAAGCTGGTGTTAATGTTTTGGCGTGGCCGCCCCGTTCGCCGGATTTAAATCCCATTGAACATGTGTGGGATATCATGGGAAGAAGAATATTCTCTTTGCACCATCCTCCACAGACTCTAGCACAGTTGATCGATGAAATTCAAGTTGCTTGGAACGAGATGCCTCAAGAAGACATCGACCATCTCATTTTGTCGATGCCCAGACGTCTACAGGAGTGTATACAGCAAAGGGGTCGCCAAACACATTATTAATTTTTTTAGATTGTTTTTTAATAAAATGTCTTGAAAATGTAATCATTTTATTCTTGATGTAAGACTACCATACTGGCAAAAAATTAAGTTAAAATAATAACTCATTCTGGGTGTTACGCTTCTAATGTCATTGAGTATACATTAATTATTTACTATGAACTTAGAAAATATCCCTGAAAATATTACACTTAGAGATGCTGTTAGGTTAATTCTTACTGAAGGAAAGAATCATATAAGAGTTGTCTAACGAAGCAAATAATTTAAAAACACATATTAATTTAAAAACTGAAGAATACGCAGCTAAAATACAAAAACTGGAAGAAGAAAATTCGCAATTTAGACAGATAATTTCTAGGTTAGAAAAATCGAAAAAAAAAATAATTTAATTATTTATGGACTAGATGAAAACATCAAAGTAAACGATATTGCTAATGTAATTACAAGCAAACTACATGTAAATTTGATAGACACAGATATTAGGAATTGTTACAGAATTGGCACCTACAAAGATCAGTTTATGCGTCCTGTTAAACTCGAACTGCTAAATTACACAAAAAAATTAACATTTTCAAAAATTGTCATCATTTGAAGAACACCAATATATTTATTAACAACGATTTAACAGAGGCTGAACAAGCTGAACAAAGAGTGTTACGCATACACCTAAAGAAAGCTAAAGGTGTAGGTTTAAATGCCAAAATAAAAAAGTTTACATTAATCGTTAATGGTGAGGAATATACTTCTGAGCAACTGCTGGATGAAGAATATATGCCTGCTCATACCCACGATATGTGTATAACTTCTGCTCCAACGACCCCAATACCTACTGATAATAATAACTCACGTAACAGCAGAATCGTCATCAACAAAACTTCTTTCACACACTATAAAATCAACTTTGTTAAAAGACAGTTTAGATACTAATCTAGGAAAAAACCACAAAAAATTGCAACCTTCTAGAAAAGCAAAAAACATAACATAACATAATTAGAATAGTAATTTCGGTGCATAATTTATTCGTTTTGTCCACTCTTTATTTCACCTGATTTATGTTCATAGTATTATCCTAGAAGATGCTGATAGATAAATTAAAAATATATCATCCTAATGTGAGATCATTGATAAGTCAATTTTCGGATATCAGGAACTGCATACTAAGTAGCAAAGCCGATATTTATGCAATTTCCGAAACATGGCTATCGAATGATTTACCCGATGCAGCAATTTATATTAATGGTTTCAATATTAAACGCATAGATCGTAATGGCCGAGGAGGTGGTGTTCTGCTCTATATTAGAAATACTTTGAATTTTAAAATTATACCATCCAGTACTCACGACTATATTGAACAGTTATGGATAAAGCTGAAATTTAACTAAAAATATCATGTGGAGTGATCTATAGACCACCTAATACTGAAATGGATAACTCTCTAATCGAGTTTGAAAACACCGTTTCAAATATTGCTGCGCAATCAGATATGATATGCTGTCTTGGCGATTTTAACATTGACATGACTTCGATGCATGCACATGTTAATAAATTCATAGATGTTTTCGAATCTCTCAGTCTCAAACAACTGATAATGGAGCCTACTAGAATAACTGCAACATCTGCAACTACAATTGATCTTATCCTTGTAGGTAGTGAGGATAAAGTTTCGAAAGCTGGTATACGCAAAATGCATGGACTATCGGATCATGATGCAATTTACTGCGAACTCTTGATTTCCAAAACTAAAAATTGAAATATCTTTCAGAAATCTTATTAGTGATAACTATAATGTATTTTCGCACGCTTTACAATTAACACCATTTCATGAGGTTTTCTACATACAAGATATCGATAAAAAAGTGGAGTTGTTTAATTTTCTGGTAATTCAGCTTTTTGATACTTTTGCGCCACTAACGACGCAGAGAAGAAAGAAAACCCGACTCCCATATATTACGGATAATATAATTTTGATTATGTCATTGCGGGAAAAGCATTGTGGAAATTCAAAAAAACAAAAGATTCTAAGGACTTTATAAATTACAAGAACCTAAGAAATTTAGTAACAGATGCAGTAAGATCAGAAAAAAAAGCTTACCTAACCTACAAAATAAAAACTACAAAACCCGAAATAATTTGGAAGGAGTTGAAACATATGGGAATAGTGCTACGCGGACGAAACGTAGTTCCACCAAACCTAGCGGACTGCAATAGCATCAACTCATTGTTTTCAGAAGCATCGGGAAAAATGCCTGACACTATTTCAGAGGAGGTACTTAATCTCTATAAACATAACTTGAAGAGTGACGCACAAACAATGTTTTCCTTTTCTACAGTCTCCAAATTTGACGTTATGATGTATCTAAAAACCATAAAATCAAATGCGTCTGGTGCTGATGATATTAACATCCAGATGATAAGACTGTGTTGTCCTCATATCCTACCTATAATAACACATATTATAAACTGCTGCGTAGAAATGAATAACTTTCCATCCACATGGAAAAAAGCGTATATCATTCCTCTGCCAAAGAATTCCAACCCTGAAACATATTCTGATCTTAGACCGATCAGTATATTACCAGTACTTTCTAAATTATTAGAGAAGATTATCGATGTCCAACTTAGAAAATACATCAATCACCAACAGCTTCTACCTCAAACTCAGTCGGGATTTAGAAGTGGCTACAGTTGCAGAACTGCCCTTTCTAGTGTTACAGATGATTTTTTTGATTCATACGACAATCAGCGCGTTTCAATTTTAGTACTAATAGATTATAGTAAAGCCTTCGATACGATTAGTCATGAGATTTTGTGAGTTATTTTAAAGTCATTTGGTCTTAACGATGATGCACTAATGTTATTGGAGAGCTTCTTAACGAGCCGCACTCAACGAGTTACCTTGAATGGAGGCTTCAGTCAAGAAACATCAATTATGCGTGGTGTACCGCAAGGCAGCATATTGGGACCACTCCTGTATGCAGTTTACACTTCCAGTTTCGGTAAACATATAAAAAATTGCTGTGCACACTGGTATGCAGACGATACACAACTGTACTGCTCCACAAAAGCAGCTGCTATCAAAACTTGTGTAGAACAAATTAATGAAGACATTCACAAGTTGATAGAAATTTCAAACCTACACCATCTCCAGATTAATTCTAAGAAATCTAAAGTAATTGTCTTTGCCCACTCTTTGGTGTATAATACAATTATTAACCAGGTGCAGATCCTTGTTAATGAGGATATACTCGAAGTGACTACCGCGGAACGCAATCTTGGGTTAATTTTAGACCGAAACCTCAGGTTTCATGAACATGTCAATAAAACCTTGCAGAAAGCTTATATAAACCATAAGCAGCTATACAGTAATCGCTTTGTTCTGAACCAACGTTTAAAACTGAAACTTTGCGATTCGCTTGTACTTTCCCATTTTAATTACTGCGATCACATATATGGCCCATCACTTGTTAGTAATGATGTACGAAGAATACAGGTAGTACAAAATAACTGTTGAGATTCATTTATGGCTGCAACAGAAGAGAACACATCTCTCACAAATTGAAGAATGCTAATTGGCATAATATGGAACAGAGGAGAACGATACATGAAGCTTGATTTTATTTTCGTATTATTAAAAGCAAAACACCGCCATATCTTTACAATAAAATTCGGTTTCGAACGGATGTCCACAGCATTCACCTACGTAGGAAAGATTCTTTGTCAATTCCGAGGCACAAAACACAAATGTTTAAAAGGTCTTTTCGGTACAGAATAGCCCATGTTCTGAATAAGGTTCCTATCGACTCCAGTTACTCATTATCAAAGTTTAAAATGAATTATATAGAGTATTTAAACAATTAAAATTATATATTGCTTAATATATAAATTATCTATTTTTTTATTATACGTATTATTTTATAAGTATTTTTTTTAGGAATAGTCGGCAGACTAGCTGGTGAACACCGAGCTAAGGCCTATTCCTCTTGTAACGTATACATATATATATATATATATATATAGAAAAGAGACGTTCGGAAGACGGATCCTAACAGGGCATTCGACCAAAAAAGGAGGCAGAAGTTGCTATTGTAATCTACTTTATTGTTTACCAAGCTTTCGGGACTGACTTTGTCCGTTCCTCAGGGTTACACTATAACAAAACAATGAGTTTGGATTTGATACATTATCTGACTGTAAGTGTGGTGTTAATTGCTTACATTTGAGAATTGTGAACTAAACTGGTGTCATCGCACCGACGGTATTTACTATGCATTATAATTACAACGATTGTTTATTTTCATGGCACGTGTGCTGAGGGCTGATGTGAGGTTAAGTTAGCGTTGAAATTGAAAAAACACATATTGTTGTTGCAATAACACATTAAAAACACGTAACTAATTAGAACTGATTAAAATGGAGCATTGTTTGTTGTACTGAATGTTGTTTAAAATTATAGAAGCCGCCGCATCATGAAGTGGTGCAGTGTTTGTGCGAACACGAGTGCGGAAATAAACACAATGGCGGATGCTGGAGCAACAGGTCCCGCCTGTCTCCCTCTCACTCTGTCACCGAGAGAGGAAGGCACACGAGGCCAGGGCTGCCAACTTCGTTACTTACGGGGCGCCCGAGCCGCGGGCTTTTCAAATTCGAAGAATTCGAAAAGACGCGCCGCCCGCGCTTTACCCGTCGTATGCCATGTCTATTTGTTCATTGATAAGTATGTGACTATTATTTCGTATAGGGTACACCTGACGTAGATTTAATCTGTGCGATCGTGCTCGTTATCGCTTGATCAGAAAAGTTGTGAAGGAGAAAGTATTAACGTTAACAAAAATTCAACTAAAAATAAAACTAAATGAAAAGTTACGAGCAGCAATCTACTAGAGAAACCGTATGCAAAAATTATACTGACCCGCCCTTCCCTGTCTCACCCTGGCCGCACCATCTTACCATTTGTTCTAACCTTAGTTGTGCAGGTTATGATCTACCTTAAATTCCTGTTTAAGGAATTTCCTTTTTGAATATTATAAAACGTATTGACCACGTATTGCCAGGAGAACCAGAAAAATCAGGGAGGTTTCGCTGTACTGTGTGAGTGAATGTTACTAGAGTCTAACTTGATAAATTTGTTTTCTAACCTGAGAGGCTGAAGGATAACGGTGCCACCGGCTCGGACCGTGTCATATCTATTAGGTACGAGTAGATAGTGCTGAGCCCTTCCGTGTCGGCCTTGAAATTCATTGCACCCTCACCCGCCTTCTGTATGTGAAACATCTCAAGGAACAAACGACTTTTGTAAAAAGTTGACTGATCTAATATTTCAACATTGTTGAAGTCAGGTGCGTGGCCATCCCTGTTACAGTGGATGGACAGCGCACATGACTTCTTGTTGACTTTGATGTCGCTTTTATGTTGTATTATTCTTGACTTAATCCATTGAGACGTTTGACCTACATACCGAAGGGGGCACTGGGTGCAAGGGACGCCGTAGACTACATTTGACATCAGAGCCGTTGGCACCGGCTCCTTCAGCTTAGTGAAAAATCTCTTAATTTGTGATCCGTATTTTGCAAATCTTATGTTGTCAGTCAACTTTTTACAAAAGTCGTTTATTCCTTGAGATGTTTCACATACAGAAGGCGGGTGAGGGTGCAATGAATTTCAAGGCCGACACGTCTCTGTTCTTAACGTAGTACGACCGTTACTTCTTGTCCTGGTATATATATATATATATATATATATATATATATATATATATATATATATATATATATATATATATATATATATATATATATATATATATATATATATATATATATATATATATATATATATATATATATATATATATATATATATATATATATATATACTAATGTTATGTAATTGAATATGTATTTTGTTTTGAATTTGTTGTTACAATAAGGCGATTATTATTATTATTATTATTATTATTATTATTATTATTATTATTAACTGTTTAATTTTAAGCGCTTAAAACTCATAACAAATAACCATTTCTCATTAAAGTAATGAATATTTAGTATCATTTTTATTATTTTATCAGAAGGCAAATCATATCAATTGTGTAAACATTTAAATTAAATTAAAATGTGGGTTATAAAAAAAACCTTTCGGAACATATCATTTCTTTAAAATAAATTGATGACAAATACTATTTGTTATATCAATGTAATTAAAATTCTAAAATTACGTTGAAAAATTATATGTAATTTATTTATTTACGTAATAATGTATAGGTATTTGCCAATATCAATTCTTTTCAAAGAAAAAATATGTACTGATAGGTTTCTTGTATAACCCAAATAAGTTTGTTTCAACTTTACAGAGTTTACATTATTTGGCAGCATTGTACTTTAAATATATTTACAACATTGATCCAAAAAAGGATTTTCAGTGAAAACCTATCTTCTCTTATGTCCCTATTTGCATACTTGTCTAGTCTTCTACCTGCTCCTCCCTTCCGTTAATCCATTTACATAATTTCGGGGAAATTGTATATTATCCCTTACTAAGAAATTCATAGTTTCATTCAGATCAAAAGTAATCACTGATTCCTGTAATAATTACATTTTATATTTAATATTAGTAATAAGTGATGATTTTTGAACTAAATGAAATTATGAATTTATTTGTAAAAGATAACATACAATTGTCCCAAAATTGATTAAATGAATTAACGGAAGGGAGGAGCAGGCAGAAGACTAGAAACGTATGCAAATTAGGGACATAATAGAAGTATTTTCCGGGTAGGTTCCATAAATATGGAAAGAAAAAATATACGAAAAAGAACGTGTATTTATCACACATTCGTGTAACGTTATCCAAGCGTTTCGAACAGACGCAGTGTTCGCGGTAATTTTAAAATTTTACTTTACAAAAACGCATATATTTCTTTCAACATTTTATCATTAAAGTAATTAACTAGTGTCACTCATATATTAATTGTGTAAATATTTAAATGTTTAGTATAAAAATTACATTGTGTAAATTCAAATAAAACTATTTTTTTGTAGGATTTCCTTTATAATCTAAATTACTTTAATTTACCTTTCCTATATTTTAAAATTGTTATTCTTTTGTATACACATGTTAGCACCATTAAGGGATTTCCATTAAAAATCTATTTGTATGAGCTTTTTTAATATGCCTAATTAGCATATTTTTCTAGTGTTATAGCTGTTCTCTTCTATTCCTGTAATTTACTCTTTTGCATAAATGTTTTATAATCTATTATATAAAAAAACTTAATATTATTATAGCATTATGCTTTCAATTTCTTAACTCTAAATAGGCTTGCTTACTATGCTTACGAAGTATTCTACCTCTTTCTTCATTTCGCTAATACATTTTCTTTTTTTTGTAAATATTTTATGATCCATTGCCCAGAAAATTGAGTTTATAATAGCATAGTTACAGAGTAAAAGTGATTTAGTATTTATTTGCTATCCAAACTTTTAAGTCCCTAAAGTAGAAAAAATAATTTCCCCATACCCACAAGTATTACTAGGAATAATCGAGAGAGATATCAAAGTAATGAATTATTAAAATATTTGGAAATAACCCTGTTTGTATCTTAATTTATTTATAGATTATTAACTGTTAAAATATGGACGGATGTCCATCATTTTATTGCATTGGTTTATTGAATCAATAAACTAAATATGTAATTAATAAAGGACATTCTTAGTATATTTTTTATATAAACTGGATAAATACATATTTACTAGAAATAGATTCTAAGGAAACCAAGATATGTAAATATTATTAAATGAATTTCAGAGTCATCTACCACTGCCATTGATGATTAAGAATCGAGGCTGGGCCTTTTACAAAGACTCCGACACCTAATTCTCCAAACATTATATTGAAAATAGGTTTTTAATGTATTGTAATAAAATTTTAGTCACTTATGTAATAGAGTGTGCTCTTTTCAATAAGAAGATTATAAGACTTCCGGTTTTACCGGAAGTCAAGACTAACTTCCTTATGTTAAACAAATGCAATGTTTATTATTTCAAATTAAGATTCTACGTAAAATTCTGTAGAGTAAATCATTAAGTAACATAACCTCTAAATGTTACCCCTTCTTTTAGATAATAGAGATATCCAGGATGCTGTCACTTGTGATTTTCGACTGTTGGCAAAAAAAACTAATTTTAAAGTGAATAATGAAAAAGTCACATTTTTATGTTAAATGTCAAATATTTCGAAAACGGTTAAATTTTAGGGCAATGTTACTTAATGATTATTTTCTCAGAAATATATGTAGACTATAAATTTAAAATAAAAAATATAGCATTCTATTCAAAATAAGAAAGTTCGTAATGACTTCCGGTATAACTGGAAGTCGAATAATGTTGAAAGAGCACAGATCTCATTTAAATACATTAATTAGAAGTCAATATACTTTTAGTGTGAGGTGTCCTTCCATTTTTAATTTGAACATGGAAATATTTTTTTTCCTTGTACTTATCCTTTCTTTATTTTCATTATTTATAGCTAAACGTCGCAGGAGTTTACTGAAAGGCGTGAATGTAATAAAAGCTTCAGAGTTAACTCCAATGGCACATACATTTTACTTAAAATTAAAAGAAATAAAGTGTAACAATGGCGAAACAACAAACAAAAATTACATCATATGAAGAAAGGCCAGCAAATGCCAACAAAATTATTACAGGACACAGTTATGAGAGCCTTTCGAGGTGTGTTAATAATCCAACATACCATTTTATTATGTGTCAGATAAGAAATCAACATTTAAGTGCCCGTTCGAAAAGATATACACTTGATGAAAAAGTATTGGCATTATCTCTGAATTGTGTATTCATCGCTCTTTTGATGAGCAATAAAAATCGAACTTGAATACCCTTAATAAAATTATAATCATTATACAACCTTGCGGCTACCGGCACTGCGGGTGACCAGCGCGGGGGGTAGTTGGACCGGGACGACAAAGACGCTAAATGGTTTGGTTTGCTGTTTCTTCTTCTGCCGGCTCAAAATATACCTGCGATCCTGACCCTTCGCACTATTCAAAGGTCGTGAGTAAAATAAACATATCTTCCAAAATATTTTTTTTTTCTTTCAGCGAAACCTCACACTTTTGGCATAAACATAGTTCTTCGGATGCAAAGCATGCCCTGATCAGAGGTATATTTGTATTATTGAAAATTGCAATAAGATGTTTATCTAACACTTAGGGGAAAGTGTAAGGTTAGAAATAAATTTTAATTAATTGAATTACATTGTCATTTAATAAAACAATATTTACATATGCAAATATAATTTATTTAAAAAAAAATACAGTTAACTAAACATTTTACTAAAATTCTTACATAAATTCCTAACTAATACATTAAAAGTTAAATTTCTGAATCTGAGGAGTCTTCGATTTCGTCGTCGGTATGTTCCATATTAATAATAAATTGAAAATTTGAGTCATATGTATTATATTCCTTTTCCACTCTAATAGTATGTTTCACACATCTCGACCAGTGAAGCGAGATTATTTTTTTCATTTCCATATTGATACTATCTATAACTGTTTTGTTTAAATTCGGTGAAGTGTTATTGTTTCTTAATGTTCGCTTTAATTGGGCCCAGATTAATTCAATTGGGTTAAAAATACAGTGATACGGGGGTAGCCGTACCACCGTATGCCCATGTTTTTCCGCCAATGTGTCAATATAAAATAGTTTATTGTTTGTTTGTGTTTTCAACACTTCCAGAAACTGCGCCTTTGTATAGTTGTCCTCGTAAAATAAATGATTTTTATATAAATAATCAGATATTTCTGATTTTTTACTGGACGTAGTCGGTGCCTTATCAATTTGTCGACTATGGTATGATGCATTGTCCATAACTATTTTGGCCAAATTTGGTATCAATTTATTTCCGAACCAGTTTTCAAATAAATCCGCAGTCATATCGTCATGATAACCAAGGTGGCATTTGGAGATCTGCTGAAAAATTGTTATTCGTTTTCCTCTAGATGAAGGAACTTTCATGAAACTATTAACTGTCTGGTCTGATATCATGTATCATGTGTATCAAACCAAGTTTCATCTAAATAACAAATATTTCTTCCAGCATCTCTATATTTTTGAATTTTCTGTAAATATTCGTATCGCCATTTTTTAATATTTCCCCTTCCATTAGATGTTCCCTTTTGTGGCGAATTTAAATCCATTGTCCTTTAAGGATTTCCATAATGTTGTTGGACTAGACGATATAATTTCCCTTTCTTTCAAAATATTATTAATAATTTTGAGTGTAGGTGCCTTTTTAGCCTTTATTACTTCATAAGTTATTTTTCTAATTTTATTGAATACTTTAGGCGTAATTTTTTTCACAACCCCTTTATCGCACCGATTTGTTATTTGGTCGGTAGGATTTTGTATTATGTGGCTAATTGATCTTACAGAAACATTGGTTAAGCTATTTCCAAAAAATTCTTTACTCCAAGAACATCTTTAAGACCTCGACATACGTCCTTTATAATGCGTTTCGCGTCGGGTGAAAAATTATTATGTTTCGACTGGTTATTTCGTTGGCGGGAACTTGGGATTTCTATAACTAATAAAAACCATTCTAATTGAAAATGTAAAGCCTTGTTCAGAGTTCATTATTTACACCATTTACACTTTCCCCTTTTTTATGTAGTACAAGTGAAAACAATGTATTGAACTTTTTTGGGTAAATATAATCACAATTTTAACGACAATATCCGTTTTGACATCCCTATAATCGATTAAAACCATTTTTTAAAATTTCTGTATGTCCGGCTGGCGGAAACCATTAGAAATATCGACATAAAACTTATCATATTTGTAGGTGCTAAAAAAATTGAAAAATAAAAGTGGTAGTTTACTGTTAGCGGTTATTAAATGTTTCCCGATATTTGGTTAAATATTTACTAAACCAAAAAATTTAATTTTACTAAAACACAATATATATTTTTGTCATAGCACTCTTAATATGTAAAATATGTTCAAAATAATGTTTTCTTTTTATTTAGTTGTCGGTTTATATCTGTGAAAGTATTGGTAATATTGAAAACTGCTTTACATAAAGTAGATAATGAAAAATTAATCATAAATTGTAATCACTAGAGAGCGGATAAAAAGCGTAAAAAATGTGAAATAAAGCACTTAAAAAAGCACTACATTTAGAGAAAAAAAGCATATAAACAGCATTAAAACGGGAAAAAGCATTTAAAAGGCATTAAATGAGTAAAAATACATAAAAACTATAAGATTATTTAGTATTCAATATTAATTAAATAAAACTAGTAATCCTATTTCTTCACTGGTTTATTTGTAATACTAAATGTACATTTCGTTCACCAAGTGAACATTTTCAATAGCTGTACTAAACAGCTAGTACAGCTATTGAAAACGTTCACTTGTTGAACGAAATGTACATTTAGTGTTACAAATAAACCAGTGAAGAAAAAAGATTACTAGTTTTATTTAATTAATATCATCTTCACGTAACTCATACCGTATTATTAGTATTCAATATGCTTATCAATATTTTTTAAATAGAAATTCTACAACTAACAGGTTAGAAATAAAAAAATTTTTTCTTTACGTGTTATGTTATGTGAAGTATTTCAAAATAAAAGGTTTTTCTTTTATACATTTCAAAATATCTACAATTTGATTAAACACATTTAGATCCTTTCTTCAACACTTTATTTTGTAACCAAATGTACGTTTCTGACACAATGTGTCTATTATCAATGGTTTGATACTAAATACTAAAAAATAAAAATTATTTTTTAGTATTCAGTATCAAACCAAAAATTGTGGACACACTGTGTCCGAAATGTACATTTAGTTACAAAATAAAGTTTGGAATAAAGGATCTAAGTGATTTTAATCAAATATTATCATCTTCAAGTAACTCAATCATTGGGTTATCTATTCATGAAAACAATTGACCACTAAATCTTATTCTAAACGAGGGTTTGCCAACCTTTTATTATCTACTTTAAACACTTAACCTAAACAGAAAAACAAAAAATAATTGAAGTAGCTCTCGACGCAGCAAGAATTTTACAATACGTATTGGCACAGAGGAAAGAATAACCAGAGTAATCACGCCTGTAACTCAGAATCCACAGTTTGCATAGTGTAGCCATCTCTGAGGCAATTATCAAAACATCCACCTATTAAAACCTTCAACCAAAACAGTTTCCTGTAATTTTGATGGCGATTTAAGGCACAAAAACATATGTTAAAGGATGATTCGTTCATTGGAATGTTAATGTAAACATAAATATACTCATATTTCAATAGACACATACACCAATTTACTGCTGACTGACAGATGTGAAATAATAACATTATTGTTTTAATGCGTTCAGTTTATAGATAATTTGATCTTTTATATCTCCACTAATATATAGCCACAGAGTAAACAATAATATTGTTTCCTCTGCGATTAAGCAAAGTTCTCCGCCACCGCCGAGGTATTACCTGAAAACTAATTATGTCAATCAGACACGGAACCACGGGGGGTAACTGGGGGAGCTTATAATATAATATTTGAAAAATAAAAACGTGC
This sequence comes from Philonthus cognatus, assembly GCA_932526585.2. Classification (NCBI taxonomy): domain Eukaryota; kingdom Metazoa; phylum Arthropoda; class Insecta; order Coleoptera; family Staphylinidae; genus Philonthus; species Philonthus cognatus. Next base: position 8,813,467 of record OW052249.1, on the reverse strand, counting down.
ACTATGAACGGTTTATTTTATTATTATCGGTGTTCATGAGGGAACAAGAGTGATTAAAAATAATACGTTTTTAAACATCTCATTAAATCAGTGTTTTATACGCGTGGCGCATGAAGTAAAATCGAGTTTAGAAACGCCTGAAAATTTGGATATTTTGTTTATTGTGTAATCAAATTTAATAAATAAAATTGATGATTATTTAATACATATATTGTCTTTGGAATTAACGCCTACAATTTATTGTTCCTATATAAATATTCTTGTAATGAAAAATATTAAAATTAAGTAAGTATGTAATATTTAAGTACACATTTTCCGACTTTCTATTGTTTATAAAAGTTCAATTTGAGGCTATAAACAAGTGTTTTCCACCACCTGGTTAAGCATGAAGTAAAATTTCGAGTTTAGAAAAGCGTGAAAATTTGGATTTGCCGGGAGGCAAACACTGAAACGTTTTTTGTAATATTTTCAAGTTCAAAATTGACATTTAAACGAATTCCATGAAGGTTTACTAAATTAAAAAAAAAGTTAAATAATCCATACAGGGTGTCCCGATTAAGCAGCCCATGCATAGGTATCTTCTAAATGGTAAGAGATAGAGATTTGGTTAAAGGGGAGAAAATATGCAGGACGATGAGTACTAGCTATATCCGTTATATAATTAACAAAACAGTTGAAAGTTCAGACCATACTTATTATTGATGATAGAAGGATAATATTTTGACATAATTAGGGCACTTTTTTATGCTTTTTGATAATATGTAGTCAGATTTATCATAAAGAAAATATTTTCCAATATATATGCATACTAACTTCATTTTTTTATATGGGCGTCAAAGTTGGTCATGAGCTAATTTTATAGATTTTTAATTCTCTTTAATTTGGTATATCATATGATATGTTTATTTTTTCAAAAACAAATAACGCTTTATGTTAGTATTGTTATTGTTATTATTTCATTTATTTTGGTATATTCATAGCCAACTTCAAATACTATGAAAATATCGTCCAGTTTTTCTATTAATGAAAACAAACCTACCATATGATACATCAAATTAAAAAAGAAATGTCTACAAAATGATATCATGGCCAACTTTGACGCCCATATAAAAAATGGTGATGTGTCCATCATAGTACTTTCCCCGTTTAGATTTAATATTTTTGAATTAAATGTAATTAAATATAAATTAATAAAAAAGAAAAAGCAACCGGCGACTGCATTTCAACCCGGGACCTTTCGATAATGAGTCCGGCGCGTTACCGCCTGCGCCACGACACTTCATGGCCTATCGATGTTATAACTAACAATAATTATCTAAAAAAAAACAATATTTTTAAATAACTCCTAAACTAAGAGTGCTATGATGAAAAGTGAATATACAATATATCTTCATTTTTTATTGTATACAATGTTTATTTGAAACATTTTTTAGTTTTGTGAATATCTGGAAAAAACTAAAAAACGCTAAGAGTAAAGTACCACTTCCAGTTTTCCTTTCAAAAAGCTTAAGTTTTAAGTTTCATCTCGATATCTCCAGCGGTTTTTGCTCTATATCGTTCTATCATCAATAATAACCAAGTTATAAAGGAAAATAAAAAAATCGCAAAAATCAGTTTTTTCGCAATGTGCTCTGATGGTTCAACTTTTTTGTTAATATAACACCGGGTATAGTTGGTACTCATCGTCTTGCATATTTTCTATCATTTAACAGATCTATATCTCTTGCCGTTTAGAAGATACACATGCATGGACTGCTTAACCGGGACACCCTGTATATTGAAATTTATTTTCAATCGTAAGTATATATGCGTCTTGAAAAGGACATACTGTATTTTCTTTATAGAGAGCAATGAATCATATTTTTATCACAACTTTTATCGATTTATTTAATATAGTTAATTTTTTTTGTAAAAATAATGCATCATACGACTGTTTGGAAATCCAAAAATCCACTGATAATTTGGTTTAAAGTGTTCGTTTTCAAGTGTTCACTCGCCCCACAGATGATCTAAAAAAACAGTCGAAATTCGTACCCTTCTTATCTGCCTTTGTCCTTAAGCCCTAGAAATCAATTACTAAGGATGTAAAAAATACATAGAAAAATATTTGTAAAAGTACCCTCTTCAAAGTACTTATAGGAAATCGTCAGTGAGAAATATTTTAAGAAAAATAATCAGTATGTTTTTCGCTCTCCAGTGTGCACGTTAACGGTTTCTAATTTTATACGGACAAACTATAATTTAATTAAGTATAGTGAACATTTAGTGTTTTTACATAATAGTTGTAGTTCTAGTGATATTTAGTTGTAAAAATATGGCTAATTATTTAAAATGCGCCTATCGTGATTGTGGCGCGAGGAAAACCGAGGATGTATACTTCTTTACATTTCCTGTAAATAATAGCGAAAGATGTGATCATTGGTTAAAAAATTTTGGTAATATGGATCTCTTTATTTTGTCCGAAAAGAAACTTTCTTCAAAGCGCCTGTGTAATAAACATTTTCGAGCAAGTGATTTTATAAATTACCAACAAAATAGACTGTTAAAATCAGCAATTCCAAAACCATTTGACATAGTATTAAGTGATTCAGATTCCGATTTAGAAGTGTTAAAGCCCATTCACATGTACACCCGAAAATTGGAAGAGGATTTGCCATCTACATCCAAAGAAGTAAGGTTTTTAACCCCAAAAATAAACAAAAATTTTTAAAATATGACATAATAATTTACTTTTTTTATATATCATATCCTTATATATTCGTATACTCTGTACATTTGCGGACATTCGTTGATTCTATAAAAGAGTCTAATTTAAAATTCGAACGAGTGTTTTCAATCCCAGGCTAAGCATGAAGTAAAATTTCGAGTTTAGAAAAGCCCCGCGTAGAAAATTTGTCGAGGGTCGCGCTAGCGACCCGAGACAAATTTTCACGGGGCTTTTCTAAACTCGAAATTTTACTTCATGCGCCACGCGTATAAAATAGTATTATTTCAAATAGTATTATGGAGTTTCATCATGTATCCGCCTCATCAATTAAATACTATAACTATATATTTGGACGTCACAACGCATTCACTGACATATTGTAAAATTCAAAAATACTAGCCTTTATTTGTTCGGTTGATTGACAAATTATATTGAATATCAAATTTTATTTATAAAATCTAGGCAAAAACTTGAAACCTGTTACAACATTTCAAATGAAGTGGATTAATAAGAAATCGTGGAAATTAGTGAAAAACCTATTTAAAAAATCTATAAATATAAAACATGGATTTGTGTTTTCCACTCCCCGATTAAGCATGAAGTAAAATTTCGAGTTAAAAAAACCCTGAACATTTGGATTTGGCGGCACGAGCGAAGCGAGTTCAGGCTTTTCTAAACTCGAAATTTTACTTCGTGCGCCACGCGTACAAGCACTGATTTATTATGAAGTTCAAAAACACATAATCGATCTACTATTTTTGTCAGAAGTATAGTTAAAGATGTGAAATAAATGTACATAATGTTGATATGATTTACCAAAATACCGGTATATTTTTATGAGCAATTTTTGCGATTAACCGGTATGCCGGTATTCCAATCCCTACCTGTATCATATAACTGTATTTATTTTAATTTAAATTGCATTACATGAGAGTAAATTTAGATTTCAATATTATATGTGGAATTAAAAATTGAATGGTGTAGATTCACGCTCGATTTGTATATTTTGATAAAATAAACAAACCGAGCGTCATCATTTTTCGTTCCTTCGGTACCGTTAGAGAGGAAAAAATATAAACACTCCTCTGCGGATCCGATATATAAATGAATTGGGAAGAGTGGGGAAACCTAGTAGTTACTCTAAATCACACGCCTGCTGGGTGAGCCACCTGACAGAGCCGCCCCCCCTGACCCCGCACAGCCAGCGTGAAAACTCTGGTTACTCCATACTCTGTGGTATTGGTGATTATTATGATCGATATTAATATATTTTTGAATAACGTTGGAGTTGGATATTCATTTTAACATTTTCAATTGGTGGTTTGAAGTATTGCAAATTTAATTGTAAAATCATAGTTTAAATGTATAATTTGTGTCATATACTTACGCATCTCTACATTAAATATAATACTTAGAAACCTTCATCATTCGGCGAGATATTTTTCTGGACTGAATCCTGCACACTTTGCTACACGCCTCTTTTGTACTAACACTTACCAATCCCATTTTCCTTCCACAATCACTAATCAACCATCACCACCTGGCTCGACTAAAGTCGGTAGAGTAGGGGGGAGGGGGGGGGGTTATTTTATCTAAATCAAAACAAAAGTAAAGGGCGCCACATGGTTAGATAAACAGATAGCGATGACTCAGTGATGAGTAACCATGAATCTCTAACTGTGAAATGAAAAGAAAATTCGAAGGTCGCAAGGAAACCATCAATTACGTTTTAAATAAGAAAAATAAGGTTTATTGATAATTAATGGTAAAGAAACATAGATTTAGCAAGTAAGGGAAAGGAAATAAATTAATCAACATAAGGGGTACAAATATAGGTGGAAGATATATTAATCCCAAAATTCCTTAACGCAAAAAAATATTAAATGTAGTTTTCACGTTCTTATGGGGTACGTGGTCATGACGTCATACCATTACAAAACTTACCCAAAGATACAAAAAAATATATCCTACAGTATTTTAAATATATTTGTTCGTTTGATTCAGTAGCGCAAAAATAGAATATTAAATTAGAAATCTACTCACAACAAACAAATTACCCAAAAGTTGATTTCCCCGTTAAATATTGACAGATTATGAAATTAGAAATAAATGATTAAAGTGATAATATGAATTTAGAAATTAAAAAAATTAAAAAAAAAAACATGACCTTATTTTTCCGATTGTATCCTCCATATTACGTCACAGTGGATAAATGCAACCTCCGCGAATAGCGTTGATCACGAACTCACAGGACGAAACGGACATCCAATGAAAATGAACGAATCCCTTTGATAAGGAATATCCGACGATAAAATTCGAAGCACGAAGTTCCAAAATTCCAGAAGTTAATTCATTAAGTACAGCGACCATTAGCATCCCTCAAAGTGGTTAATTCCCAGAAGGGCGGCACGGAAATCCACACGGAAAGTCGCCACAGGAATTCAGCACGGCAAAATCGTCACAGAAATTCAGTACAGCAAAATCCTCATAGGAACTCAGTACGGCAAAATCGTAACAGGAATTCGGCACGAGAGACAGCGTAAAACATCGCCAACAGCACAGAAAGGCAAATGAAAAAGGACCTAGAAATTCTCTCAAGCATTAGAAAGGGTTTTTCCAACCAGCAAGCATCAGAACAATAACTCACCTATAATCTAGGGCGGTCCTAAGGAGTGAACTACAGGATCTGAGACATCCGTATGACTACGACACCATGTGGTTACCAAAAAAACCAATTCGAGAAATTCAATCTCCACCAAACAACTCCACGTGGAAAATTTCTCAAATAATTATCCCTCATTCGAGGAAACATTACTGTGTTAATTATTTTACTAATTAAGAATTTCTTCAGACACAATAATCGCAGTTCAATTTTGATTTTCACACGTCCACGTTTCACGTGAAAAAAAAAGACACCAAAAACCAATTCGCAATCCTATGACCTCTGTCCGACCAGAAGAATCTTCCTACGTCATGAATTCAATAAAAATACCAATAAAAAGGCAACCATGTGAATTTACATTCAAAATACCAAAATGAACAGAATAAATTTAGAAAATAAAAAAAACAAGAATTCATTGCCCACATTTCATCTCCGCCACTGGATTACATAACACAGATACGTAACAGCAGTGCTATTACAATAAGTTGACTATTATATAATTTAGTTAGTTCGAGTAATCATAGATGTCGCCACATCATAAATTACAATTCATAAATAGAATTAATTACAGACCTAAATATACATTTAAGTAACAACATATGCTCCCTTCCCTTCAAAGCAGATAACATATCACTATACCGAATCTAATAATTTTCGATCATGTTACTTTTAAAACAGTTGTCTATCTTACCGATACATTCAGTAGTGAATAATGACGGTGATTTGACAGACGCAACAAAACAAAATGATACAAGTGAATTGTTTATAAATCGACTTTGACGGACAAAACCACAATTATCACTCAATACATTATAGGTAAGTAGTCATAGTAATTATTAATTAGAAAATCCAAGTGCAAATATAAACATTCGAACCTAACCTCAAAATCCCATTACAAAGGTTATTCCCGATTAATTAACTAATACTGCTGTATTTCTTTTTAGATTACCGCTACGCAACGTTCCGGACAATAGTGAATAGAATCGAGAATACCGATTGACCCTTCACAGTAGCGTCAGTGTAATATTTAGTTATTTTAAATTTATTTGTAAATAAAGAGAATATAAACCCGATTTATAATTTTTAATTCCTAACAGCGAAAATGAAACGTAACAACTTTTTCATTTTAAAGATTTTCTTTAACTGTCAAAACAAACGAACTACGGGCGATTACAACTATCGAAACAAACGAGCTATATCTTCAAAACGGTGACAGTTGTCTTAGCTCTGTTAAAAATTGAAAACTAGACTGAATTCAGAATTTGTGTTTAATATATTATAAATAGCTATTTATGTAACGAGAAAAAAAAAATAATAAATTCCAATAATTTGAACTAGTTTAGAAAAGCCTGAAAATGTGGCTTGGCCGCGTAGCGCAAAGCCAAATTCTGGCCTTTCTAAACTCGAAATTTTACTTCATGCGCCACGCATGTGAAACACCCAAATATGAAGTTCAAAATATTCTCGGTTATCAATATGTATCTTTTTAATCAATTGTTACAACTATATTATATGTGAGAAAGCAACATCATTTTAAACATGTTTGAAAGTTTTAAACGGTGTTTCAATGAAAAAATAAACACGTTTCGTTTAAAAACTGATGTTCTAATTAAAATGAAAAAACATTTTGTTTAACAACCCCGGTACAAAATCGATTTTTTTGTTTTAGCATATTGCCTATTTATTTAAAATAAGCGTAATTTTTTATTAAAATCAAATATTTTTCAAAACTTTAAGAAAATGCTTTAAATAAGCATAATAATCTAAAATAGGCATAAAAATTAACAATAAGCACAAAAGGACAAAAAAAGCAAAAAAATTCTTAGTGCCAAATTATCACAATTTTCGTGATTCGTATACATTTATAAAAACTCTCTCGATGCTATATATATTAAGCATAAGCATAATAGCTAGAAATCCGCTGTCCAGTAATCACACTTCTTGTCATAGCTTTCGGTTAATAAGTGTTGTGTATTATAAATCAGAATTAGCTTTGCATATTCTCTAGCTATAATGCCTTCTTTTATAGTGCGCTTTACCCTATGAAAACTAATATTACTGATTTTTTTTTTTGTTATTATTTCGAATATTTTAATTCTTTCTTTACACATCCGTCTAAAATTAGTTTGCAATTTTCAATTAATTTAATTTTTTATTTCAAAATTAATTAAATTAAAAAAATCTAAAATATGACTTCATCACAAACGATTTTATGATTATATAATTCTGATATCATATTCTCGTAACATCTATAGTTATAAAAACAACTTTTTCCATTAAAAAATTAATCGTTTATAATATCATTACAGACCATTTTATTAGACAATTAATATTTTTTCAAGCAAGAGTTGACGGTTATGTACCAAAATATATATTAGTATAGCACCACTTTGTGTGCCTTCATAGTATAAAACGATTTTAAATTATAACGACGGTGAGGCTTGAGCGCAGCCTAAATTTAATCGACTCAGGGAATCTCAAAACGCATATATCTTGTTATTCTTTTTATACGTAAAAGTATGATATTATTTTTTTAAAATAACAAAACATGTAATAAATATATTATTAGATATTAAAGAAGTGTTGTTATAAATAAATTAAAATTGTGCAATGTATATTCTTATGTTTTAAAGTATGTAGAATACTATAACATAAATGAATTCTTACAATTTTTAATGCGCTAGACACTGTTATTCTGAGCATGGCTTTAGCGATTTGGATTAGTAAAAATATTTTTAAAATACTTTCAATAATATTATATATTTATATGATATTATTAAATACATACCCTGGTTCTTTACTGAAATTCTAGTGTTGCTATTATCTGCTTCAACGGCGCCCTCAATCAATTGGTTTTGGTCCATGGTGAAACAATTATCCCAGGGTCGCCACATATTTTATCAAAAATCGGTAGTCGTCACAAGCAAAAAATAAACAAAATCCGTGAGAATATAAACTCGTAAGTGAAGTAGGCACAATAAGAAACAATGAGAAAACCTAGAACGAAATATGCACTAACACGCTGATACAATGATGATTTTTTAACCAAGCAAAACGACCTGTACTCACAAAAATGAAACATTAAAAGCTAATTATCACCAATTCACAGAAATACATTCCAAAAATGATTGGAAATGCATACAGGGTTTTCCCATTGGAAATCCAATGGACACCCCTGGATCGGTGTAGGTTTCAGGGAACATTTCGAAAAATATTATTTTTGCTTTCCAAAAACACGCAGGTAGTTATAGATACATTTTGTGCGAGGCGAAATAAAACCGATTAGGATCCTTGTCGGCGCGCACCAACCGCGCTGGTCACCCGCAGTGCCGGTAGCCGCAAGGTTGTATAATGATTATAATTTTATTGAGGGTATTCAAGTTCGATTTTTTATTGCTCAGCAGAAGTGCGATGAATACACTATACAAATGTAGTGGAAAAGGCTATAAGATTCTTCATAAAATATTTGCTTTGCCCTCTCCAAAAACACTTAATAATTTGCTGCAAACAATATTGATGAAACCTGGAATTGATAATCAGATGTTTAAATCATTAAAAGCAAATGTTGAAAAAATGAAAGATGAAGAAGAAAGGGTCTGTGTCTTTGTTTTTGATGAAATTGAAAATCTCCATCATTACTTTACAACAGGAAACAAGATAGTGTAACAGGATTTCAAGACAATGGTACGACGAAAACTGCTTTATTTGCAAACCATGTTATTGTATTTATGGTAAAGGGCATTTTCCGACATTGGAAACAGCCCATTGTGTTTATATTCAGCAGTGGCGCAATTTAATCAATTGAATTAAAACTTTTAATTAAAAACATGTATATATAATGTATATTTTCTGTAAATAAAAATCCAAATAATAAATTTGGTTTTGTTGTGGATGGGAAGAAGATTATCCCACTATACGATTTTCCACATTTATTTAAAGGTATCAGAAATAATTTATTATAAAAAAATCTCCATTTTAAAATAAATGGTGAGATAAAAGTGGCAAATGTTATGAATTGAATGCATCCGAGCCCGATTTAAAGATATGTAGTAAACTGACCGACGAGCATGTGATACCATCGAAAATAAAGAAGATAAAGGTGAAAAACTGCACCCAAGTCTTTAGCCATACGGTTCTCTAATGAATAAAATATCAAAATGGGGTAAGGTAATTTAGATTTTTTATATATAACGAAATATATATTCATTTTTCATAAACATTATATATAAAAAACACTTTTCTAACAATAATAGCCGCAAGAACAGATTTAAGAGGAATGAATAATCAAAATAAATACAGCTTGTACTTTTTTTCAGGTGCAATGGACAACAACAAACTTCCGCCAGAGAGTGAGGACACTGCTGACTTAATTTTATTTTTGGATGCTCTCTTTGACAGTGTAAATGTTATAAAATACACTAAAGTTTAAGGAGCAAAACCATTGAAATGTCCAGTATCAACGAATTCCGCACATATGGATACATGGGAGGAAGCCGTAAAATTCATTTCAAAAATGTTTTTTTCGTTAAGTAAAAATTGTTTTGCGAGTGTACCTTCTCTAAATAATTTGAAATTCTCAATTAAGGGGATTTTATATATAAGTAAAATACTATTAACGCAAAAAAACATCAAATTTCGTTTAACTGGGCTAATAAACCAAGATGCTCTTGAAAATTTCTTTAGCTATATTCGAGCCCATGGAGTTAGGGATAATAGTCCAGTGTAACAGGGGGGCACTCACGCTAGACAAAAAAAATAAATTTTGACAAAATAGGCAGTGCTGCTCGCTGTTAACCTCCGGCTTTGCTCACTTGATCGGCAAGCTATACAAAAAAAAAAAAATGTTATTTGTTTCTGACCTTTGTTGTTCTACAGTATATGACTTAGAGTTGTAGTCTTCTTTCCTCTGGATGTTTCCTCGCTGGATTGGCACAAACACTTTCACTTTGTTTATTATCAACTTTAGAGGTAACGGGGGTAAGCGAACGTTTGAAGAAAAAAAAAAGGAAAAAAATTCAATTAGTTCAAGAAAGAAATTGAGATTTATTCACAAACAAAACAACAAAAATAGAATTATTGATTAATATTTGCAATAAACAACAAAAAAACAAAAACTAATTGGAATGAAAAAAAAGGTGCGCTCGCGTAATATAATATAAACAGGGCTCATCAATAATAGTTAAAGAAATAATGGTTAAGGCAAAATACCTGATTTATGCAAAAGTCGGTTAAAATAATAATAAATTAAGGTACCCCACTTAAATTGAAATGGTAAACACCGCACTTAACAAATATTAAATAAAAATAAAGAAAAAAACACTACTTGCAACTTCGAAAGACAACTGGTAACTTCACACGACCAACTCCCAACTTCCAACGACCAACTCCGTGTCTCCACGCCTGGCTTCTCCCATTGGTTGACGCGTGGGGTTGGGGGTAAACGAGCATCACGCTTCGCTCAGCGCTAGGGCGCGCGCATGTTCTCTTTAAATTGCCTACCGCCGGGAACCAGTACGGATGTACAACCACGTACTTAACTAAAAATATTTCAAAATAATTTATTTACAAATTTAACATTTTTGCATGTACTGGTTGTAGCATCCGTACCAACGGTAGGACTTTTTACCATGTAAGGTAAATTAATCGCCGATGTTCCCTATATTTGTGGTACTAGTAATATTTATTATTAATTAAATTAATATCACACATATCAAAATAGTAATAATCCCGCAGCTGTAGCTTCTCACGCGTTTGCGCGTACTTTCGCTCATTTTTTGTCTTTAGAATACCCGCGCATCATAAACAGGGATTCCAAAAATTCCCAGTACACAAAATGCGGGGCGTAACTGGTACCTGGGGTAATTCTAGAGAAAAATTTCGGGTACAGCGTTGTGGGCGTAACTTACGGATTACTGAGCGTTTAACGCGAGTGCAAAATGTACAAGGGGAAAACCTACTAATCCTAAGAAAAGAACCTATCTAAACTAAAATTAAAATATACAATATATACAAATTTAACTCTCAATGTATAAATTGATTGTGAGTTACGTGAAGATCAAATTAATTTAACGAATAAAGCACTAATAACAATGTATGTAATACGGACTTTACTCAGTTTATAAGTAATATGATTTATGAAGCTGATAAATAAAGGGAATTAAAGAAAACAAATCATTTACTTTATCATTTACTGACAATGTTCTATCGCAAATATGACATACATTTCTTTCATATATATTTCTTCCGGTGTTAATGGTAATATTTCTTTACGTACTCCTAAAAAATTTTTATAAATAATTTTAATATCGTCTTCTAATTTTTTTACAAATTCTTGTGCGGCATTTTCTCCATTATATATATTAAACTTTAAAAGACTATCATCATATGAACATTTTATGTGGTATGCAAAAGCATAAGGTTCATGACGAAAACATTCAACTGTGTACGGTTTATTCGAATCTGTATAAATAGTATTATTGTTAACATTTACTAACAATGCCCCAAAATCAGGAATCAAGGAATTTTCATTTGTTTTTTATAATTTTTAAATTCTAATATATTTCCCAGAACTTCTTCACCCAATTTATTAATTTTTTTACTACAGTTCGGAAGAACAGCTTTTACATTTCCACAATCTTTTTCTTGATGTCTTTTTAATTTATCTTTTTTAGAAAAGTAAATTAAACAACCTTCGCATATAAATTTTTCATGACCATGTAATGATATTTGAGTTCCAATTAAACGCGACAAATTTTTAATCCAGCAATAATGATTCTGATTGTCTATTGAAATATACAACAAGTTTATTTGAACTATTTTCTTATTCTTTGATATTCGTAATGGAACGAATTCATAGTCCATTTTATTTTCGTTAAAATATTCATTAGCGCCATAAACGATTATTGAAATATTATTTTTACCTTCAAATACATTGATATCTTTTAATGTAACTGGAAATTGTAAATTTGAAAAGTCACATAGTGTTGAATAATGTGGATATGAAGATGGTCCCTGTGCCAGTGCTGTTGGAACCCGAAGGGCTGAAGTTATAGCCCAAGCAAAGCAGGTAACTCGATGTAACTAGATGCTCTCATTGGATTATATACATTGAAATTAGGTTCAATGCTTGTAATTTGAAATAATGTTCAACCTTAAAAAAAAAATAATAATAACATTAAAAATCACCAAGTTTCTAACTTTACCTGAATCTTTCTCCTGAAATTCTGACATCTTGGTTTTAATTTCGTCGAGGAAGTGTGCGTATGTCTCATATAGATCCGTTGCAGTGGTGATAATTTTGTTTGACGTGTTAAACGATTTTATTTCAACATTTTCTTTTGCTGTCAAAAAGTACAATGCAAAGGATTCCATGTTTAATTTAAAATTTCCAATAACCGCCAATTTACTTTCAATGAGGGTAATAATTTTCTCCCTCACTGAAATGGAAAACTTGTCTAAATCAACATAGTGTCCAGGTTCGGTGATTCGGTAACTTGTTATTTTGCCCCCATAAGCTGTAGATATTTCCTCTACTCCATCATCAACAATAATAAATGCATTACTTTTGTGTAAATTAGTTCTCAAATGGGCGGCAAAACATGAGCTATCTACTGTTATGTTACATACATCACATATTCTGTGTTTTGATGTTGATGCAAGTTTTTATCGTTTATTTGGAATTTCAAAAACTTGTTTCGATGTGGATGGATTTTCCAAAGATGTTGATGGAAGTGGATTTACCATTTTGATATCTCCCTGTTGTGCGGATCGGGGTAGAATAAATTTGATTGTTGGCTTTTCTCCTCTATTTCTTACACATGAGTTTTGCTTGGAAACACACGAGTTTTTTTCGTGTCGTTTTAAGTTGTCTCTTCTTGTAAAATTTTTACCACAATATTCGCACAAAAACATGCTTTAAATGTAATAAAAGAGTGCTTTACACGTCAACACACGATATGATGCTTGGGCCAATACGTTACCTTTATATAGTGAACTAAATCAAGAAAAGGAGGAGGTTTAACCATAAGGAGGGGTAAATTTAATATGACGAGGAACAACACATTCACTCACACATGCACATACTCACACAGAGAAAAAAACATTTTACAATCATTGTAATCCTCTTCTTCATCCATGTCAGTCGATGTGACCCACACTGATGAAGTAGAAGATGATGAAGATGAACTATCTGTTCGTTTACGTTTTACTGTATGTTTTGTTAGCTCGAATAACGGTGTGAAGAAACAAAATTCACAATAACATTTTCGTTCTAATATGCAATTTGTCTTTTCGAAATAAAATATTCTTTTCGTATTTAATCCTGAATAATTTTGTATTAGGTTCTAAATTAAAAAAAAAAATTCTACACCAACGGCAATATCGGTTTCCCTGTGTATCAATCCAAAATATTTTTTTAACTAACATTAAAAATGGATTTCGTGGAATGTTCATAATTTTGGAAATATTACCATTAGGCTTTAATAAAAAATCCACTATATATTTAGGTGATGGATTGTGACATGTAAATGGTCGGCATTTACAAAGAGCCGAATACATATTTGCTTGTCGTAAATGTCCAAATGCCCAAACAGAAAAACACCAGTTGTCAAAAATTGCCATTTTTTTTACATCTAACCGATCTTCTATTACATTTAAACACACTTGTTTTAGACCGATTGCTTGTAAAGTTTTAACAATACTCATTGTAGATTAACTTAAATTTGTGTTCTTATATTTGACAATGCAAAAGTTGATTTGATCTATGGAAAAATAGCCGGTTATTTTATATTAATATTGTAACCTTATTGTAACGGTCAAAAGTATTGCAATTTAGCTCCGCCTTATAAATTTTTAAAAAGTGTTGCAATTTTTGCCCCGCCTTTCAATTTAACCACACCTTTATTAGTAAAGGTAATTTTAGTCCCACCTTTTAATTTTACCAAACCTTTATGAGTAGAAGTTAACTCAAAATCCTTCAAGAGGTGTTTTACTTTAAACCCCTCCTCCTTATACATCCTCCTCGGTTTACAAGCTATTTAAGCACCAACACACTAAGTTGAGAGGAACAAACTGAACAGCGGTTTTAAAGTGTTAAAGTGAATCATAGGTAAGTAATTTATTTTAAATGAAACAACATTTAAAAAAATATGTTTTGTATTTATAAAGAAACATTTACATTTGTATTACATATATTTTATATATTATATTTTTTTATTACAGACCGCATACAAATCTACAATGAAATTGGAGAGGAATATTGCAGGAGATTTAACAACAAGCGAGTAAACAAGTTAATACGTACATGTAAATAAGAGAAAATTGAGATTATAATAATTTACAGGTTACCATAATGGAACTGGATGACTCGATACCGCCAATTCCTCTACCCCGGGCCAATATCATCATCCAGAGGTCGGAGTATACGGCCATTATATGCCCTGAGGATAACGCGCTCGTGTGGTTGCGAATCCATAACCCCGGGCTTTTATAATTTAATAAAAGACTAAATATTTATAGAACATTTTTATTTGATATCCATGAATTAGGTCAATCATCCAAACCCAACCATTTTACTAAAACTTTATTCTTCATTCTTTTAATAACCTTTTCGACGAGATATACATCCTGATGTTGAACTTTTTTTAATTCTTCCTCATAGAATCCTCCAATTATGTCCTAGTTTTTTATATCTCGTAGTAGATATGTTCTGGGGTTCGTGTTTTGAACTTTGGATACTGTGAAGATTTCGTTGGACCAATTTGGGGTGTAACTTTAAATTTCTTCCTAAATCCATCAAAAACTTTTAAATTACTGTACACAGAATTTAACAATAATTTTTCCTTCTTTTTATTTACTTGTTTTGGTTTCATACCAATTGTTCTATGTTTTGTATTATTATATTTATTAATTATATTTTGTAGAATACTAATCCAATTATAATTGCCTTGCATGCTAAATTCCTTCCACATCAGTTCTTTAATAGTTCTATTGATCCGTTCAACAATTGAACTTTTTAAAGATGAAAATGTGCTGTAATGATTAATTCCATATTTTTCGCATAGTTTTTTAAAATTGTTGTTGTAAAACTCAGTACCATTAATTTGAATATTTGCAGGTTTCTGCCTCTTATTCAGCAATTTTTCTATTTGTAAGGCAACTTCTTTTCCTGTTTTTGTTTTTAACGGTAAAGCCCATCCAAATTTAGAAAATGCATTTATAACCATCAATATATATTTGTATCCTTTATTTTCCTTGGCATAAGGTATCATTTCAACTAAATCCGCTTGGTATAAATCATTTAAACTCTTCAATATTACTCGACGTCCGTCTACGAAAATGTTTCCGAACTGGGGCGTGAATTTCATCAATTACATCGCGTTTAATGTTGGGTTTCATTAGTATTTTGTTCGATTAATATCTCAATGCAAAACTTCTTATCGACACCTTCTGGAGTCGCTGCAAATCTGCGCTTAGTTTGTATTGTATCATTCAATTTAAGGTTTGTTAATTCAGACAATACATACTTTTCATTAATGAATAGAATTGCATTTCCCAGGTAAATTGTTTTGAGAACTTTTCCAGCGTATAATGTGTTTTTATATAATATATCACCCCCCTTATTATCAATTGTATAGAATCCATCGGAAGATACGTTTCCGTTGCCAGCAAGTGTCAAAATTAACCTATATCTTCTATCTTTATCCGTTTCATCGAATTTAAAATACCTCTGAATTATCTCGTCTAAATTGTTAGATTTTTAATATAGCTCGAGACACTATGCCCATATACATGTTTTCCAAATTTGTCAACAGTCATTGCACCAAAAATAGAATTTCCAAATTTGTCTAAACTCATTTTATACACCGGTTGCTCCTCTGGTGTCTAATGAGATAATAACATATGTTTATTTCAGGTGCCACACTTATATTACTTTATAATGTTTGTTTTCTTCAATTCTTCAATTCTTGAAATTATTTCATTTATATGCGCATTATTGCCAGCACTTTGTGAAGCTAATAATAAGCGTAATCTATCTACAAGTTCATTCGGATTATCCCAATATTGCAATTCTAAGGATGAATTGGGATTAATTTTTTTCTGCTAACCGCGTCCAACTTTCCATTTTTTAGTCCACCACACTTTTGGAGGTTGACCATTTAAAATTGGCTTAATAATGTTTACATATTTCAAAGCTTTACTACTAATACGTTTTCCGCTTGGATCATAATGAAATCGCGTCGCAGATGTTTGCTCTAAAATACGTCTATAATTTCGAACATCGTCAGGTTTAAAAGTGTGAGGGTCCTTTTTGAAAAGTAATTCGTATAGACCGGTAGTGCCCTTATATGGCACATTGTTAATAACAACATTTGCTCCATCAAACTTAAGTGCCGCGTTTCCGATATACAACACACCATCAAATGTTTGACGAACTCCATAACGAGTATCGAATTTATCTCCACGATCTAATTTAAAGTCAATCAAATACGCGCGAGGTATATGATGAAATTGTTTCAGGGTTTGTTGTAGTACTGACGAAGTATTAAGTTCGTCTACCAGTCTATCATGAGCTTCATCTAAACGTGTGGTAGCAGTCCGTAGGACTGTAGCGTCATCATCAGAATCTACGATCTCTTCATCATCATCATCATCATCGTCATCATGTGTGAGGTTTCCTGTTCTTGGCGGTGAAGTTTGATAAACTTCTTCAGTGTATCCTGTTGCAGTATCCTCCATCGGTGTTGATGTAATAATATCTTTTTTCAAATGCAATTGATGTCTCGGTCTTCTGGGTGTTGATGATGACGTTTTAATGGGTGTAAATATTCGTTTGTGTACTTTAATTTTCAACGGACGTTTCCTAATAGTTTCCTCAGATGAGGTTACATTGGATTGCGGTGTAGTAAATATTTTTCTGCGTATTTGCGATTTTATACTTTAACCTATTCCCGTGTTTTTTTGTTCACATAACTAGAATTAATAGGAACAAGTTCTTCATTGAATTTACTAGTGATTTGTTTCAGTGGTTCACTTAAGGGTAATAACGTTGCGGCAAGATGTTCTTTTGAGTCTGCAATATCTGTTTTTAACAATCGAATTTTATCACGCAAAGCACTACGTGCTTCCACGAGTTGCTTTGCAATGTCTTTATCCATGTTCAAAACGCAAAGTGTTTGTAAACACTGATAACATCTGCATCGTTACAGTGCTTTTTAAATAGTCAGAAATTTATCGAAACCTTTTCGATAACGACCATTCGTTACAGGACAATCTAAATCAATTACGAATGGAGAATAAGGTTGCTTACAACATTCTGTGCAAGTTTCTAGAAATGTATTCAATGTCATGTCACCTATTACGTGATCATTGAAAATATGCTTTAAATTTGTTGCATCTTGCTTAAATATTACCAATAAATTACAATTGTCTCGAACCAATTGCTTTCGAATGGCACTGTAACTTTGGCAAATTTTAAAACAATCAACATTTTTGTGTCGACCGTATAAAAAAAAATGCCTTAATTACATTATGACCGGTCGGTGGAATATCATCAAATATAACAATGGAATATTCTTTAATATTTTCAGGCGGTCCAAGTGATTCAACATCCGAAAACTCAAAGTAACCACATTCTGGCACGTCTTTTACTATTGATCGTAGATACGCGTATTTATTTTGAAATAATGATTTTGAACACAAGTATATCTTTTGAAAACGTAAACCGTTGGTTGCAAGTAATAATGATACCATTGCATTTGTTTTAATAATATAATAAGCCCACTTTTGCAATTTCCTCCAAATAGATCACTATGTCGTTTATATCGAAACTCGTTAAGATCAAAATTTATTATTGGTAATGACAAGCAGTGATTTTTAACATTTACCGACATAATAATGCTATAAAAAACCCAACCCTGCGTACAACTTAATTTTTGAAGGGTAAATGAAAAGAAATTGAATTGTCAACAATTATATATTACAAATAATAAAATATATATATAATCAGTATCCCCTAAGAAATTGAATTGTCAACAATTATATATTACAAATAATATTAATAATTAAATAGAAAAACTAATACTAAATAATAACTATAAAAAGCTAATACTAAATAATAACTATAAAATAATTCCCTGACAGATGGTAATACACATCCAAACGACTAGTAGCGGCACACATCAACCACACACGACTAGCAACAGACAATGACCACAAAAGCAGATGTAGCAATCAAACACCTCATTACAATTGTTTGAAAAGAATTAGACTTGAAACAAATTGACTAATTTAAAAAATAATTACAAAAATGTAATGTGCTTTCGCAATTACATTTTTTTTAAACGGGGTTTTAAACTTGTCAATAAATAATGCTCCTCTCGTAGCTGATTTCGTTTTGCAGCTAAGTAATTACAAACGTCAGGGGTGTTAGAATTAGTAGATTGCACAACGAACTCAACCACATCAGGCTTTGAAAAACTATTCAAATTATCGATTATACTATCAATTCTTTCCAATCGATCATCAATGGATGTCATGAAAGAGTCTTTGCGAGCTTGCATAGAACGAATTGTTCCTTTTTCACAAATGATGGCTCGCATAAACTCTTCGAAATTGTTAGTAGTAGTGGTTAAGGGAGGAATCTGGTTGGGTGGTATAAATGTCGGTGGAGGAGCGTTAAGATTGGGGTTAGTTGCTCTTACTACATCTGATGATGAAGATCTTCTAGGTAAAACTGTATTGGTTATTTGCAATTCATGGACAGAAGATCGAACAGCACCGTTATCTTGAGAAAGTGTAATTTCTTGTGATAACCGCACTGATTGAAACAAGCCACTCAGCTCACTGTCTCCCATACCCGAAACTGCAAATCGATCATCAGTATTATTTTCCGACTCGACTTGGCTGGAGATCATCCAGCCAAGTCGAGTCGAGTCAAGTCGAGTTAGCCTGCAGGCACCCACCTGCAGGCCACAATCGCAACGGAGACTGAGTCATCTGAGCTGATTGCTGTGGACCAGGTGTGCTCGATTTTGTCCCTGCAATTAAACAGAAAACATTGCGATTAATAAATATTATTAAATATTACAAAAAATACAGAACTTACCTCTCACGTCATTGGTTGCAAGTGATGCACCAAAACCTGGCTGGGAAACCACCAAGTTTACCAATGACTGAGGAAATGTATAATTTTGCCCAGTCGGTACCGCGACATAATTTTGTCCAGACGGCATCGCGTAATAATTGGAATCGTTTTGCACGATGACAAACTGGTTTGAGGGTTGAGGTTGTGCAATAATTTGGAATGAGGGTTGTTGTGGTGGTTGGATTTGCAGATTTTGTTGGATTTGGAATGAAGGTTTTTTGTTTGCGGTTCGACTAGGTGTATGCTCTGAGGGCGTTGTGGTTGATTTGTGCTGCTGCTGTATTTGTTTTTTGGCCCTGCTTGGATGATCTCGAAGGTTGGTGGTTAGAAGGCGATCCAATAAGTAACGGCATTGAACACATAGGATTCGTTCGCCCTGTACACAATAATTATGCATTAAAATTATAATTATGAATAGAAATTATTGCATAATAAAATATCTAATCAACCCGGAAATAACCTTTAGTCTTTCGTTCCTTTTTCGCTTTCAACGATCGATCAGTTGCCGGTTCCCCTTTCTCCTTCGAAAGCAATTTATTTAATGAATCATCTGCCACTGATTTCTCTTTGTCATTTGTAAACAAATCAAAATCATCCCATGGGGCGAACGTATTTTTAGACGTTTTCCCCACTCCTACCCCCACTCTTCCCTCTGTCTTTGTGGGAGGAAAGTAGGATCTATGGAAAAATATGGGAATAAAATTTGGTAATTTATAATTTAAATTGCAATTCGAGTGAGCGGCTCCAACAAACTTACCTGTTAAGAGACAGTGATCTGCAACTTTATCAGCAGGTAATAATTTTTCCTCACAAATATGACATTTAACTGCACTATTGAATGAGAATTGCTCTATGTCAGTCAATTTATGCATTGGTATTATTGGTCTTAGGTGGTTGTTATAAAGTCGGTGAGCGTCAGCAGTAAGTCGGTCAACAAATATTTTTGAACAGTCTTTTCCTGTATACATTTCTACTTTGTCTAATGAACTGTCAAGTGAACATTTAATTTTGTCTGTCTGAATCGGTTCTAAAATGCATTCAAAATCGGCATAAATGACAAATAGAACTTTCATACGTTTTTGAACATTTTCAAATTTTGAAATATAGCCCGGCACCATGTCCCCCATTTTACTTTTTTTCAATTCAGAAGTCGGTATGATTGTATACACTTTATTACAATCATATTAAATGTGTTTAATTAACTTTTTTCTGAATTGAAAAATGTGAGACATCCCTCACATAAATGTTTTTTATTTTTACATGTTGATATTTGAGATGATACTAATCTCGACATATTTTAAATTAAAACGTAGTGAGATTTGCTCCCATCTTCAATTAATAATAAATTAATGTGTGTGGGACGCTTATTGTTAGTAAAATAAATGGGGCCTACAACATTACATATGCTAGTGTCCGAATAATATTCCAATCTGTATACATTTAAACTTAGATTGTTTAAATTTTTTGTTATGTAATGATCACTGACTGATTCTGAATTTCAATTGATGAAAATTACACATCTCGTGTGTATTTATTATTTTTTTCTTTCTTTCACTTTTTATAAAAATATATATTTTACCTTCAATTAGTCATTAGTGTGAATGTTTAACCATCTCCTTATAATTGATTCTACTTTCAAATTTTTTCAGGATACGTCATAGCAGGTTTAATTTTCCTATAAGTCGTTAGTGTGAAATTGTTGTCCTTCACACTTGTAATAGATTATTCACGCTTTCAAATAATATAGCAAGTTAATGATGTTAGAAAGGAAGGTTTTTAATTTTCTATAACTTTCCAGAGTCATTAATGTGCAATTGTCCTTGAAATATTTTAGCAAGTCCGTAACAAATTTCTAATATTAACCCGAACATACGTCATGGAAAGTATTAATTTTCTGTGACTTTCGAGTGTCATTGATGTGTAATTGTCTTTGAAATATTTTAACGTGCGCCATGGAAATTTGTTCTTGAATTGGCTACCTTTCTAGCAATTAAGTAGTTTGTGACGTACATTATGTCCTCAAAATTGGAAAGTTTTGTGGTATATATCATGTTACATTTTACATTATTCTATCATTCGGTTCATACACTTAAACGTAAAGTAATAAAATGTCTGCAAGAACTAAAGTCGTCGATTTGAGGAGCGCTGTGAGCTATGTGAGTATAAAATAATATTTTCTTGATATTATTAGTTTATGAAATAATTTATATTATTTTATGATGTATTTTTATATTATTTTATGATCTAGGCTTCGAATCAGATGTCTCAAATGGGCATGGGTAATCAGCAGGCATATGAGCATTATACAGTTGATAAGATGTCATAGATGTTGCGATAGCATGCATAATTTAGAAATACTAGCGTATGGTCTAGTAAGGCTAGATCTAGATCACTATATGGATGCAATCCTGGATTTCACAATCTATCGAGATGCGGTGAAAATAAAATCTAAAGTATGTTCATTTTCATGATTATCTTGTAAACATTGATTACTAATTTTTTTATTTCTATTTTTTAATAGATCCGAGCATGGTGTGAAGAGCGCGATGAAGATGAAATGCGATATGGAGAAGAATAAGAGAACATATAATAATAATATATTATATACATTATATATCGAATAAATAAATATTATTATATCATATCAACTTATTCTTTTACCTAAACATATTTTTATTCATTGAGCTTATCTTAAGTAATAAATCTCCAGTGTTGTGATTTCTTTTCATAGTTGAACTTTTTAATGGTAGATGACACTGTGTATAAGCGCTGCAACCATTCATAAACTTACATTTTTCATAGTTAAACTTATTGATGGTAGGTGGCGCTGTGTACACTTACATTTTCTTAGTTGCACTCTTTTTATAGTTGAACTTTTTAATGGTAGATGACACTGTGTATAAGTGCTGCAACCATTCATACACTTACATTTTCATAGTTACACTCTTATCACTAGATGGTGCTGGTTGTTGCAGTCTTCGACACTAGATGGCGCTGATGTGTAAGATGCTAATCTGTGGAAGATGCTGATCTTAAGAGATTAATCTATGGGGGATGTTAGGGAGGGGGATGCATATGCGAGGGATGCTGGCAGGGGGATAAATCTGCGGAGGATGCTAGGAGGAGGATGCTCATCTCGGGGGATGTATCTGCGGGGGATGCTGGGAGGGGGATGCTCATCTCGGGAGATGAATCTACGGGGGATGCTGGGAGGGGGATGCTCATCCCGGGAGATGAATCTGCGGGGGATGCTGGGAGGGGGATACTGGATGCTGGGAGGCTGGACCGCTGGACCCATGTGAAGGGTGTGGAGGGTCCAGAAACCGTTTAAACACTCTACTTATCGGATCCCTGGATATTTAGTTTCGTTATTAGTTCATGTCTAGCATATAACTTATCCAGCTGCGGAGCATTTTGTCGACACCTGATTTGTTAAGTGCCTTATGTATGTAACTTACAAAAAATAACAACTATAATTTGTGTTTAAGATATTACATCTTTATGTCATATCTCATAAAGGTTAAACTTAAAAAAATCTGAGATGGTCAGCGTATTCTACTTAAAAAAGTGTTTTATTAAATAATATTTTGGACTTTCAACAATCTACAGCCTCAGCTTTACAACATACAATCGAATTCAACGGACATCAACACGTTAATATTACAAAATACTTTTGTTGCGGTATAACGTTAGGAAGGTACACATTGTATTCGTTGAACATGCATTATATTATTATTAATTTTGTCATTAAAACTACTTATATTATTATGTAACGCGTGTGTTTTTGAACGGTTTCCAATTACTACTATACGTGGGTATATGAAGGAGCGCTGATGTGTAATGGAAAATGTTAATATCGGAGTGGAAATTGTTTTCTTAATACTTTGCTGCAGTGCGCGGTTCAAACTAGGCACTACTTCAATTACATTTTAACACATGCACCTAACTATGATATTATTATAACAACTTAAATGGAAAATCCCAGACAGGAGACTGCTAAAGTTTACTTATTAAAATACAACCTACTAAGAAAGATAATTAAAAATGTATTAAATAAAATAACATATCTTGTTCTAGTAGCGTAATAAAAATAAATAGAAAGTTTAATAATAATAACCTTTCTGAATTATAATATGTGTATTTATTTATATTTCTTATTATACACCAACAAAAAGTAATTCTTATATAAAATTTTTTGCTTCGTTTAAAAGTTATTTCCAAAACAAGTGAGGAAAAACAATTTTCCCGAGTGAACGTATATTTGAAACACCAGCGAGAAAGGAGCGAGTGCCTTCAAATGCGTGAACTGGGGAAAATTGTTTACGTACGAGGATTGTACAATATTTTTTGAAACAAGCAAAATTATTACAATAATGCTTTCATGAAAATGTGTAATATCACTTAAATATATAAAAATTCTTAGTTTTGATTACTGCTGTCTTATGTAGCTGAATCTAAAATTATCCTCAGTGCAAACGAGTATTAAGGCTGCAAGGTCGAAATTGCGACTGCGAGATCTAAATATGATACAACCGCACACGAAAATTCATTAAGATCGGTCCAAAATGGATTTTGGGCGATTTTTTTAAGATTTCCAAAAACGAAAAAATAAATACATACAATCATCATGTCTAACCTAATTTAAAACATCAGAAACGTCTCATTCCCGTCGCAAATTTCGATATAAATCAACCCCGCCGACACAATGCGACCACTCCGGACCTCTATAATCGGCCGAATAAAAAAGTTGGCAACAACTTCCCGGATCCCTTTTTTGAGTTGGACGCCGGCCGCGTGCCGTTGTTTAGTTTATTGTGTCCAAACCAGGCATCGCCTAGGGCGTTGGTGGAGAGGCAGAATTGCGAGCGGGTTACTTTCTGCTACGTATCGCAGAAAATCCTAACGAAATCCGTGCAGAAATAGATTTTTGGTGAGCCATTTAAAAATCCAGCGCGCAAATTCTCACCCTCAATTACAAACCTTTCTCCACTGGGGTTGTTCACCGGAGACCGAATGGGGCCTTTAAATATGTCAATTCCGACGTTCCGAGACGACCGTCACAACGAGAGCTTTCCCAATGCTTAAAAGTGTCGATTTTGAAAGTTGTGAATATCTGTTTTTTTTTTTTGTAATTTTTCAGGTTTCATTTCATTTCATAAATTTGAAAAATAGATTTGCTTAAAAATACGCTTAATAGGTGCGGACTTTAATTCTAAAAATTACCCACCTATCATACCTCTAATCATGTTCTCTCTTCTCAAGCACACTTCCCTTAAGGCAAATATTCTTTCAATCTGTTACAGTTGTCTCTCTGTATCGTAGATTTCACCTGTAGCTCACTCATGACGAACTCATTCAGCACGTAGTATACTTTACTTGTTATCTTCAAACCAACAACCTTTTTCGCAATCTTCTTCAAATACATAATTTTTTGTCATTCTTTAAAATCTACAACTTCTACATTCTATAATCAAATGATAATTCAACTGAAACAACTGACAGTTCAGGTATCAACTTTATCAGTGATGCCAAGTTAGATCTTGCGTGCGTGGTTTAAACTTTACATGACTCGTGCCGAAAGTGTGATTCCGGAAATGCGACTTTCGAGTTGTCAAAACGGTGTTCGGAACCTCATTTTCAAGGCGGTGAGTTCAAAAAATACTGTTACCGGCGTTTTATTCAAAACGTCGGAACTCGATTATTTTATTTACATTCACTAAAACATCGGACTCCATTTGTTTTGCTCATTTTATTTCATAATCATTTTAATTCCAAATGGCTCAAGTTCGTAACAAATCATTCGGTGTTCTATTGTATATATTTTTTCCTTGTAAATATGTAAATTAGTCCAATATTGAATTCCCCCGAACGTGACACGACAATAACGGCTACGAATTGCAAACCACCTCATCATAGACCGCGCGACCAACACCGGCCGATGTTTACAACTCCAAGGAAGGTCATAAAATTCCACACCTCCGAGGACCAGTGCCATAAAACCCATGGCGCGCTGTAGATGTTTATGACCATGAAAACAAAGCCTTTGGGAATTTCTCAAATTTTCGGAAAAACAGTTGTAACATCTGCAGCACAAACTTCGACACGCTGCAGCAGTCGAAAACCAGGGGCCCAAAACATGAAAACTCCACCCTCTGCTTCTTCCACCACGTTCTCGACCAATCACCGCCACCCCCAAGATACATGGCGGGGGTGAAGACAGCGGTGGTTGGGAAGATAAGAGACAGCGGAAGACAGAGGAAGGTCAGTTCGGAAAGTCAGTACAGTTCGAAGGGCAGTACAGTTTGGAAAGTCAGTACAGTTCGGAACTTCAGTACAGTTCGGAACTTCTGACATCATCGAGTCAAGCTCAAATCATCATCGGAGTTATCATCATCAGAGTTATCATCAACAAAGTTTTACCAAGTTTTCATCAAATCATTAAGTGTCGCGAATTAGTCAGTTCGTAAGTCGTTGCGTTCGTTCATTGTTTATTATTGTTATTTTATTTTATCCTTGTTTTTGGAAGTCAGAGGTTAATTTACAAATCATTTTAAATTAAACATAATAAAAGTGAGTGTCTTTTGAACTAGGATTTCGGTAAGTTTCGTTTGTTATTATTGTGTGTGTGTTAAAGTACTGAGCTAATCGGAGTTGTTACGGAGGGACGTTGTTTTTATGCAAAACTCATGCTCTCTCAAATTATCTATTAAATTTAGCACAAACAGCAAGCGACGTCCCGCACCCCGATAACATTTTGGCGCCCAACGTTCTAAATTTATTTACAAATTTAATCCGCCCACCCTGGGATCGATCATTTTTCCCGATAACATTTTGGCGCACAACGTGTAAATTTTTTTTATAAATTTTAACCCCCCGACCCTGGGATATATCATTTTGCCACGATAAAATTTTCATTTGCATTTTAATTCTCCAAAATAACATTTTTGCGCCCAACTCTTTAGTTTTTTTAATATTTTTTAAAATTAATACACCAACCTTGGAATAAATTAGTTTAATCAAATAACATTTTGGCACCTAACTCTTTTTTTTTCATTCAACTTTTTTTTTTCTTTGCAAATTTAAATATTTCACTTGAGTTGATAACATTTATTAGAGTGATTTTGTATATTATTTTTAAGCCCAATATTATGATTTCGTTTGGTCAAATCATTTACATTTAAATGTTAATTTTACTTATTTATATCACGTAGCCACTTCATGTAACATATGTAAATTTAAAATTCATACTTCAGTTCCCAAGTCATCATATTCCGACTAACAGCTAACATTTTTTTTTTTTCGTTATTATTACTGACATACTTCTTTCATCCTAAAAACAAATTAACTACCAACATTCATTAATAAGCATTATACATATTTATTTATATTTATATATATTCATATTCATTTTTTTGTACATATTTACTCATGATCATAGTTGTGTGCGTGCACCCTAATAACAATCATTTCATTTTTTTCCTTAAATTAACTTTTTTTCGTAACTTTTTAGTATTTTTATTAATGTTTAATATTTTGATTAGGTCATTTACTGAAAGTAACTCTATTATTATGCATTAATTACTGATTTATTTTTTCTATCTAAGTAAAATTAGAGAAAATTAATCTTGACAGGCCGTGCTCATCTGCATAACATTTTATTTTCATTAATTAATTAATTATTATTAATAGGGTATTTCATCATTTCATTAAGATATTGAATTAATTAAATCATAGACTTCATTTCGATCTCGACGGGGCCGTTTTAACAATTGTACATAATTTTTTTTAATCTCGAAGGGGCGGTATATTTTTTATAGTAATTAATTTTTATAAGTATATTTTTTTAATTGGTCCACCTTCATTTTTATTTTAATAATAAAATAGTTGTTTGAGTACAATCGATTACCCATTTTCGTTGATTTTTACTAATTAAATTATTTATGGGAATAATAATACCGAACTGATTTGACCTCAATTAAATAATCATGGCGACATCATATTCAGCATTAGCTAACGGTGACAACACTCGGATCAGCGACTTGCCTAATATCAGTCAAAACCCGTTTTTGACACATGAGTACGACGCCCAAGACGAAATACTTTTGGCGGACACCATCGACAACGTTCTCTAAAACCAAACACACCACGAGGTCCAAGTAAATACCCGACCCTCACCGCCCCCAGGATTTATGTACCAGCGGCGTTTGGTACCAGAAACAGATGCCCAACGCTATCATGAAACCCTAAACACTCGAAACATCGAACAGCGAGATACAGACTGTCGACGCACAGAATCTCGCAACTCGCATCGAGACATCGTGAACCCACCGGAATCCCCGAGCAATAACTTATATCGCGAATTTCTCGAGTTCAAAGAGCACCATCGCCGATAGAGAGAGTACAAAGAGATTCGTCGTCAAACACAGAGGGAGTGTTTTGAATTAATCAGGCAGTTCAAGCGTCAGGAGCCGACGCACATCGAGTTCTTCGACGGTAGAAACCCCGCGCAATTCCTAGACGGCATCAAACGCGAGTTTTGTGGTTTAAACCTTACGGAGAAAGAGAAAAATCGCCGCACGTTAGCACGAATGACTTCATCGCAGATCGAAGAATACGGGTGTTTCTTCCAAGAAGGAATTTCGTGGTCGCGAGCAGCATCTCTCCTCTGCGACGCCATCGACCCCGACACCATCGAACATGAGGAAACCTTGGAGATGCTAAGCAAGAAGCAGAACAACACCGCACCAGTGCCCTTCGTAATACAAAAACAGGCGTTGTTCAAAAACTATGGAGCTCACCTTACGGAAGCCTACATGACGAAAGTCACCTGGAAGCTATCGTCAGAGAGGCTACGACAAAACCTCGCTTTCCGTCCGGCTACGATGGAGGAATTTGTCCGGAAAGCCGTGAAACTACGTTTCGCACAAAACCGATATGCCGAAGGAGCAGTCCCAACATCACAACAGACAATCCCCGAGAAAAACCCCGTACGCTCAACATCAAAATCAGCACTCCGCAAATCAGAATCAATCCTCAAACCACGTCCGCCACCCTCAAACAAATAACCTGTCATCCTCACAAAACAAACATCAGCACCAACAAACAAACCGACCTTCATCATCCCCTCAAAATAATCGTTATCCTCAACCCTATCCAAGAAACCGAGATTTTCGTGTAAATAAGATACACGTTCAATCGCATCACGATAATTCATATAAGCCACAAAGTCAGAGATACCAGAATGCGCTGCCAATAACACCACCAAATCAACCGCAAACACCGCTCGCAGTCAGTCATCATCATCGGAAAATCATGACTCTTTGGAGCACAGACGCCCGAAAACGCCGCCCCCCAGGTGCTTAAAATGCACAACCAATGCCCGAACATTCCAAGAAACGCCACATCGGACGGCCAGTCAACGCATCTTAGGAATGAGTGACTCCTTGACTGCCCACCGCCCGACGAAGATGACATCGCTACGCAACATAGACAACAAATCCGGATAACGAAACATCACTAAGACGAAAAGCATCACACTTAGTGCCTATTGTGAACCCACAGACAGTAACCAGTGCAATAACAGTGTAAATGTAAGCATTAGTGTATTCCCCTCGCGATAAAAGACGCTTTACCCCAACACAACGCATCTTTACCGTTATTAACTTTTATTAATTCATCAACGACTTCGATGATCCTGTGACAGCAGCTCCAACCAGCCCCGAACCGGATTCGCAGGAATAACGGGTAATGAACTTAAGGACGCTTTAGTGTGCGAGTTTATTTTAGTCATCACTATAAGGACGCTTCAGTGCGCGTAGTGACTCTTCTGTACACAAATCCCGCGAAACGTTGTGTGGTTCCGTAATCAAACTTTACTCCAGTGGCAATATAGACATTTATACAATGCATAAATTTTACCCCCATGCCACTACTCCAGAGGAATAACCCTACAGGATGAGGGTTTAATCCAGAAACATCCTGTGACGCCGGACGGTAACCATTTTATCATCACCGTCTCAGGGAAAATTCACATCATTTATTTTCCCTCACGCTGGCTCATCTTCGCAGAAAACGTCTTAAAAATTAAGGCGTCGAGACGCATATTCGCCTGCCGCCCGCAAACTGTCAATGGGCAGTTATCCCCATTGTGGCGCCCACATTCAACGTCCCTGGCTCATCTTTGGATCCGCATCATTGCTAACCAGGACGTTACATCCAGCCGTTCATCATCAAATGGATTACGTCGCAACTAAGCGTAATTCGGACGCTGGAACTTCATGGATGTTGCTGTGTAATGTTCGCCTCAGAACGCGTCTTTTTGCATCATACCAGCACTCCACAATATCATCATTCATCTGGATCATCTTCGGATCGGGTACACCATGCGCATCCACCAGAATCATAGTGATAAATAATTAACACTGTTGTATCCTTTCTTCACACTTTATTTTCTAATGGTTAGATATATATTTCAAGTGCTAAGCACACATTTTCAATAACAACTAATTCTTACAACTGTTGCGCGGTTTCTTTATACCAACAGTGGATTAAAGGGAAAAACCCCAGATTAAGGGAAGACCTTTGGGTGGGTTAACAAATTTTATTGCGTGTTGTTTATGGAGGTAACAAATTTAGAAGCGGGTTATTTAAGGGATTAACATCGAAGTTCAATAAGATATTTTTATTTTTACGCATTTCTATGGCTTCCAACATGTTTAATTGATACTTATTGGACTCTTTTAGGAGTTTCATATTGTTGATGTTGAATTTATGACCTGTTGTAAAGTTATGGTGTGCAATTGCAGATTTTTCTGGATTCTGGTTTTTTATGTGATAACGGTGTTCTTTGAATCTAATATTTAAATTGCGGGTTGTTTGGCCGATATACACTTTCTCACAGTTATCACATTTTATTGAATAAATTCCAGATTTTTCAATGAATTCTCTTTTACTAAATGTGTTTCCTAAAAGTATACCACTTTTTGAATTTATGTATTGTGCTGCCGTGAGGTTGAATTTTTTAAATAACTTAATTATATGATTATTTAGTCTAGGTACGTAGAATCATAGTGACCTGGCCTTCATACCCGAAACAGGTGTAGGTCGATGCCGAACGCAGACGTCAACTCGGCACCTCCACCAGATGATTCATCGAGCCTGGACATCATCCTCAAATAGGTGTTAGCCGACGCCAGAACCAGACGTCAGCCCGGCACCTCCACCAGGTTCTTATCAACAGAAGGTCGCAGAACTCCTGTGCAGAATTCGCAAGATTCAGCAGGAAGAACGTAGGCAGATGCCTAACCATTAGAGAGCTTTCTCTTCAAATGTTCCTCCTGCTGCGCCTTCCACACCGAGCATCGATGGATAGAAGATCACATTGTATATGCTGTGTATATGTTAGATTTAAGCATTTCTATCCATTCTTCCATTCTTTCATTCATGTAAACGAACTTTACTCATTTACGGGGCCGAATTGTTACCGGCGTTTTATTCAAAACGTCAAAACTAGATTATTTTATTCACATTCACTAAAACATCGGACTCCATTTGTTTTGCTCATTTCATTTCATAATCATTTTCATTCCAAAAGGCTCAAGTTCGTAACAAATCATTCGGTGTTCTATTGTATATATTTTTTCCTTGTAAATATGTAAATTAGTCCAACATTAAATTCCCCCGAACGTGTCACGACAATAACGGCTACGAATTGCAAACCACCTCATCATAAACCGCGCGACCAGCACCGGCCGATGTTTACAACCCCGAGGAAAGACATAAAATTCCGCATCTCCGAGGACCAGTGCCATAAAACCCACGGCGCGCTGTAGATGTTTATGACCATGAAAACAAAGCCTTTGGGAATTTCTTAAATTTTCAGAAAAACAGCGAGAACAAAGGTTTATGGTCGTAAGATCTACAGCACAAACTTCGACACGCCGGAGCAGTCGAAAACCAGAGGCCCAAAACTTTTTGGACTCAGGTAAACATGAAAACTCTACCCTCTGCTTCTTTCACCACGTTCTCGACCAATCACCGCTACCCCCAAGATACATGGCGGGGGTGAAGACAGCGGTGGTTGGGAAGATAAGAGACAGCGGAAGACAGAGGAAGGTCAGTACAGTTCGGAAAGTCAGTACAGTTCGGAAAGTCAGTACAGTTCGAAGGGCAGTACAGTTCGGAAAGTCAGTACAGTTCGGAACTTTAGTACAGTTCGGAACTTCTGACATCATCGAGTCAAGCTCGAATTATCATCGGAGTTATCATCATCAGAGTTATCATCAACAAAGTTTCACCAAGTTTCCATCAAATCATTAAGTGTCGCGAATTAGTCAGTTCGTAAGTCGTTGCTTTCGTTCATTGTTTATTATTGTTATCATATTTTCTTTTATTTGTGTCATTTATTTCATTCATTATCATTCTTGTGTTATTTTGCTTTGTGTGTCATGGATAAATATTTTATCCTTGCTTTTGGAAGTCAGAGGTTAATTTACAAATCATTTTAAATTAAACATAATGAAAGTTAGTGTTAGTGTAAATTGTTACGGAGGGACGTTGTTTTTATGCAGAACTCATGCTCTCTCAAATTATCTATTAAATCTGTTGCTGTTTATATTTATTTTTAAATTATGATTATTCAAGGAATTATTTTTGTTTTATAGGAATTCAAACACAGCACCAAAACTGATGAAACGGATATTACTTCTTTTGCAAATCGAGCATAGGAATGTAAACACCTGTTTCTAAAACGTAATTTGGTAAACATTTTACATCATGTACAAAAGGTAAAGCTTAGACTGATGTCAATGACAATACACACAAAAATGGACGAACGACACCATCTTACAATGAATGGAAAAATGGAGAAGACATAAGAACCAGTCAAGGTAATGCAAAACACTACACAAACAGATCAAGAACGCAATCCGACAGCTATATAGAAAACGTGGCATGACTCTTTCAACCATTATAAAAGAATGCACATACATATGACCCATTCCACGTCAAGCGGGACGAAATTAATTAAAAATATCACTAACTGTTTCTAATTTTCCTGTAATTTTTTTTATAGATTTTACGACAAAAATGAAAGAACGGAACATTTACAAAAAAAATATCTTCAACATTTTAAACGTTACATTTTTTCTAAATACGTAAAAGTGCGAAAAATCGAAAAATTGCTCTTCTATAAATATTCATACCGTCGCGTCGGTTGAATTTGTCCTATAAACCCCATCAAATATTCATTGTGAAGCTTATAAAGCATAGATTCATTATGCAATAAATTGAATTTTGTAATAACTAATATTATAATTGTTATAAACAATTATATTCATTAAATTATTTTTTCATCATAAAAACCGCGCTTTAAAATTAAAAACAGATACGACCATTTTCTTCATAAATTTTCTACAAAAGTTTCAAGGTGCTGCTTTGGCGGCTTCTATTTTTTAAAAGCAATATATAGATAAGGGACGTCGCACGGTGTATACCAATGCAAATAAATAAAATTTGTATAATATTTTTTGAATAAATGTTAAAAAACACAAAAATACTTTGTTTAGTCAGCTTGACAGACATCATTTATAGATAACAAAAACATCTAGTTGTGTCGCTATGACAAAAATATAACGTCATGACATTTTAAAGACATAAAAGTATCTTCATAATTAGTATGACTGTTAACAAATTCAAACGCCTTACATAAGTGTTTTCAAATAAATAAACAAAGACAAGTTATATATTTTGATAGAAAACTATTCTTTAAATGTATTTTTCACAAATCTATATCACGGCGACACAGAGGTCTAACATTATTTATTTAAAACACAAACTACTGCACGTCTTATTTTAATTTTTATCTTCAAGGTACAATTTTAATCGTGAAATTGTACTTTGAAGATAAGTAAGTGAAATTAAAATTTATTCCGTCACATAATTTTATTTAGAAATTAATGCCTTTAATGATGTTTCTGCCTTCGAATATATTTTAACAATAACTCATTTTTTGGAGATTGGCTGAAGGCAATGAACATAATAAAGTAACATCAACACAATGAAACATAAAAACAAACAAAAAAAATGTGTGGCGGAGCTAACAAACCCGTTACGAATATTAGTCATTCGTAATGGTATACACCAGGTATGAGCAACCTTTGACATGTTGAGGGCCAAACTTTAGCGTGCAAATACGTTCGCGGTCCGCGTTTAAAAGTACTTAGTGCATTTTATAGTAGTGATAATATTTTTTGCGATAGATATTAGACATGAAATAATACGACAATGTTATTATAGTACAATTTATTAAAATAACAAAATGAAATTTAAAAAAATGGTACATTATAATTAAATCGTTAAATTTGCAATTGTTACAAACTACGAAAGTTAAATTCACCGAAATCAATGAGACACTTGAGCTTGAATTTGGGAAACTAATCCATCGATATTTGGATTAATTCCACTGACACAAAGACGTAAAGAATTTTCCAAATTATCGTCAGTCAGTCTTGTGCGATGTGTTGATTTATTAACTTTCATCAATGAACAGTACTGTTCGCATGTATAAGTACTGCCAAACGCACAAATCAATCTTCTTGCGAATTTTCTAAGCTGCGGAAAATTGTCTTCTTCTAGGAATTTTTTGTAGAAATCGCACAACTCTACGTTTTCAAATTCGGATTTTAGGAGTGAGTTTTCTTGAATCTCGATCAACTCCATTTGTAAGTGTATTGGAGCATTTTGTACAATATATGTTGTAGGAGTAGCAAATAAACTAAAACAGTCATCCATGTTTTTGAAGTCGCAAAACTGTTCGAAAATTGTTCCGACAGTAACTTGAGTTTTTCAGCATATTGAGATAAGCAAAATTTTCATACGCAGAGAGCGTGTTGAAATGGTAACTGTTACCAGACATCATCTGTGACTCCCACAAGCGTAGTTTGATCTGAAACGCTTTTAAATGGCTGTACAAATCATTTACCAACTGTCCTTGTTTTTGAAGTTTCAAATTTAAATCATTCAAATAGCCTGTAAGATCAACCAGAAATGCTAAGTCACATATCCATTTTGGGTCACTTAATTCAGATAGTGGTTGATCTTTTATTTTCATAAAGTCTGCTATCTCATTTCTAAGCTCGTAAAACCGTTTCAACATTTTTCCTGTGCTCAGCCATCTGACTTCACAATAATATGTTACGTCGTTATATTCAGCTGATATTTCATCCAAAAACGCCTTGAACTAACGATGGTGAAGCCCTCGGGATCGAAAAAAGTTGATGGTTTTTACTTCCACATTCATAACATTCTGGAGTCGAATGGACTTAGAACACAAGTTCTGTTGGTGGATAATGCAATGAAGGACTATCAAATCATCATTTTCACATTTAATTCTGTTGCTTTTTCATTCAAAATTCCGATGAAACCTTTACGTAAGCCGACAATAGAAGGTGCACCATCAGTGCATACTCCAATTAATTTTGACCACGGCAAGCCAAAACTTGTGAATTCCTTTTGAACTTCAATAAAAATATCCTCTCTTGTAGTGGTTCCTTTTAGCGGCTGTAAAGCAAGCAATTCCTCAGTAACAGTGAACTCCTTATCAACACCTCAAATAAATATAGCCAGTTGAGCTGTGTCAGACAAATCGGTGCTCTCGTCTAATGCTATGAAAAATGATTAAAAACCAGCCATACGGTCAGTTAATGTTGTTTTTATATCATTGGCCATCATTTCTATACGTCGAACAACAGTTCGTCTTGACAAACTATTTTTTTCAAATTCTTTTTTCTTTTCAGGACACATAATACCGCAAACTTCTTAATTGTCCTGTCAGTAAGTGCAGCGTAGCATGCTTAGTTGAGTAATGCCTCTTTATATTGAATTCTTTCATTACTGAAATGGATTGATTACACAGCAAACAAATAGGCTTACCATTGTGCAAGATAAAAAAGAATTCTTCAGTCCATTTTTCTTGAAAATGGCGACCCTCTGTATCTACTTCTCGTTTCTTTCCACAAGACATCATTTTTGTTTACTTTTCGTTCAATAAACTTAATAACAAACTATAGTTAGTAACCACTCAAGATGCGCACAAAGTCACAAAGCAAGTTGACGGCTCGAGCAGTGCGCTAGGATATCGCTTGTCCAAGTTATCACCTCGGTAGCTCAAATAGAACTGAACTAACGTTCGGGCCATCCACCCGCTTATATAGGCAAAATGAACGAATAATCTGGAATAAACTAGTTTATAATAATTGAGAAGCAATAAATCTTTTGATGTGTCGCCCGTGAGGCGGCAAACCTCAAAGAATTGGATCGAGCAAGTCGAGTGACGGCGATTATCAAAGAGTGAGGCGGCAAACATCAAAGAATTTTATGTTTGCCGCCTTACTGTCACTCCCGTAAGTAGAAGTACCTATTGTAATATTTTTTTAATTGGGTTTTTTCTAAATGTTTCGCCGGCTGGATCATATCTTACAGCGGGCCGGGGCTTGCCCATATGTGGTATACACCGTGCGCCGCCACTTATCAATACATTGTTTTTTAAAAATAGAAGCCGTCAAAGCATTACCTTGAAACTTTACACTTTTCTAGAGAATTTATCAAGGAAAATCGTCGTGTTATTTTCAAAATTTTAAAGTGCGGTTTTTATGATCAAAAATTAGTTTAAACAACATAATTGTCTATAGCAATTATATATTAGTTATTACATAAATTAATTTATTGCATAATAAATTTATGTTTCATAAGCTTTACAATGCGCAACCAATAATATATATATATATATATATATATATATATATATATATATATATATATATATATATATGTATCACTGTTTCTTCGGGTTTGGTCCCGCGTATTTTCTTGGCTCTGGTTCATTTTATTTTTAATTCGACGTTTCGATGACGTCGCAGTCATCATCGTCAGGAATAACTATCAAAATTCCATTGCTCTAGCAACCACTTGTTTGACTTTTACGTACTACTTGATGCGTGAATTTCTTGTTTGGCTTCGTGTTACTCTTCTGTTTTGTTCTTCTAATGATGTAGTAGTGACAATTTCAATATTATTTTCGGAAGGGGTTGGATTTTGAATTTATTGGTTGTTGTTCGGAGATAATATATTTTGACCAGAATTTATACAAGTTTTCCAAATTGGTAATAGTCTTTCAGCATCATTTTTTTTTTGATTTAGACTGTTCGGCCTCTTTTCAATTTCTATCGCTTCTCTAATAATCCTCGCGTGGAAAAAGTCTATCTTTTTTAAAATTCTCGTTTTTTCGAAATTTATTGTAT
Organism: Philonthus cognatus; assembly: GCA_932526585.2. Lineage (NCBI taxonomy): Eukaryota > Metazoa > Arthropoda > Insecta > Coleoptera > Staphylinidae > Philonthus > Philonthus cognatus. The sequence continues at coordinate 8,776,658 of OW052249.1, read as the reverse complement.
GTTTGGAAATGTTTACGTGTTGAAATAAAGAAGATTGTGGATCAGACTTTCTTACTGGTAAAATGTGTTCATCTCGACGAGTACTAATTTTCCAGTTTATATATATATATATAAATAAATTAGAATTAACGACCTGCTTATAAGTACCAAATAAGAAATAACAGCGCATTAGGTCATGATGTAAAAGTTATTTTTTATCAAGCGAGTGTGCAAGGAGGACAGAAGACGACGACGATCGTTTCGCTCTTTTTATGAGCTCCTCAAGCAGCCACATCCATCATCCCATACACACTCACTTGATATGTAGAAGTTGTATATATACTGAATTCGCTAACCATAAGCCGGTATTGACGTCAGTATTTATAAATGCTACTGCATTGATAAGGGCATTGATCTCATTTTGCTTCTACAGTTAGTGTCGGTTTTTAGTTTAAACCATCGACTAGCATCGGAGCGGCGAGTTAGATTTTGATTACACCATGGAAAAAAAAAGAGTAATCAAACTGCTCTTTATCATTTAAGAACCGCCTTACATCTCAGGTATGTTAGTTAAGAAATCTTTGAGTAATTTTCACGAGTGTTAAATTGAAAGTGCGTAATTTGATTGCAAAAGTGATTGTTTTTTTTGTTGTTGTCAGTTTCTAAAAATAGATATTTCAGGTTCTTGGTTTTAGTTATTCATTTCATATTACGTTTTACGTAATTGGGTTTATTCGCCAGTTCATTCAGCGAGGAGAAGAATTTCGCTGGGGGTAATTCGAGTTTCGTGAAGAATTGAAGTCCGAAGGAGGTTAGATTTTTCAATTGGAGTTCTAAGGGAGTGATTGCAGACTTATCGTCTGAGAGGGTGATTGCTGTGAGAATTTTCAAATCGAGGGAGAGGAGCAACTCACATAAGAACAGATAAGCACACAAGTTTCTGTACTGTACTATTACTGAGGTATTGCTGCCGTAGTGGTGTAGTAATAATACAACACACGATTACAATTAACTAAAGCTTTATTCGATATAAAATAATACAACATTCGAAAACATCTGAGAAACGCGTGTGTAGGTGCTCGGCCATACTCGTCGTACATGCCGTACCGCACATGCGTATGTTGCGCCAAAACCCGATACATTACATACCTCCCCACTTAATATAAACTAAATAATAGCAAAAACAATTTAATACTGAAGTCTGCTGGGTGGCTTTCGTGAACGTTGGGGACGTATTGGCGCATCCAAAACAGTATCTGAATTTGGTACTTTCATAATTTCTTCTAGCACTTTACTTTCCGTCGAAATCTCACTTACGTTCAGATCCTGTTTAATTTAAATTAATTTATTTGTATTATTAATTTCTTCGTTTTCGCGCACTATAAATTCATCATCTGCTTTTTCACTTTTGTCTAATTTTAAATCCGCATTATCAGGTAACATTTGATTCGTGTGCCGTTTCCATAATATATTGCCACATTTAATTTCGAATAAATTAACTTCTAATTTTTTTACAATTATTCAAGAAGTCCACCGTGGTTTAACAAATCTGTAATCTTTTACTAATACATTCTGATCAACTATAAAATTCACTTTTCTTTTCCCCTTATAATTTTGCCTATTGCGCTCTTGATTGAATTTGATATTATTTTTAGCTGTATTGAAAGTTTTATTTTGACGTGTAATATTATGTGGTTTAATAAAATCTAATCGAGTTCGCAAAGGCCTGCCTAACATTAATCTAGCTGGTGATTCTCCTGTGATACAATGTTCTGCGCATCGGTAAGTTATCAAAAATCTGGAAATAGCTAAATCAAAATCTATATGTTTATTCTTTCTACTTTCTTTTATCAAAAATTATTTTACAGTTTTTACGCTGTTTTCTGCTGCTCTATTCGAAGCTGGGTGATAAGGTGGAGAATTTATAAATTTGATACCATTATTTTGTAAAAATAATTTAAATTCACTCGAACTTAGTTGAGTGCCGTTGTCTGACACCAACGTTTTGGGTATTCCAAATCTAGCAAATAACTCTCTCAATTCAACTATAGTATAATTTGAAGTAATTTTATTCATTGCAAATACCTCGATCCATTTCGAAAATGCATCGGTTACTATTAAAATCTGCTGCTCTATTCGAAGCTGGGTGATAAGGTGGAGAATTTATAAATTTGATACCATTATTTTGTAAAAATAATTTAAATTCACTCGAACTTAGTTGAGTGCCGTTATCTGACACCAACGTTTTGGGTATTCCAAATCTAGCAAATAACTCTCTCAATTTAACTATAGTATAATTTGAAGTAATTTTATTCATTGGAAAAACCTCGATCCATTTCGAAAATGCATCGGTTACTATTAAAAAATATTTACTTTGAAAAGGTCCTAAAAAGTCAATATGGATTCTTTCCCATACACCTTCAGAAATTAGCCAACACTGCAGTGGAGATTTCGCAGGATTACTTCTTGACTGTTGGCAAATTTCACATTTTTTTATTAAATTTTCGATGTCCTTATTTAATGAAGGCCAGCACACATATGCATGTGCTAGTGATTTTGTTTTCACTATACCTAAATGTGTATTGCGTAATTCATCTAAAATTTGCCTTCTTAGTGATTCTGGTACTACAACTCGGTACCCTAATACTAAAATATCATTTTCTAAATTCAGATCATTTTGTCGTAAAATGTAAGGTTTAATCTCTTCCTCCCTTTTTAAATTTTTAGGCCAATCATTCTTAACAAAATGTTTAATTTTGAATAAAAATTTGTCATCAGCATATGCGTTTTTACTTGAATTAATATCTAACGGTAAATCAGAATTTTCTCTAATATAATGTATGTAATTAAAATTTGATTGTAATTCTTCATCATTTCCTTTAACTGACAATCTGGATAAAAAGTTTGCATTATTCTGTTCTGATTTTACAAATTTAATATTAAAATTGAATCCGTTTAAAAATAATGCGTACCTTTGCAATCGGTTAGCTGCAGTGGTAGGAATACCACGTTTTGACCCAAAAATTGATGTTAAAGGCTTTTTTTTACCCCATACACAATAGCAAGAGCTTCTCTATCGATTTGAGAATAAAATTTCTCAGCAGCGTTGAGAGTCCAGGTACAAAAACAATCGATCTCTCAATGCCTGTTTCCGGGTAAACGTGTGATAAGACTGCGCCTAGTCCGTACTGACTGGCGTCCACAGTTAAAACTAATGGCAATTTTGGATTATAGTGCACAAAAAAATCATCTGACATTAAAATATTTTTAATTTTATTGAATGAATCCTGACATTCCTTTGTCCACTTCCACGTTGCATCTTTTTTAATCAACGTATACAATGGATGAACTATATTTGGTAAGTTCGGAATAAAACGATTATAATAATTTACAGCACCCAAAAAAGATTTTAATTGCGTTACATTTGTGGGAATGGGAATATTTTTAATCGCATTTACTAAATTTGGTGACTTATGTAATCCAAACTTGTCAATTATATGAACCCAAATAAGAAATTGCATTTTTAAAGAATTCACATTTATCTTTTCTTATCGTAAGACCCACATTTTGTAAAATACCTAGAATTCTTTCCAGAGTTTGTAAATGCATGTCTCGATTAACCCCTGTTACTAAAATGTCGTCCAAAAATACACAAACACCATCGATTTTACCTAACAATTCCTCCATTATTCTTTGGAATTGTGGTGGCGCACAGTGTATACCAAATGGTAATCGATTATACACAAAAGTACCCCTGTATGTAGAAATAGCACGGCCATTCCATAAATAAGTGCACACTTTTTGGGGGTACATCAGGGATTTTAGCGAATTTCACATATATTATAAAGGCCATCAAGACATGGTGTGTGGTTGTTACTAGAGGTTAAACAAATGATTGTGTCAAAAGTTATAACAATATAAACGTTCAGTACACTTTTATTTTGAACTCAAAAATATCGTAAACCGTTACCTATACAAAAACAGTTATTCTGTACTTTTTTGTGCTTATATTTCCAAAACGAAAAAACTTTATTTATATAGAGTTTTTTTAAATAAATAAAACATATCTCAAACAATAATCAAATACTCATGTTTTAATTTTTTTTTAAATATATGTTATACCCTGATCTTTCCTAAGAATTTTCTCGTTTTCAAAAGTATGGGCACTTTAAAACTTTTTGAGAAATTATTTTTTTACCCGAGCGCTACATTGACATGAGGCGCTCCCGCCAATGGTGTAATGGCCCGGATGAGCGCCTCCCTTCAATGCACCGCTCGGGTAAAAAAATCATCTCTTAAAAAGTGTTGAAGTGGCCATCTTTTTGAAAACGGAAATATTTTTAGGAAGGATTGGGGTATAACATATATTTCCTTCAAGAAAATTAAAACATGAGTATTTGATTATTTTGTGAAATTTGCTGGAGTAAAATAATCATCTCTTAAAAAGTTTTAAAGCGCCCATCTTTTTGAAAACGGAAATATTCTTAAGAAGGATTGGGGTATAATATATATTTTTTTCAAAAAAATTAAATTATGAGTATTTGATTATTTTGTGAGATTTGTTTTATTTATTAAAAAAAATCTATCTAAATAAAGTTCTTTCTTTTGGAAAAAAACATATTTTAAACTTTGAACATTTAAGCATAAAAAAGTCAAGTATAACTTTTTTTGTATCAGTAACGGTTTACAATATTTTTGAGTTCAAAATAAAAGTGTACTAAAATTTATATTGTTATAATTTTTGAAACAATCATTTGTTTAACCGCTAGTAATAACCAAAAACCATTTCTTGATAGCCTTTATAATATATGTGAAATTCGCTAAAATCCCTGATGTACCCCCAAAAAGTATGCACTTATCAGAGCTGGGATGAATCCTTAAAAACAGGAGTCGAATCACGAATCCGAATCACCTAATATGATTCGAATCACGAATACCCGAATAAAGGATTCGTAAGTGAAAAATATGATTCGAATCAAAGATTCAAATCCTTATTTTTGAATCACGGATACAAATCCTTTAAAAATAAATTTGAATCTATTATTTGCAACCAGTAACATTTTATTCCATCAGTTTCTATTAAAAAAAATGTTCATTTACCGACTAAATACCTGACTAAATAATGATTTTAATTAATAATAATATATGTTTTGTTGAACTTCATTTTAAATCAGTGTTTTTTACGCGTGGCGCCTGAAGTAAAATTTCGAGTTTAGAAAAGCCCCGTGAAAATTTGTCTCGGGTCGCTGCGCGACCCTCGACAAATTTTCTACGCGGGGCTTTTCTAAACTCGAAATTTTACTTCATACTAAGTCTGGAAGTGGACAACACTAGTTCTTAGAAGTTTCAAATTGAAGGATCACTCTAGATTACTAAGTTTATTACCATTTTACAAAGACTACAGCTCGAAAGACCAATCATGGTCTTCGGAGACCGAAGAACTACAGGGAATCGAAGTTTTGTTACAAGAAAACAACAAATATCTGAAGGTTTACAGCATGAATAAGGAAAGAAAACATCCAATTTTGAAAAAAATATCGAAGTTGGGTTGGTTTTCAGTGCGTTTTTAAATTCACTTTAAGTCAGTGTTTTATACGCGTGGCGCATGAAGTAAAATTTCGAGTTTAGAAAAGCCCCGTGAAAATTTGTCTCGGGTCGCTGCGCGACCCTCGACAAATTTTCTACGCGGGGCTTTTCTAAACTCGAAATTTTACTTCATGCTTAATCTGGGAGTGGACCGTCAAGATTTTCTACATGTCGAGATTTTAGATATTTCTAGATTTTTTGTCGAGTTTGTTATTATATTAAATGCAATTTTAATATTAAATAAATACGGTTTTTCTTGTGAATAGAATATTCACCCATTTAATGCCGAGCAAATTATAAAGTTAACTCTAAAAGTTAATTTTAGGTAAAATTTTGCATCTTTTTCTATTATTTCAATGAATGATTTATTATATTACATACGTCGATTTTATAAAAACGTTAAATTTACAATTCAAACGAGTGTTAGTCCACTCCCAGACTAAGCATGAAGTAAAATTTCGAGTTTAGAAAAGCCCCGCGTAGAAAATTTGTCGAGGGTCGCGCAGCGACCCGAGACAAATTTTCACGGGGCTTTTCTAAACTCGAAATTTTACTTCATGCGCCACGTGTATAAAACACTGATTTAAAGTGAGGTTAAAAATGCACTAAAAATCAACCCAACTTCGATATTTTTTCAAAATTGGATGTTTTCTTTCCTATCCATGCTGTAAACCTTCAAATTTTTGTTGTTTTCTTGTAAAAAAACTTCGATTCCTTGTAGTCCTTCGGTCTCCGTAGACCATGATTGGTCTTTCGAGCTGTAGCTTTTGTAAAATGGTAATAAACTTAGTAATCTAGAGTGATCCTTCAATTTGAAACTTCTAAGAACTAGTGTTGTCCACTCCCAGACTAAGCATGAAGTAAAATTTCGAGTTAAGAAAAGCCCCGCGTAGAAAATTTATCGAGGGTCGCGCAGCGACCCTCGACAAATTTTCACGGGGCTTTTCTAAACTCGAAATTTTACTTCATGCGCCACGCGTATAAAACACTGATTTCAAGTGAAGTTAAAAATATATTATTAAGGTTGGAAATGTTTCATAGTTAAGTAACCAATTATGCATTCACAAATATTTGAATTATTCGAAAATTTAAATATTTATATTCAAATATGAATAATTTACTGATTTAAATATTCATATTAGAATATTTAATATGAATTAATCGAATTCGAATCCCAGCCTTAATAACGATGATTCGAATTATTTGGGAAGATTTGAATCCGTGTATGAGGATTCGAATCCTTTTATAAGGATTCGAATCCTTTTATAAGGATTCGAATCCTTTTATAAGGATTCGAATCATCTACGTCTGGATTCGAATACGAATCCTTCTAAAAAAATGTAACGAATCCGGATCACGAATCCGTTTTTACTAGAGTATTCGAATACCTCTTTCGAATCCTCTAAAAGGATTCGAATCCGGGAATCGAATCCTGAATGATTCGAATCCTGCCCAGCTCTGGCACTTATTTATGGAATGGCTGAGCAGTTAATTTCTTGGAGTGATCATCCAGCAACACCTGTTGGTCTGCATGTGATAAATCCAATTTCGAAAACTGTACACCCCCCTGCAATTTTGCAAATAATTCCTTTATCCGCGGTAAAGGGGATCTGTCAATTTCTAAATTATGGTTTAATGTGATTTTGTAATCGCCACATATTCGCACTGAATTATAATCTTTAACTATTGGAACTATGGGTGTGCCCCATGAACTATTTCCAACAGGTGAAATAATTTTACCTTGGATTAATCTGTCTAATTCTTTATCAATCTTATCCTTAAGTGAGTATGGCAAAACTCGAGCTTTAAAAAATTTTGGAGTTGAGTTTCTTTTCAATTTTAATTTTATTTTAAATTTATTGAACGTTCCTAAATTATCACAGAACACCTTTGAATATTTATTTATTAAGTAATTACTTGTGTTGTGTGGCTGACATCTTAAACTATTTATTTCAATAAATCCTAAATTAAATTCTTGCAGAAAATGTCTGCCCAGCAGTGGTGGGCCACCACTTATTATAATATGAATATCTAATGGTTTAGTTTTTCCATTTAATGTAACATTTATTGTTATTTTCCCGAATGGAATAATTTTACCACCGGTATAATTAATTAAGTTTAATTCACTGCTTTGTACTTGTACGTTAGCTAATTTTTTAAAATGTGCATTTCAGAATTTTTGAGAAATTACCGTTGCTGCTGCTCCTGAATCCAACTTCATCAGAAATGGCATTTTATTTACAAAAACCTTAACCATTATTGGTTTTCCGTTGGTACATTTTAAATTAAATAATGCCGTGTCTGATGTAGCAATGTATTTAAAGTTTTTACTTCTGCACACATTACTTAAATGTCCTTTGCGGCCACATGCGTTGCAGGAATATTCTTTATACCTGCAATTTTCGTGTGTGTGATTGAACAAACGCGTGCGGCGCTCCTACTCACTGTGCTCCCCTGATGGTTGTCGTGGTGGCGCGGCCACGGGGTGTCAACAATATAGGGAATTGCGAAACTAAAATGTCTTCCTTGTCTAACAACAGTAAACTGCCTATAGCTCTATTTCACCGATGGTTTACCCAAGGAACACGGCGCCGCCGGCGGTGCCACTAGAAAATTATAATAGGAAACTGTAAAAATGCTTTAACAAAAATGCTCTAACAAAAATTCACTAGATGTCCCTACATCTGTCTGTTTACGTCCAATTTTGTGTTCTACACGTGACACGCCATTTGTAATTAATCTTTTGCTCTGTTTGCAGGTTAGACCGATTTTTCTGGACATTTTTGGAACCAAATTTGCAATATGAGTCGAGAGAGAGTAAAATATTGCATGATTTGTGGTTGTGCAGAAGATGAAGTGAAGAAATTGTTCTATTTACCACGAAATCCGAAATTGTAATTATTCCAAAGTATTTACAATTACTTATTTCATCCTCATTACCATTACCATTTATATTTACCGAATACTTATATTATTACAGAATTAAATAAAGTGAAATCACGTAAGTGAGTTTTGATTTTAATTTTAAAATATGGGCTATAGCTTAAATATGTAACAATGCACACTTTTGCACAAGTGATATCTATTTTATAAGGTTTTAATTCAGTTATTACATTAGGAATAAACATATTCAATATAATGTGATGAGCTGAATTGATTGTGATTTAATCGAACGGCACTTCCTTTTTATGTACGCACAAGTTTAGTACCATTTCAAAGATTATAACTGATTATGCACATCACTAATATAATGCATATGCATGTTGTTTCTGTGTAACAAATAAAACATGATAACAAATTAACTTAATTTATTGTTTAATTAGCGCTAAAATGTAGTATATATTAGCTGTTTGCGAAAACCTTGTCTTGTTAATTTGAGACGAGATGTATTAAACTTAGAAAATCCAATTGATCTGTGAAGTTGGTGGAATAGATTTTGGTAAACGGCTATAGAAATCCGATAGTTACGGATGTTAATCTTACTTATTAACAAATTGTGAACTAAAATGGAGTAGATTTTTGTTGTTGTTGTGGCGTTATTACTGCCCCTGTGATGTTATACAGGGTGGAAACTTTAACTGGAATAAAATTCATAACTTCGATATAGGCGATTTTTGCAAAAAATCCCGAAACACGCTAAGTATTGTTTTTTCTTGCCCTCATTTCTATGTATATGCTGCTTGTTTATCTGTTCCCGGAAGAGCGCAGCCACCTCTGACTTTTTTTTTCAAATGGAAAGGTATGTCAAGTGACACCTCGTTTGAAAGGTCTCTGCGCAAGTAATACAACACACTATTTATTTCTTGAATATTTACAAATCCCACGCGATAAAAAAAAAACACTTTTATAACTTGAATACTATTTAATGCAACAAATGCTCAAAATGGGCACCGTTTCTTTCTTGGCAAAGTGCAAATCGATGATAACATGCATCTCTAATATTTTGTAACATTTCTGGTGTGACTTGCCGTATTTCATGCCTAATACGTTGCTTAAGGTCCTCAATGTCGTTTGGTTTGGTTACATAGATCTTACTCTTGAGATATCCCCACAAAAAAAAGTCAAGGGGACTAAGATCCGGAGATCTCACCGGCCATTCAATGTGACCTCTTCTTCCAATCCATCTATTGGGAAAAACTTCGTCTAAATATCTACGAACGATCACAGCATAATGGGGTGGAGCTCCGTCCTGTTGATACCATATTCGTTCATCAGGTAAATCTGGATCTAATGGATTTAGAAATAAAGTGGCTAACGCTGGCATGAGGTCGTCTTGATGAAACGTAAGATATGTTGCTCCATTAAGATTACCATCGAAGAATACTGGTCCTACAATCTGATCACCTATTATTCCAGCCCATACATTGACTTTTTGCGGGAACTGAGTATGAGTTTCTCGCATCCAATGAGGGTTATGATCAGCCCAATAACGACAATTTTGATGATTAACGTCACCATGTAAGGTAAAAGTACTTTCGTCGGAAAAAAGAATTGATGCTAATGAAATCTGGTTATTGTCGATCATGTTCATCATTTGCTCGCAAAATTCGATTCGGCGGTCCGGGTCAACCTCCGTTAATTCTTGGAGTGCCTGCATCTTGTAAGGATACAGCTTGGCTGATCTAAGAATTTTCAGGACAGTAGTATGACTAATCTCGTTGTCACGGGCCAGTTGCCTGGCTGGAGTCACTGGATTTTCTTGAAGAGTTAATAATACGTTTAGCCTGGTATCTGCTTGAACAGTGGGATTTCGCTGTCTGGGCACAACCCTGACATGACCCAAATTGTTGTATTGTGTCTCAATTTTGCTTATGGTACCTTGGCTAATGGGTAATAAATCCGGATGCTCTTCTCGAAATAACTGAGCAACCTCAAGCTGACTTCGTCTTCTGTTACCATAACCGATCATCATCAGAATCTCGATTCGGAGATTTTCGGTTAAATACTGCATTTTAGAAATCACTTCGACAACTTGATGAGCGTATGTGACTGCTTTGGTGACTATTATTATCACTAGTAACTAAGCAACGCAGTTCCATAGCATCAAAACACATGTCAAAAACATACAACTTTACGCCGAAACATGTTCAATGTAAAAGTGGTTTTCTTTTTTTTATCACGTGGGCTTTGTAAATATTCAAGAAATAAATAGTGTGTTGTATTAATTGCGAAGAGACCTTTCAAACGAGGTGTCACTTGACATACCTTTCCATTTGAAAAAAAAAGTCAGAGGTGGCTGCGCTCTTCCGGGAACAGATAAACAAGCAGCATATACATAGAAATGAGGGCAAGAAAAAACAATACTTAGCGTGTTTCGGGATTTTTTGCAAAAATCGCCTATATCGAAGTTATGCATTTATTCCAGTTAAAGTTTCCACACTGTATAATCAACCTAAAATCGGATTATGATTGTTAACATTTAATGCTGATATGATGCTTGTTTGCTTGATTTCAGCTGATTAAAACAGTGTTTAATTTAAATGTACCATTTTAGATGTGAGACGTGGAAACATATTCTCGGAATTGTAACTGATGTGTCCCGATGCAATGGGAGAATCTGCGATAGGCATTTTTCTAAGGAATGTTTTGTTCCCTTTAATGTAAGTATGCGATTATTACAAGATGCTATCCCATCTTCTTTTGTTGCAGACCTGAGTACTGTTTCTTCAAATATTGACAGTGATTTAATGCCACTAAAGGTAAATGTGTAACAAGGAAATATGTGCATATTTATAAATGTTTTATTTAAGGTTACATGTACGGAACCATCCACTTCATCAACACTTCCTCACATTTATACTCCCCCTATTAGACAGCTCAGAAAGTCATTGTTTGTTTTCCAAATATTGACATTACCCCTCAATATAAAGCTTTAGTAAATACTATTAAAAAAAAGGAACGTCATATCAGGGTATTGAAAAATGGCAAATGTCAGAAGCATGTAGCAGGTCTCACATTTTTTTTTGTAATAAATTGGTAATAATTTAATATTTCTATAATTGATTTATCTTCATTTGTATTAATATTTTGTTACAAATAGAAGTGACTTTACGGTTATAATTAAATAAATGAAATTAACTTAGTAATGTGTTTTATTTATTGTGTACCCTTAAATAATATTCATAATGAAATTATTGCTCACATCAGTGAAACGATATATAAACGAATTTAAAAAAACCGCCATATTTTGCGCCACTGTCGCGCCACCACGGTGTGGTTTGCCATGTTGCGACCGTTATCTTTCCCCATAGTTGTGCTACGAGGCTGCGACCTGCGCCCCTCCGTTGTCCTACCTGCTGGCGTTTTCCCTCTGAGGATCTCGATGCCTTTGGTTTATTTTTTCTTTGCCTCAGCTGATGGATGTCTATAGGTTCCGTTTTCAGCTCCAGGTCCCGAATTCCATATTGCATTTGAGCAGATTCCACTGATTGCGCGATGTCTAATGCCTTCTGTAGCGTCAGCGTCTCCTCTTCCGCAAACAAACGATCACGCACCTTTCCAGTTTCTAGTCCCATAATGAATTTATCCCGTAGAGCTCCCTCCAACATTGCACCGAATTTAGAATGAGTTGCCAATTGTTTAATTCTAGCGGTCCATTCTTGTAGCATCTCATCAGATTTTTTTGTCGCCGCGTAAAACTTATAGCGTTCCGCGAACACTGCTTTAGTTGGAGCGTAGAATTTTTCTAGATGTTTTAAAATGTCTTTATAATCAACACGGGAGGGGTTATATTTTCTAATAGCTTGTATGCCTCTTGGGAAAGACTGTTGAGCACCATTGCTCGTTTAATATTATCGTCAGTAACACTGTTCGTGATAAAATACTGCTGCAGCCTTTTTTGCGTGAATGTTACTCGTCCACTTTCCGATTGAACTCCACTAAAATTCCCACAGCACTTGCCATTTTTATTACACTTTTTGTTTGTTTTGAACTCACAAAATATCCTTGTCGCCACTTGTACTGTACTATTACTGAGGTATTGCTGCCGTTATAGTGTAGTAATAATACAACACACGATTACAATTAACTAAAGCTTTATTCGATATAAAATAATATAACATTCGAAAACATCTGAGAAACGCGTGTGCTCGCAACTGGTGCTCGGCCATACTCGTCGTACATGCCGTACCGCACATGCGCATGTTGCGCCAAGACCCGATACATTACAGTTTCAAAACTTAAATTGATTATACATACATATTTTCCTTTAATTATTATCCTCGTAAATTCAGTTCGGAATCTTTGAAATATAATTTAAATTGGTTAAATTTAATTGAGTTTATTTGTTGTTTTCTTTTTGTAAACGTGTATTTATAGAGGCGCCTACGGAATATTATTTTTTTTTGTGTTATTTTTTTATTATTGCTCAAGTTCATCGGTCTACTCGAGTTCCCTTAGCGCTAACGGATCCGTGATAATTTTTTTTAACGTTTCATATATCGGTTGGATTAAAGTTTGCAGTGAATATTATTTTGATGGCCGTATTTTTTTCGGATGTGTTGGAAAGCAGAGAAATAAAGTTGATACGTTGTAAGTTACAAGAATTGTTGAAAGTAACATTAAGTTTGAGTTAGATGAGAAAATAAAACAGTGCAGGAAGGGGAACTTATTGCATATTTTGAGAAAGGGTATTTTACATATTTTGTTATTTTTGGTTAACCCTCTATTTAATATTCTTGTTGATTTATTGTAAGTTGTATTAATTTTGTACTTTTGCGTTATTTTAGAAGTTGAATTAAACCTTTATTTTGGGTAAGCAAGACTAGTGATGGGCAAGATCGATCAAAAAAGATCGACTGATCGATCCTTGCAAGTGATCGATCCGCTCGATCTCTTTGAACGGATCGATATTTTCGATCGGATCGATCTTTTCGATCGGATCGATCTTTTCGATCGGATCGATCTTTACGATCGGATCGATCTTTTCGATCGGATCGATCTGTTCGATCGGATCGATCTGTTCGATCGGATCGATCTGCTCGATCGGATCGATCATTTCAGACCGCTCGATCGGCTTTATCTTTTCGAGGACTCGATCTTTTCGGACGGCTCTATCTTTTCGAGCGACTCGATCTTGGGGGCGGTTCGATCTGTGCGAACGGGTCGTGCTGATCGATGTGATCAATCGGCTCGATCAGATTGGTCATATCGATCGGCACAAGTGGATTGATCAGGTTGTGCGGCTCGAGCAATGACCTTTTTGAGCGGATCGATCATTGAACGATCACACTATTTTTGTATTCTGTTTTGCGCAAAGTGAGACAGCATTTATTAAAAAAAGGATATAGGCAGGGTTATTTTTCCCGGGCTAGTCTCACACTTAATATCCGAGCGTGCTATTATATTATAGAGATTTTAATAAAAATATATAATATTTCATTTCATATTAGCTATTTATATATTTAGTAAATACATAAATAGCTAATATGAAATGAAATATTATAAATCTTTATTAAAATTAATACTATTTAGTAACAGCTGTCAAATAACGTTAAAAATAACTAGTTATCACCATTATTGAAAATTAACTGCTTCTCTCATCTTTAGTGTATACTAAAGAACAAAAACGGTGATGTGTCCATCATAGTACTTTCCCCGTTTAATTCTATAATTGAATATAATTAGAAATAAATTAATTAGAAATATTAACACAGCAACCGGGGAATGGAATCGAACCCGCACTTCTCAATTAAGAGTCCTTTGCGCTACTGCCTGAGCTACGACACTTGATTAAATACCTTATCGGTGTTAGAATATTGGATCCAACATTATATATCTATTTATTTGATTTTATTTTTTCGAAACCTGTTTCTGATTTCGTTTATTATGAGTATCACATGCTAATAATTTTGTCTTTTCTGTTGGCATATACGTCTTTGCGCTCTCTTGAACGCTAAACGTCTGTACCTTTCATTTTATGCTTACTAGAATTTCTGGATACAGATGTTTATTTATTTCATGAGTAAGTTATGGCTCGCTCTTGAAAAGGAATTCGTCATGATTCCTAACTTATGATTTTTTTTCCGTTAATATTTAGTTTCAATTTATTTTCTTATTAAATTTTTTTTTCTCATTATTTCTGTGCATTTTGCAAGTATTTATTTCTTTTCATATTCTTTTAGTGATTAGTTTTGTTGAATGAACGAAAATATATTTAGTCTTGGTTTGTCATATATTTGGTGTTTACCCGTGTTTTTTCATGTACCTATTTTTGATTGTTTATTTTATTATTTTTACCTAAGTGTTGCTAACTAGCATTACCGAATTTATAATGTTTTTCCTTGTCTTTGTTGTGAATTTATTATGCGCGCTTTGTGCATTCCTGCATTTCTATCCTAATAATTTTTTATGTTATTCTTCCTTTTTTAGTGTGTTTATTTTATAAAAAGTAGGCCAGCGATTGAACTTGAAATACCAACACGTTTGTTTTGATTTTTGAACCACTTGCGTTTGCATTTTTTTTTATTGGTGTCTGGAATGTCGGTTAGTGCTTCTTTATGATTATTCTGCCTCGTTTTGCTTAAGCGCCTATTTTCTGAATATAGGTCAGCGTTTGGATTTTAAATTAAAACTAGGGAATGGCAAGATCGATCAAAAAAGATCGACTGATCGATCCTTGCAAGTTCGAAAAGATCGAAAAGATCGAGACGCTCAAAGAGATCGAGCGGCTTGATCTTTTCGATCGGATCAATCTTTTCGATCGGATCGATCTTTTCGATCGGATCGATCTTTTCGATCGGATCGATCGGATCGATCTTTTCGATCGGATCGATCTTTTCGATCGGATCGATCTTTTCGATCGGCTCGTTCTTTCTGATCAGATCGAGCGGCTCGATACTTAAACTGATCGATCATTGCTTGATCGATATTTGCAATGATCGATCTTGCCCATCACTAAGCAAGACACGAGTTTTAATTTGAGAAACAGAAAGGTTTAAGAGAATAATTATAGTAGTTTTTCTTGATTTTCATTTTTGAGTCCTGTGGTAATCGTCGTGAAAAATCACGTGGCGCTCTACTTAAATAAATTCATAACCCACTCCCACTTCACTGAGTTAGTTGGCCGGTGATTACCCACTTTACTTCAGGCAGGACTGGTAAGGAAAAAGCGACGTTACAAAAGGTACCAAATTGAATTATTTAAATTATTTAGAAGCAGTGGACATTTTCAAATAATCCCGTAATTACTGACTTAATCGAATTAATAAACAAACGGATGTCTTGTATTCTCCACTTTTTAATACTGTTTAATTCTACAATCATTGTAAATTTTTTACACACTTAAAAATGAGTTTGAAATCAAAACTAGGCATATTTTATGATGCTCATTATTGCTTACTTTATCTTCATAATTGGTATGTTGTTGATTGGAAACATCATTTACATTAAAGTAAACACAAGATCATTAAATCATTTAACTGTTTTTCATTGATCACTTAGTACAACATGTCTACTAATATACATATAGGTTTTTAATTGAAATTTACAAGGTTTCATTCAATAATACATTATTATTTAAACGATCGACCTTTTTTTAGTACTTATTACATATGTATCCAGGAGAGTAGGTTGCGTTTATCAAGTTGCTATGAATAACAAACCAGTGAGTAGAGCTTAAGTTTTACTAACCGTTCAATTAACGATAGATTAAACTTTCCATCCATAGCGACTGGAATTAGAATTGGAAAATTTAACTTCAATTTTAGTAATAAAATTTGACAAACTGTCAATGACATATTTATGATAATTGCGAGAACAATGTTGTTATTTTGAGACGATCGTGCAAACAAAACGTCATGAGCATATAGAACAGTAAGTATAATACCGGTCTCAGGCAATAATTGGAGCTATCGCTCGCTCCGCTCGCTCCTCCTCTAAACAATTTTCTTCAACAGTTAAGCAATCCGTACTGTTCTCGATACTTGTATACTATTATTTCATTCTTGAACATGGCATTAAGCCGCAACTAATCAAATATAAAGTAATTTATTAGTTCGAATACTAAATATACCAACGTAACGCTGTTTCCCTACAAACCATGTTCTAAAACTTAAATATAACACAGAGTAATATTAAATTAATCACCAGATTAATATAAATATGCAAATTATGATATTACGTAATTATTCTATTTAATATTCATCGAGAGCAACTGGATTTGCAAACTTCTTAAAGTTTTCTATTGGTTATTATATTTGCGCATATTTAAAATTGGAAAAAAGTAATAATTAGCTTATATAATACCAAGTGACCTGTAATTTATTAATATTTACATTATATTATAGTAAACAAATTTTTAAAACCTTTATTATTCCTTTAGCTGCAAGTTGTATACAGGCAAAACTGACTTAATTGTAGTATTTCGACGTATGTAAATTATTTAATTGATGAGGCGGATACATGATGAAACTCCATAATACTATTTGAAATAAAACAACACAGTTGGGAGGGTTTCACTTTTATTGTTGAACATTGCAACATGTTTCACCACACAGTGGCTTTATCAGGCAGATGAAATAATAATTATTTCATCTGCCTGATGAAGCAACTGTGTGGTGAAACATGTAGCAGTGTTCAACAATAAAAGTGAAACCCTCCCAACTGTGTTGTTTTATTTCAAATAGTATGTAAATTAAATAAATAGGTTTAGATACGTCAGCCTCCCCTAAGACCCGCGATAATATATTGCCTACAATATCTTTTACTAAAGTTGTACAACTTCTTCGGAAATTATTAATAAGAGGCCACTTTATAGTGGTACATATACATGTAGTTCACATTACTCATTTTTGTGGTAGCTTTAGTTTGGTTAAATTGGTAGCACCCTCTACAAATAAATGCTACGTTTAATTAGGTTTTACTTAATTTTTGACAGTTTTTAAATCAAAATTTAGTATTTTTTAATATCTTCATAAGATTTTCCAGATTTTATAATATTTATTGAAATCTGAGATGGTAAGGTAACCTCATGGTGTTGATATGAGATTACTCTATAGCGAAACTAAAATCCATTGCAACATGACATATTTTATTAAGGTTTTAATTCAAAAATAGAACATGCATAAAAACACATCATTCATACAACGAATGCATCAAATCTGACACAATTCATCAAATCAATATGTTCATGATAAATGAAAATGTGACTTTCGTATTAAAAAATGTAATATTAGTTTATTTGGTATTTGGGTGCATATAAATAGTTTATTATATTTTTAACGCATAGATACAGTATCTATTAAATCCATTAAAATTCACCAAAAATTCTTAAATATGTTCTTTTATTGGACCTAGTAGGCTTGTTTTATTAATAAATAAATTATTGCTTGTAATACAAACACATTCGCCATCTGTAAATTATATAAAGCCGTATGAATGCTGTATTATGATACGATAGAATGGTTTAATTAATTAATAGCAATTTTCATATTAACTTTTAAACAAATTTAAAGCGCTGTTTAGAATAAAGACAGCCCTCCAATAAATCGTTATTTGTAGATGAAAAGAAAAAAACATCAATAAATCGCTGAAAAGCATTGTCATAATATTTGAATAAAAATAAAAATTCAAATTGCAGTTAATTTTTTAAAATAGATAGTTTATAACATGTTTGCAAGCAAATATTATAGATATAAAAATTTCAATTTGAATTTATAAAATCAATGAAACTTTGTCTCAAACTATTAATATCATAATTTCTCTTTTATACAATTTGTCCATATATCCCCAAATAAAATATGTAACGCAGTCAAGTCTTCAATAGTGGTGGCCATGTATTTATTTAACAATCGATAATTTGACTTTTAACAATATAAGTCTACTCCGACTATTAAGAGACCATATTTATCACATTTTATAGAATTTTAATATATTTCAATCAAAATGCAATTATAACATTTACATGTTATACGTAAATGTTATATCATTGAAACGAGAAAATTAGCTATTTATAAAGGAAAACGCCAACTATGACTTCTATTTAAAGATACAACTTTGTGTCATTTCTTGTTTATTAATGCATATACCGAAATTCTGTAGTTGTTATTCAATACTCCTTCAAATAGTGCCCGAAGAACATGCAACTCCTATCTTAATAAAACAACCAATAACTGAGATATTAATAAAAATCGAAAATATGAGTTTTTGGTTATAACTCGAAAACAAAAAACGACAGCTTATTTTTGTTTCCACGATTGAGTTTATTTTTGAACAAGAGATCGAGAATGCGCTATTTGTTTTTTTTCTATCGCTTGTACTAACAGAGATTCTCTACAGTAACACCCAAATGTGACCACCCTGTATAGGGTGACCGAATGGAACCAGACATTTTTAAATGATCAGTACTCGCTTGTTTTTTAATGAAATAGTTATTTACGAAACAAGTGCGGGAAAAATTTTTTCCGAGTGAACGCATTTTTAAAGCACGAGCGACGAAGGAGCGAGTGCCTTCAAATGCGTGAACTCGGGAAAATTGTTCACGTACGAGGATTGTACAATATTTTTTGAAACAAGCAAAATCATCACAATAATGCTGTCATGAAAAATTTGCAAGATCTCTTTTATGAAAATTCTTAATTTTGATAACTGTTGTCTTATGTAGCTCAATCTAAAATTATCCACAGTGCAAACAGGTATCAAAGGTGCAAGGCGCGTCGAAATTGCGACAGCAAGATGTAAATGCACACAAAACGCATCAAAATCGATATGAAAATGGATTTTTAGCGATTTTTTTTTAAGATTTCTAAAAACGAAAGAATAAATCGTCGTTGTTATGATAAAACCTCCTATGTGATTTTTTGTTTAAAAACTAGGGTTTTATTATCAAAGGACGCTACGTTATCAGCCCGATGAGTTTCTGAAATCTTCTATGTAGTAAAGTTATCTCTTAAATTGTATACAATGATTCAATAAAAAAATTGTTTGAAAAGAACTACTTAACTATTTTCTTTAAACAGTTTTTGTGTTTGCTGAAGATTTTTGCTCAACTCGCATAAGAGGTTTCATCAAAGTAGAGACAAAATACAATATTCATTATGGCTGACCAAATCTGACAAACGTCAGGAAATTTCAAATTTTCGAATGCTCGCCTTGCGTTCCTCGCGGCTCATGCCCGTCGCAAATGGGTTAATTTCGAGGTAAATCCCCCCCGCCGATACAATGAGGCCTCTCCTAACCCCCCACATCGGGGGGTCAGGAGTGACGAATAAAAAACTTGGCAACAAGAGTTATTTTTACGTGCCCCTTTTTGAGTCGGTCGCCGACCGTTGTTTAGTTTATTTAAAAAAATAATTTTATGTTAAAAAAATCAGTAAATACATTTTGAATGCATTATGAATAAAATATAAAGTCAGGCAGGTGATACCTACCTTCTTTAATGCAATTTTTAGCCTTTGTTGAAAATCATTGTATACGTGTTCAATATCTCACGATCAATTATTGCCACTTGCCGCATGATTTCCTCTTTCAGATCGGTTAAGGTGTCGGGTTTGTGTGTAAAGACACAGTATTTTGGGTATAACACAAGAAGAATCACAAGTGGTCAAATCTGGTGAACTTAGTTTAGTGACACCGTGCCCAATTGACAATGGTTGTGGTGTTTTGAACGTTTCCCGAAAGTGTCATTTAACTTTTCAGTGCCATCCTGTCTCCTCAAGGACCCTTACCTGACCACGAATGACTTATTTTTGTGTGAAAGCGTATATACTAATTTTCAGTAATGGCTTCAAAACTACTTTCAAGAAAGTAAACAACTAGGGCCAACTTGCGCTATAAGGCAACGGATTCATGTCAACTGGGCAATAGTAGCAGAGTCGTCTACAAACTTAGGCGAATAATGCTAAATTTTGACTATTTTTATGAATGAGAGCCCTAGTAAACTAACGCGCATCCATGCGCCCATGAAACTCAGGCAGCGGCCCTGTGGAAACCACCTGTCTGATATTATCATGAATTCATAATATGCATTTGAAATGGCATGTAATTACGAAGATGTTTGTATAATAAATTTGCTTTTTTATTTAAAAACAATTAGGTACTGACCATTCGGTCATCCTGTACATGTATTTCTTATTTATTTAAAATAGAAATACAATTTTGAAACGGACGGGCAGAATCTTTTCTGTGAGCCGGTCTTGGTCCACGGACCACCACTTTGGTGCTGCTCTAGACAATCAACTAGTGAGCATACTCCTCCGATTTCCACGATCAGATGCAGAGTCCATCTGAATACCGGTAAAACACATGTAAATTTCTATTTAATTTACATGCGTTTTGTCCACTTTGTTAATTAATTTATTGCGATAACATTATTTTATATCTGGCCTAGATTTTTGATAGATTACCAGTTTATTTCTTAGATCAAGAAAAATATTTTAAAATATTTACTGATTTCTTAAAAAGTGAAAATTTTCATTTAAAATTTAAAGTTTTGTTAGACCTAGAAGGACATAGAAAAATCCAGAATTTCACAGAATTTTTTTAATGTCTAAATTTATGATAAAAAGGTGACAAGACTTTGAATCCATGGCCAATAAATTCCGAAAAGATATAAGCTAAAGAGTGTAATATACCAAAATTAAGCTACAATTAGTAATTATTAACAGAAAATAAGACATGTTTGATACTTATTAAACTTGTATTATTCTAATTAAATTGAAAGCGTGTTTGTTAACTTCACAATAAATTAGTGTGTAATGGGATTGTTCGGTGGTTGGAGTAGTAGAACTCCGGATTCGATGTAAAATATAAGATTTATTTACACGTAGATATATATATACACGTAACACACAAAACGATTAATGGTAGTTGCAAACAAACGTTGCACAGGCGTCGTGGCGTGCGGGTTTTTGAGCATGCTGACGAGACTGTGTTCAGTGCTTGAGAGTAAAGACTTGGATTTAGACTGTATTCAGTGCTAAGAGAAGAGGTCGAGACTGTATTTAGTACAAGACTCTTTCTTTCTTGTCGGGCTCAGGGGTTTAAATAGGGTAGCGATCCGTCTTCGGAGGGGATCGGTCATGAGCGTTTCGGGTACCGGGAGGGGTAGGTGCAAGAGGGATGACCGGGCGGTGAACGCGGTGCGAGGGAGAAAGCATTCGAGCGCGCGTTGGCTTCTGTCTCTTTCTTCAGGGTGGTCTTCGCAACGGGCCATCTTGGGACGTTATATCCTCCCCCTATGGTTCAGGCTTGAAGGATGAAGGGCTGAATCATAACTGGTCCTTCTTTAGTCGCCCTCGTTTCCTCCTAGGGCGGATTGGTTCTGGAAGGGCTGCTTCCAGGTCATCCGATTGGTCTCCCTGGTATGGCGTGAGGGTTGAGGTATGGAATATGCCTAAGGAGAGCTCGGGTTGCTCTGGAGATACTATCTCGAAGCTGGTTGGAGAGATGACCCGGATGATCCTGTATGGTCTATCTCGACGTGGGGCGAGCTTTGAAGAGTATTGCTTCCGGGCGTTGCTAAGTGCGTGGGTAGCTACCCAGACTTGGTCAGCTAGTTGGTACTAAGTGCAGGGTCGGCGATGCTGGTCGGCGTATCTCTTTCTGGTCTCGGCAGTGTCGATGAGGGTTTCTTTTATCTCGTCCAGAGTTTGTAATAACCGGTGTAGATAGGGCGTGATTTCTTCTACGAAGTTCTCTGCATCAATAACCTGTCGTAGGTCTCTGTTGATGTCGTCTGGGCGTCTGAGTTCCCGTCTAAAGGTTAGGTAGGCAGGTAAGTATCCGATGCTGGAGTTTATCGAGGAACGAATGGAAGGCAGTTTCTCTACCCAACAGGTGTGGTCTCGGTCCACGAGGATTCCTAGATGGGTTTTCAGGTCCCGATTCCTTTGTTCCACGGGATTCGCTTCAGGATGATACGCAGGAGTGTATCGGTGTCGTATGCCGAAGACGTAGGTCACATGCTGCAGGACGGCACTAATGAACTGCGATCCGTTGTCACTTACAACAGCTCTGGGAAATCCGTAACGGAGGAAGAATCTCGTTGATGAGAACTTTTGCACAGCATTCTGCTGTGGCTTTGACAAGGGCGAAGAGCTCAATCCGTTTGGTAGTTAGATCATCTGCGATGAGGATGGTCGTCTCACCATCTCGGGATGCTGAAAGTGGTCCAAACAAATCGAAGGAAATCGTCTCAAAACGCTGGTTGGAATGAGTAGTTTGTAGCAGTCCTGCTGGCTTGGTGTTCGAGGGCTTGTAGCGCTGACACGGAACACATTTCCTGATGTGATCGGCTACATCCTTCCTCATTCCCTTCCAATAGTAACTTTTCCTGATCCGGTGAAGGGTTATTTCCACACCGTAGTGGCCTGCTTCCGGTACATCGTGGAAGGCGTGGAGTATCCTTGGTACTTCCTCTTTCGGTACAACTTGCTGGGCTTCTTCGGAGTGGCCTTTCGGATCATAGCGGTGGAGGACTCCTTGGAAGAGGACGTATCCTCTGTTACACCAGTAATGGGTATCCTCGGTTCCAGTTGGATCTTCCAGGCTTCGGATGATGGGGATTAGTTTTTCATCCGCCTCCTGTGTTTTTCTTTTGATCTTCCCTGGCGGGGTGCCGAGCTGTACCTCGACGTAGGAGATTAATGTCGGAATATCCTCGGTGATCGGTCTAGATAGGGTGTCAGCTATGTGATTAAATTTCCCCGGTAGGTAGTCGATGGTGAGGTCGTAGGGTTGTAGAAGGAGTGCCCAGCGAGCGAGACGACCGGTCGCTGATTTCAGGCTCATCAGCCATTTCAGGGCCTGGTGGTCGGTGCTGACTGTGATCGGACATCCCTCAATATACCCTCGGAACTTGGCGAGGGCCCAAACGATAGCAAGGGCTTCGCGTTCGGTTGTCGAATAGTTCCTCTCGGCTGGATTGAGGAGTCTACTGGCGTATTCGACGGGGTGTTCCTCGTCTTTCTCCCCCTGGACGAGAACTGCTCCTAATGCGTTTTCACTCGCATCTGTTCGTATTATGAATGGCCGGCTGCTGTCTGCTGGCTGGAGGTCGGGGGCTTTACATAAGAGTTCCCTCAGGTGGGTGAAGGCTGTTTCTTCCTCGTTAGCTCATTTCCACGGGGCCTTTTTCTTCGTGAGGTCCGTGAGGGGTCATGCTACGTCTGCGAAGTTGGGCATGAACCTCCGATACCATGAACATGCTTTTATAAAGAAGAGGACTTCCTTCCGGTTCCTGGGAGCCTGTCTCTCTCTGGTTGCTTGAGTCTTCGCGGGGTCGGTACCGATTCCTTCCAGGGTAATGAGGTGTCCAAGGTATCGGACCTGGGTACAGCAGAACCGCGTCTTCTCGCGATTGATCGTCAGCTGATACTCCCGTAGGTAAGTCATTACTTTTCGAAGATCCTGGAGATGCTGCTCATACGTGGCTGATAAAAGGATGAGGTCATCCAGGTATACGAGCAGCTAGATTCCATGTAGTTCACGTACAAAACGATCCATCAGACGTTGGAACGTGGCCGGGGCGTTTCGTAGGCCAAACGGCATCCTTTTAAATCAGTAGGATCCAAAGGGTGTCACGAAGCTGGTCTTCGGCTGATCCTCCAGGGCTACAGGGATTTTCCAGTACCCACTCCTCAGGTCGATCGTGGAGATACAAGAGGGTATTGTGATGGCGTGGAGGAGGTCGTCGATCCGTCGCAAGGGATATGTGTCGGCGATCGTGATTGCGTTTAATTTGCGGAAGTCGATACATAGTCGTACTCCGCCATCCTTTTTGGGGACCAGGACGGTTGGTGCGGCCCAGGGCGAGCTGGTTTCCTGGATAATATCATCTCTCAGGAGATTTTCCAATTCCAACTTCAGCAGTTGTTTACGGGGTTCGGTTAGCCGGTAGGGAGGTGAAGTGAGGGGACGACTGTTTCCAGTGTTTATGGAGTGCTCCGCCATCGGTGTTGCCTCTACCAAAGGTCCGAATAAGTCATCAAAATCGTCGAGGAGTTTTTCTAACTCAGGCTTCGGTGCAGGATCTTCGCCTCTGGTTGCGTTATACTGAACGCGCCGGTTTTCGATTGCTTGGGGCTCGTCGTGGTTTCCTTTGACCGTGTTGAGGTGCGGGTTGTGTTCTGTGATAGCGTGGGCGTCCTCTTCAGTGCCGGGCGAAATTTTTATTCCCTTGACAACGGGTGATCGTGCATCGTTTTCCTTAATGACGGGCGATTGTGTGTCGTTTCTCTTAACGACGTGTAATCGTGTGTTGTTTTCTCTATCACCGGGGTCGTTCTCTTCGGCGTGGGGTTGAATGTTGATCTCTTCGATAGAATCGAGGTGAACGCTGTTTATGCGGCACCTGGTTTGGCTTGGGGGCTGTTCAAACAACTCTTGGGAGCGAACCTCGTAGGTGCCCAGGTTCTGGTTCACCGTATACTCGGAGAAGATGTCGTCGATAAACTGGGGTGAATAATTGGCCTCGAGAGCGGCTTCGAAATCCCCACTGATTGGTGACATCACCGGAGAAACTCGATAGTACCCTTCTGGTACTTCAGTCTCCATCGGAGGGTCAGTCTCCATTGGAATTGGTGATAATATTCGGGACACGATGAAGTGGTCAAACTTTGTAGCCTCCCTGGACGTGGTGAGGGCGCGAAATTCTTTTGTCTTACCAGCCGAATACTCATTAAGTCAATGAATTGTTTCTGCGGCTCTTCCACAAAGCACCAGGTCCTCTGCGGGATGTTAAGGATGATGCTGGCGTCCTCCATGAAGTCGACGCCTAGCAGGGTGTTATTGTCCTTTTCTCCAGGTAACACGAAAAAAGGTGTCGGAATTTGCTTGTGTTTTACCTGCACAATCGTGATGGTTTTTAGTACTAACTCCGTGCAGATTTTCTCATCGGCGAGGGTCACTTGTAAGTTCGTCTGCCGGAATTGGTGTCCTGACTCCTTCAGCTTCTGGAACAGAGACTTGGAGGCGATGTTTACTTCGGCACCGGAGTCCAAACACGCGGTTCCGTTATTGTCAGCTATCGTGACGTCGAGCACCGGGCACTGTTTTTTCGTTACTTTCACAGAACGAAAGGTAGCCGTGTTGTTTGTCGTTGGTGGAGGACTGCAGATCGGGCACTTGCTTCGCACTACACCAGACTTTCCATACCCATAACACGCGAACTTAGGAGTGTTTTCCTTCGTTGGTTTATCTTCATTCTGCTTCTCGTTTTTCGCGAGCTTCTCGCGCTTTTGGCAGTTGATCAGTGTGTGTCCGTAGTTTCGACAGAACGTGCACTGAAGTTTTCCGAGGTTGTTCTTACCTGGTTTCTTCACTCGGGTTTCGTTGAGGGTGCTCTCTATCTCGCGCATCGTCCGCACGAGGTGTTGGAACTCGGTGATGCTGCTTCGTGGAATCTTGTTGCGGATATCACGGTGGATCAGACTGAATACCAGCTGGATTTCTTCGAGGAGGTCGTGATTCCTTATCTCGGAAAGCAATAACCTTTTAATCGCAATGAAAATATCCGAGCCCTCTGGTTTTTCCTGCTCCTGGGCAAAGATTTCCCGGAATATCAAGTAGTTTGCTCGTTGCGGTGCGAAGTGTTCCCTCAAGTTTGTTAGTGCGCCATTCCACGTGGTGATGTTTTTTTTTTACGCCATCCCACCATACTGCGGCATCTTCTTCAAGAAGTAGAGCGAACCCTGTGAGAGCATCTGTGTCTGAGATATTCTCGATTTTCTTGTAAATTCCGATTGTATTCATAAAACTTTCTACCTTAGCTTTCTCGCAATCCCCGCAATATCTTGTCGAGACATTTGCGATGTTTCCTATCCTTTGTACCCCTCTCTCATCTCGGTGGTGGATCAATTGGTTGAATTGTTCTTCCGAAAGAACTATCTACTGTGCCATTGGAGCTAAGATGCTCCTTGTCGTGATTCGGGCCGAACGGTGGGCTGCCAGTTTGTAATGGGATTGTTCGGTGGTTGGGGTAGTAGAACTCCGGATTCGATGTAAAATATAAGATTTATTTGCAGGTAGGTATATATATATATATACACGTAACACACAAGAAGATTAAAAGTAGTTATAAACAAACGTTGCACAAGCGTCGTGCAGTGCTGACGTTGCTGACGAGACTGTGTTCACTTGAAAGTAAAGACTGTATTTAGTGCAAGACTCTATCTTTCTTCTCGGGCTCAGGGGTTTAAATAGGGTGGCGATCCGTCTTCGGAGGGGATCGGTCATGAGCGTTTCGGGTACCGGAAGGGGTAGGTGCGTAAGGGATGACCGGGTAATGAACGCGGTGCGAGAGAGAAAGCATTCGAGCTCGCGTTGGCTTCTGTCTCTTTCTTCAGGGTGGTCTTCGCAACGGGCCATCTTGGGACGTTACAAGTGTTTTATACGCATAGCGCATAAAGTAATATTTGGAATTTTTAGGCTTTTCTCAAATTTTACTGTATGCTTAATCGAGCAGTGGAAAACACCTGTTAAACAAATATTAAAATATATTTGAATCATTTTCTTTGTCGCATAATCAAAATTAATAAATAAAAATGATGTTAGTTTCAGAAAAACATGCTCTTTGGAATTAACACCTTCAATGTATTCTTCCTAAAATGTATTTTTCAATAATACTTGACGTGAGAAAATTAAATGTTTTACAATACAAACAAACTGAGCTCAAAAACATACAAATAATGTTTTATCTACATTCTAACAACGTTAAATGTTTCCACAGTGTGAGCCTTAAGCCGTAAAACGAAACCTTAATACATTTATTAAGAAATAAACGAAAACTGTTTTTACATATTTTGATAGAGTAATGTATTCTTAAAATCCATAGTAAATTTAATAACAATCCATCGAGTTTATATTACGTATTTTTTAATATTCAAATTGATTACAAAAACCGGGCAAAATTTACCAAAAGTCTTATTCAAACAGACATTATTAGAAAAATGTATTTTAAATTAAATAAATAACGCGTTGAATTGTTAGAAATGTTCTTAATAAATATTTTAATATATTTTTTCCGGGAATATTTTAACTTTACAGTTGAAGTGCATTACATTTTAAACAAAAATACGTGAGTTTTTAAAAGATGTACAATTTTTGGAAATAAATATCGTCAAATTAGCAGATGTGTTTTCTTCGACGTTTTAATTATTGAATAAAAATTACAAAAAAGCGAAATATTAAGATGGCTCTTATAAATTAGTTTTTCAAATCAATAGGAGGATTTTAAATTTATCCAATTAATATTTTTTGCACGATCGGCCGTTTTTACGTACTTACCATATGCGTTTCCAGGACGGTAGATTGTGTTTACCAGGTTGCTATGAATAAAAAAAACGGTAAATATGTACTTACCATTCGGCGAACGGTAAGTAAAAAGTAACTTAAAATCATGAATTTCACGATATATTTAAGGTAAATGTACAATTAAGTACATTTTGAACAGAGCTGGGCAGGATTCGAATCATTCAGGATTCGATTCCCGGATTCGAATCCTTTTAGAGGATTCAAAAGAGGTATTCGAATACTTTAGTGAAAACGGATTCGTGATCCGGATTCGTTACATTTTTTTAAAAGGATTCGTATTCGAATCCAGACGTAGATGATTCGAATCCTTATAAAAAAGGATTCGAATTCTTATAAAAGGATTCGAATCCTTATAAAAGGATTCGAATCCTCATACACGGATTCAAATCCTCCCAAATAATTCGAATCATCGCTATTAAAACAAGATAAATTCAAATTCAAAACTATTTGAATTCGAGAAAATAAGCTTACGCTTCTTATAGTTTGCACACTTTAAATATAATATATAAAATTACGAAAAAACTATTCGTGAATATGCAAACAATGTGTTAAGTAATAAGACAACTTAAGACGATAAATATCCAAACGCGATAAATCTCGAAACGCGTCTATAGATGGCCTAAGACATTAGTTTTAATCGAAGTCCTTTTACTTCTATATATATATATTTTTTGTTAATTCTCCTTTCATTTTAAATGTGTATTTATTAGTTGGTTTGAAGAAAATTTGACCTAATCGTTACATATACATTAATAGAGCGTTGTAACAAATCAAATTAAATAAGATTTTAAATATTTCATTGTATAATTCAATATCCGGAGGTGTATTTGCACGGGAAGTAGTTGTTTCAATGGATATTTATGGTCTTAAGTTGTCTTATTAATTAAGACATTGTTTGCATATTCACGAATAGTTTTTTCGTAATTTAATATATTACATCGCTATTAAGGCTGGGATTCAAATTCGATTTATTCAAATAGTTAAATATTCTAATATGAATATTTAAATCACTAAATTATCCATATTTGAATAAAAATATTTAAATTTTCGAATATATTTTTAACTTCACTTGAAATCAGTGTTTTATACGCGTGGCGCATGAAGTAAAATTTCGAGTTTAGAAAAGCCCCGTGAAAATTTGTCTCGGGTCGGGGCTTTTCTAAACTCGAAATTTTACTTCATGCTTAGTCTGGGAGTGGACAACATTCGTTCTTAGAAGTTTCCAATTGAAGGATCACTCTAGATTACTAAGTTTATTACCATTTTACAAAGGCTACAGCTCGAAAGACCAATCGTGGTCTTCGGACACCGGAGGACTACAGGAAATCGAAGATTTTCTACAAGAAAACAACTAATATCTGAAAGTTTACAGCATGGATATTAAAGAAAACATCCAATTTTGAAAAAAAATATCGAAGTTGGGTTAGTTTTCAGTGCATTTTTTAACTTCACTTTAAATCAGTGTTTTATACGCGTGGCGCATGAAGAAAAATTTCGAGTTTA
Source organism: Philonthus cognatus (assembly GCA_932526585.2). Lineage (NCBI taxonomy): Eukaryota > Metazoa > Arthropoda > Insecta > Coleoptera > Staphylinidae > Philonthus > Philonthus cognatus. The sequence continues at coordinate 8,747,342 of OW052249.1, read as the reverse complement.
GAAAAGCCCTGTGAAAATTTGTCGAGGGTCGCTGCGCGACCCTCGACAAATTTTCTACGCGGGGCTTTTCTAAACTCAAAATTTTACTTCATGCTTAGTCTGGGTGTGGACAACACTCGTTTGAACTTTAAATTTAACTTTTCTATAAAAACGACGTATGTAATTATTATATTACATACATAATCATTCATTGAAATCATAGAAAAAGATACAAAATTTTACCTAAAATTAACTTTTATCGTTAACTTTATAATTTGCTCGGCTCTTAATGGGTGAATATTCTATTCCTAAGAAAACCCGTATTTTTTTAATATTAAAGTTGCATTTAAAATAATAACAAAGTGTGAATAAACCGACAAAAATCTAGAAATATCGAAAATCTCGACATGCAGAATATCTTGACGGTCCACTCCCAGACTAAGCATGAAGTAAAATTTCGAGTTTAGAAAAGCCCCGCGTAGAACAAATTTTCACGGGGCTTTTCTATACTCGAAATTTTACTTCATGCGCCACGCGTATAAAACGCTGATTTACAGTGAAGTTAAAAACTCACTGAAAACCAACCCAACTTCGATATTTTTTCAAACTTGGATGTTTTCTTTCCTATCCATGCTGTAAACATTCAGATATTCGTTGTTTTCTTGTAAAGAAACTTCGGTTCCCTGTAGTCCTTCGATCTCCGAAGACTATGATTGGTCCTTCGAGCTGTAGCCTTTTTAAAATGGTAATAAACTTAGTAATCTAGAGTGATCCTTTAATTTGAAACTTCTAAGAACGAATGTTGTCCACTCCCAGACTAAGCATGAAGTAAAATTTCGAGTTTAGAAAAGCCTCGCGTAGAAAATTTGTCGAGGGTCGCGCAGCGACCCGAGACAAATTTTCACGGGGCTTTTCTTAACTCGAAATTTTACTTCATGCGCCACGCGTATAAAACACTGATTTAAAATGAAGTTCAATAACACATATATCAACATTAATTAATCAGATATTTAGTCGATAAATTAACAATTTTGTTATTGGAATCTGATGGAATAAAATGTTACTGGTTGCAAATAATAGATTCAAATTAATTTTTAAAGGATTTGTATCCGTGATTCAAAAATTAGGATTCGAATCTTTGATTCGAATCATATTTTTCACTTACGAATCCTTTATTCGAGTATTCGTGATTCGAATCATATTAGGTGATTCGGATTCGTGATTCGAATCCTGTTTTTCAGGATTCATCCCAGCTCTGATTTTGAAGTAGTTTCATATTACCATATGTAATAGAAAAAAGTCATCTGGTGTTTTATTTAAAAATATAGGATTATGTCTCCTCTTGTGAAAACGTTAGCTTTTCGGGCCTGTATCCAGATTCTTTTAGATAAGCAATTTGTGCAGAAAATGTATAAATATCTATTGAATTATAGAGAAAAGAGATAATTAGCCAAAAGACTCATATCAATAACATTCACCTTATATTTTTCACACCATGTCTTGAACACGATATATTTTTTTACCATATTTTGAAGTTGGACAAACATCCTATTATATTCCATGCTTCTACTAAATCAAAATCTTTGCCTTAAAAACCACTCATAGATTATTTCCTTTATTTTTTACGTAAAAGGATTGCAAATCATTAAAAAACCGTCAAACTGACACCAATTTTGTGTTTTTATTTTTTATTATTTCAATGGTTACTGCCATAAAGCTGCCTAATGCGTTTAAATTTATTATCGAAAACTTATCGGGGGTTATATCACGAGTAGTTTGAATTTAGCCTGATAAATTTTATTTTGAACGAATCATCGATACAAATTTCGGGAATGAATTAGGATGGAAAATGCGCGAGTTTTTTGCCTAATCGCAATTTATTCGAGACATTTGTGACGAAATAAAGAGTCATAAAAATATGATTTATCCTGCACTAATTTCAACCACGAATGGTATTTGGTGAAATAATTTAACAAATAAAGTGCATTTTCTGCAAAATTGTTCTTCTGTTATTTTCGTTGTGTTCCATTGACCTTACAACGTATTCCTGGACATCTTTTTGTAGTCCACTTGCTCACTTTGTGTTGAAATCCCGATCATATTATTTTGACGTTCAAAAATCAACACTGCAATTCCGTAAATGATCTTCTTTCATAATTTTTATTACGGACACGCTAGAATGGCGGAAGGGGTTTTAAAAGAAGATTATTGGCACGGCGTTGACGATTTTAAGCATAAAGGTCGGGCACGAGACCTCTTAATGTCCGTAATCATGTGCCAAAAATGCCCATTTTTTAGGTTAGGATCGATATTTTGCGGTTTGGGGATACCGTTGCCATGGCGAAGGTAAATAAAATTTGGTCCACTTGCAAACCTTTGTTTATCTGTTCATCCGCTTATAAACCGCTAATACAGCCATTTCAAATACATGTTTTTACACATGAGTTGAGTTATTATAATTATTATAAAAATTTTAAAAATCATTTTGTATATGTGCATTACGATTGTGCAAAAAACGCTATAAGCATTTCGAATAGTAAGGAATACCAGTCTCAGACAATAATTAAAGTCATCGCTGGCGGAGGCTCGCTCCTCCTCCAAACAATTGTCCTAGACGGTAAAAAATCTTTACTGTTCTTGATACCACTGGTCGGCATGAAAATCAGCCCTGACACCATTCCTGCTGATTCTTATGTAAAATGACCTCCTGAATCCGAATATGACCCCCGTTTTCCCCCATCACCCACCGTTTTCGGGAGAGGCCTCCCCACCTATTTCTATCACTTTTCGATAATTTGGAGGGATGAAAAGGATTATTTTAGCCTTTACGTTTCTTCTGAGGTCCTAGAGAAGTAAAAAGTTCCAAAACATGAACATTTGTAGCAAGGAGGTAGATTTGGGGGGGGGATTTGCCCTCTTAAATTGTAAAAATATCCTTAAAAATGATCGATTTTTTCGTTTTTTTTCGCAGTTTTTTCACTTATTTTCTACATATTCCAGCTTCCATCCCCCCTTATCCTCCCCCAAACAATAAAAATATATAGCAACAATAATTAAAATATATAGCAACAATAATAAAAATATATAGCAACAGTTCGGAAGATTCACTGTACCACGCTGGCGCTCTCAATACCTCGCGCGCACAGGTTTGCCCAGGCATTTTCATGTTTTGACAGGTTTAAACTTGCATTGCTCTTGTCACTATAGACCTGCACTGTAATCCTTATCTTCCCTCAGTACATCTCTAGCGATCGTAGAGTCAACTTGTCGGTGCTCTAGGCGGGGATTCTGTGTTTCCAGGTTGTTTAAATTGTGTATAAGGTAGACATTTTTTAATTCCGGCTTTTTCCAAGTGAATTACAGTACGTGAGTGTGAGTTGTGATTAATATCGAGCATTTATTTACTGTTTAATTATGCCACGCCAGTGTAAAAATCATCCCGATAGCTTCTGCTATGTTTGCGGGGAATTGACTTTAAAAGCGCAACGAAAACCCCTATCTCCGCTTCTTAAAACTGCTTATAAATTTTACTTTGATTGCCAAGTTGGCGATCAGGACAAGAATTGGGCTCCAACAGTTTACTGCACTACTTGTTACAGTAGCTTGACCAAATGGCTCAAAGGTACCCGTAAATCAATGCCATTTGCTGTGCCCATGGTTTGGCGCGAACCTCGCTGTCATCTCACAGATTGTTACTTTTGTATGACTTCCACCGTCGGGTTATCTAGCAAAAGTAAGCATACAATTCAGTATCCTAATATCCCTTCAGCTCTAAGACCAGTTCCTCACAACGAATCTTTGCCAATCCCAGTGCCCCCAAAAACCTATACTCTAGAGCCAGAAACGGATTTGAAAGACTTTGAGCCACAGCCTGGACCATCTTATGATACGTTCACCGATGATGAAGAGTGTTCTGCTGATTCAGCTCATCGAAAACCTCACCTCGTTACTCAGTCAGAATTGAATGATCTCGTTAGGGATTTGGAGTTACCTAAGAGTAAATCTCAACTTCTTGGATCTCGACTTCAGCAGTGGAATCTCTTAGAAAAGGGTGTACAAATCTCTTCTTACAGGACTAGGCAGTCAACCCTGAAATTACTTTTTTCGGCAGATGAAGGCTTAGTGTTTTGCCCTAATTCAAATGCATTGATGATAGAACTGAAGATGCCATGTGACCCAGACAAATAGAGACTGTTTATAGACTCATTAAAGACAAGCTTGAAAGTTGTCCTAATGGCCAATGGGAATGAGTTACCATCACTCCCGGTTGCATACTCTGTGGATATGAAGGAGACGTACGAAAACATCAGCCGGATCCTTGATAAAATCAAATACTATGATTATAATTGGAAACTTTGCGCTGACTTAAAAGTTGTTGCTCTACTCATAGGCCTGCAATCGGGCTTCACAAAATTCTGCTGCTTCCTATGCGAATGGGACTGCCGAGCCCGAGACAAACATTACATCGTACGGAACTGGCCTCTGCGAGAAACTTTTACTCCCGGTCAGAAAAACGTCGCTCACGATCCTCTGGTCCCGAAGAAAAATATTTACTTGCCGCCTTTGCACATCAAACTCGGATTGATCAAACAGTTTGTGAAAGCAATGGACAAGACCAGTGATGCATTTCAATTTTTGAAAACTAGATTCCCTCGTCTTACTGAGGTTAAAATCAAGAAAGGAGTTTTCGTGGGCCCCCAGATTAGACAACTTTTCAAAGATACAACGTTTATTGAACACCTGAATCGAAAAGAAAAACGAGCTTGGATTGCATTCCAAAACGTGTGTGAGAATTTTTTGGGTAACAACAAAAGTGATGATTATGTCGCTCATGTCGAGGAATTGCTGTCAGCGTACAAGGCCATGGGGTGTAACATGTCTCTTAAAGTGCATTTCCTTCACTCACACCTGGACTTCTTCCCTGAAAATTTAGGAGCAGTTTCGGATGAACACGGGCAACGGTTTCATCAAGACATCTCTAAGTTCGAGAGGAGATTTTCGGGGAAGTGGAATGCGAGCATGTTAGCAGAGTACTGCTGGTTTTTGATACGAGAAACTTCTACCTCAGGGTACAAAAGGAAAGCAAGCACCAAATCAAGGTACTTATCTTAGTTATTTATTATTCTTTACATTTATTAATTTACATTTATTATTTTACTTTTTATTTATTATTCTTTACAGCTAAAATAATCCTTTTCACCCCTCCAATGGATGGGGGAAACGGGGGGAGTATTGAGAGCGCCAGGGTGGTACAGTGAATCTTCCGAACTGTTGCTATATATTTTTATTATTGTTGGTGTATATTTTTATTATTGTTGCTATATATTGTTGCAATATATTTTTATTATTTGGGTGTATTTGGGAGAGGATGAGGGGGAATGGAAGCTGGAATATGTAGAAAATATGTGAAAAAACTGCGAAAAAAACGGAAAAAATTGATCATTTTTAATGATTTTTTTACAATTTAAGGGGGCAAATCCCCCCGCAAATCTACCTCCTTGCTACAAATGTTCATGTTTTGGAACTTTTCACCTCTCTAGCCCCTCAGAAGAAATGTAAAGGCTAAAATAATCCTTTTCATCCCTCCAAATTATCGAAAAGTGATAAAAATAGGTGGGGGGGCTCCCCCGAAAACGGTGGGTGATGGGGGAAAACGGAGGTCATATTCGGATTCAGGAGGTCATTTTACATAAGAATCAGCAGGAATGGTGTCAGGGCTCAAAAAAAAAATTGTTTTTGCAGACCAGTGTACTTAGTACACGATTTTTACTAATATTAAAAATAACATACATATCTTTACAAATTAAGCAATTCAATTAACTGTCAACTTTCACGTTTCACTTTCATTAATACTTATAATAAACACAATTAATCTGTTTTTTAATGTAAGTTCTCAATATCATTCTAACAAGTGTCTTCCAATCCTTGATTGAGCATGAAGTAAATATTTCGATCTTTAAAAACCCCGAAAATTTTGATTGGTCGTGTAGCGAAGCAAAGCGACCAATCTAAATTTTCAGGCTTTTTTATACTCGAAATATTTATTTCGTGCGTCAGGCGTATTTTATTACCCGATGTTACTAAAAGTGTTAAATATGTGAAATATAAGTAGAGGATATGGTATTGATATGAGAAATAAGATATTTTTTGTTTGTTTTAAAACTAAATTTACAATACACTTCAAGACTTTTAACCATAAAATAACGTTGTTGTGATATACCGGTAAATTACTGGTAAACCGGTTTTGATTGATAAAACATCTGCATTTCAAAATGTCGGCAAATATCTAATGTTGTTTCCCGTATTAGTTTTTAAATTATTATTTCAATTTGACCCATTACAGTTATATGTATAAATTTGTAGATATATTTCTATTACACTACGTTAAAGTTTCAATAATCTTATAAAATATGATTTTACAATAGAACCTTAGGGCATTGTTATTAATGATTATACACCGAGTTTCCAATTTACACTATAATTATGCCCTAGAGTGGAAAGAGCATAAAGTTATGGCGCAAAGAAAATAATGGTACAGTCGCAGACGGCTAGGGAGAATGTGAATTTAGCTCAAGAAAATTCCAATTAAGTTGACTCGTTGTGCAGTGCAGGGTGCTTGGTGTTGTCTTTCCTTCTTATTACACCTGTTATACCTAACCTCGCGGGAAACTAGAGAACAAGAAATATTATTTTTATTAAAATTGCCTTCCATCATAAACTAACAATGCGCTTCTTTACAATACTAAACTAAACGTTTATATAATATTTAATAGCTCGATGCATCAAGAAATTAAAATTTAAACTTATTTAATAGAGATATTTTGATAATCAATTATTCCTAATAGAAATATTAAAATTAGTTTTTATTACAAAGATCCACTTTTAGCAAATAACTTTTTGTAAAACCTAGTTATACAAAAGTATTTCTTTGGCTAAAAACGACGATGTAATTTGTTTTGGAAAGTAAAATTATTGTTTAAAAAATTATATACGTATTCAGATTCTATGCAAACATACAGGGTGGCCGTTTTTCGAGCGGTACTATGGGGATTTCGCTTATTAGAAGAGATAACGAATCGGTTATATATGGGCAAAGTTGCGTTTTTTTTTTAGTGCATATTAACTGCAAATTACGAATTTATTAAACTGTCAATATCTCTATTTTTTATTTCAAATTTTGTAAAAAATTTCTCATGGCAACTTTTTTATGACTTATCAAATGGTAAATATTTAAAATAATCAGAGCGATTCGTGCACATCATTTATCGTTGCATTTTTAATTCTGATTTCAGTGATTTACAATGAAGACTACTAATGATTGGTTTTATCTTTCTACGCAAATAAATAGTTTTCTGGGACTCTGCTCGCTTGTTTCCATGGCAACACACTATAAGAACAATACATTTTCAGCGTAAATTAGGCTGTTCAATGATATCCATATCTTCCTATACCTGTATGTTCAAAAGAAAAACAAAAGTTGTATTTGAAAAAAAAAAAAACGAATCACTTTGCAGATGTATAACTTACTTTATCAGTCAAGTCATAAAAAGGTGCTATAACAATGTGATTTCTGAAATTTCTGAATAAATTTAAAATTTATAAATTTTAGTTTTTTTTAATTACATCGAAACAATTACAGATATTTGAAATGTAGAAGCAGATTATTAGTAAGCATTAAAATACGCAACTTTGTCCCCATTTAACCGATTCTCTAACTCTTCAAATAACCGAGATCCCCATAGTGCCGCTCGAATAACAGGTTTGGTTAATTCAGATAAACTTTAGATTTCAAATAACCTCATAAGAAAAAAAATCTTAAACTGTTGCAATGTAATTTTTTTTTTCAATATCTAGAATTTTCCGACGAATCCAAATGTGCAATAATATACGGAGTTTTCTATTTAAAAAAGGTGACCTTGTTTCGGCATTTGTTTATGGGACACTCTGTATATAAGAGTTTTAGTTTAAAAATGCGCTGTGAAAAATACAAATCGACGTGTCCGAGCGTTATTCCAGAAATGAATCACCTGTATTTTAAACAATTTTGTTTCTTTCATCGGGAACGTCCTGTATATGAACTAAAGTTGAAACATACAACTTTTACTTACTTTATGTTATTAAAGGAGAATAAAATTAAAGGAAATAACAAAAAAAAGCTTTCAATGCGATTTTCTCAAATGCGGAATCTTCTACATTGGCCTTTTTAGCTACAAGCCACAGATTAATATGAGTTTATTGCATCTAAAGGGAAATGTTGATATAGTACAATTTTGATTTTAAAAACCACTTTAATTACCACACCCTTATGTTTGATTATTTTCTTAGATACACATTTTTTTAAAAAAGCAATTTAATTAAAATTAAATTTAAAATAATTCACCTTCCAAATACTAAATAGCAAAACAAAACGTAGATCAACATACTACAAAATGAAAGAAATCGTGTGCCCATTATTACATTTTGCAGAATGTTAATCTATGTAACAGCAAGCACTTCATTGTTTGATTCAATAGCCGTCACTATTCCTGCTGATTATTATGTAAAATGACCTCCTGAATCCGAATATGACCCCCGTTTTCCCCCATCACCCACCGTTTTCGGGGGAGGCCCCCCACCCATTTTTATCACTTTTCGATAATTTGGAGGGATGAAAAGGATTATTTTAGCCTTTACGTTTCTTCTGAGGGGCTAGAGAGGTGAAAAGTTCCAAAACATGAACATTTGTAGCAAGGAGGTAGATTTGGGGGGGGATTTGCCCCCTTAAATTGTAAAAAAATCCTTAAAATTAATCGATTTTTCCGTTTTTTTCGCAGTTTTTTCACTTATTTTCTACATTTTCCAGCTTCCATCCCCCCTCATCTTCCCCCAAACAATAAAAATATATAGCAACAATATATAGCAACAATAATAAAAATATATAGCAACAATAATAAAAATATATAGCAACAATAATAAAAATATATAGCAACAATAATAAAAATATATAGTAACATTTCGGAAGATTCACTGTACCACGCTGGCGCTCTCAATACCTCGCGCGCACAGGTTTGCCCAGGAATTTTCATGCTTTGACAGGTTTAAACTTGCATTGCTCTTGTCACTATAGACCTGCACTGTTATCCTTATCTTCCCTCAGTACATCTCTAGCGATCGTAGAGTCAACTTGTCGGTGCTCCAGGCGGGGATTCTGTGTTCCCAAGTTGTTTAAATTGTGTATAACGGTAGAAATTTTTTAATTCCGGCTTTTTCCAAGTGAATTACAGTACGTGAGTGTGAGTTGTGATTAATATCGAGCATTTATTTACTGTTTAATTATGCCACGCGAGTGTAAAAATCATCCCGATAGCTTCTGCTATGTTTGCGGGGAATTGACTTTAAAAGCGCAACGAAAACCCCTTTCTCCGCTTCTTAAAACTGCTTATAAATTTTACTTTGATTGCCAAGTTGGCGATCAGGACAAGAATTGGGCTCCAACAGTTTACTGCACTACTTGTTACAGTAGCTTGACCAAATGGCTCAAAGGTACCCGTAAATCAATGCCATTTGCTGTGCCCATGGTTTGGCGCGAACCTCGCTGTCATCTCACAGATTGTTACTTTTGTATGACTTCCACCGTCGGGTTATCTAGCAAAAGTAAGCATACAATTCAGTATCCTAATATCCCTTCAGCTCTAAGACCAGTTCCTCACAACGAATCTTTGCCAATCCCAGTGCCCCCAAAAACCTATACTCTAGAGCCAGAAACGGATTTGAAAGACTTTTATCCACAGCCTGGACCATCTTATGATACGTTCACCGATGATGAAGAGTGTTCTGCTGATTTAGCTCATCGAAAACCTCACCTCGTTACTCAGTCGGAATTGAATGATCTCGTCAGGGATTTGGAGTTACCTAAAAGTAAATCTCAACTTCTTGGATCTCGACTTCAGCAGTGGAATCTCTTAGAAAAGGGTGTAAAAATCTCTTCTTACAGGACTAGGCAGTCAACCCTGAAATTACTTTTTTCGGCAGATGAAGGCTTAGTGTTCTGCCCTAATTCAAATGCATTGATGATAGAACTGAAGATGCCATGTGACCCAGACAAAAGGAGACTGTTTATAGACTCATCAAAGACAAGCTTGAAAGTTGTCCTATTGGCCAATGGGAATGAGTTACCATCACTCCCGGTTGCATACTCTGTGGATATGAAGGGGACGTACGAAAACATCAGCCGGATCCTTGATAAAATCAAATACCATGATTATAATTGGAAACTTTGCGCTGACTTAAAAGTTGTTGCTCTACTCATAGGCCTGCAATCGGGCTTCACAAAATACTGCTGCTTCCTATGCGAATGGGACAGCCGAGCCCGAGACAAACATTACATCGTACGGAACTAGCTTCTGCTAGAAAGTTTTACTCCCGGTCAGAAAATCGTCGCTCACGATCCTCTGGTCCCGAAGGAAAATATTTACTTGCTGCACATCAAACTCGGATTGATCAAACAGTTTGTGAAAGCAATGGACAAGACCGGTGATGCATTTCAATTTTTGAAAACTAGATTCCCTCGTCTTAGTGAGGCTAAAATCAAGGAAGGAGTTTTCGTGGGCCCCCAGATTAGACAACTTTTCCAAGATTCGACGTTTATTGAACACCTGAATCGAAAAGAAAAACGAGCTTGGATTGCATTCCAAAACGTGTGTGAGAACTTTTTGGGTAACAACAAAAGTGATGATTATGTCATGTCGAGGAATTGCTGTCAGCGTACAAGGCCATGGGGTGTAAGAGACATCTCTTAAAGTGCATTTCCTTCACTCACACCTGGACGTCTTCCCTGAAAATTTAGGAGCAGTTTCGGATGAACACGGCGAACGGTTTCATCAAGACATCTTTAAGTTCGAGAGGAGATTTTCGGGGAAGTGGGATGCGAGCATGTTAGCAGAGTACTGCTGGTTTTTGATACGAGAAACTTTTACCTCAGGGTACAAAAGGAAAGCAAACACCAAATGAAGGGACTTATCTTAGTTATTTATTATTCTTTACATTTATTATTTTACTTTTATTATTTTACTTTTAATTTATTATTAAAATAATCCTTTTCACCCCTCCAATGGATGGGGGAAACGGGGGGAGTATTGAGAGCGCCAGCGTGGTACAGTGAATCTTCCGAACTGTTGCTATATATTTTTATTATAGTTACTATATATTTTTATTATTGTTGCTATATATTCTTGCAATATATTTTTATTATTTAGGGTTGTTTGGGGGAGAATGAGGGGGAATGGAAGCTGGAATATGTAGAAAATAATAATGATTTTTTTACAATTTAAGGGGGCAAATCCCCCCCAACTCTACCTCCTTGCTACAAATGTTCATGTTTTGGAACTTTTCACCTCTCTAGCCCCTCAAAAGAAATGTAAAGGCTAAAATAATCCTTTTCATCCCTCCAAATTATCGAAAAGTGATAAAAATAGGTGGGGGGGCTCCCCCGAAAACAGTGGGTGATGGGGCAAAACGGAGGTCATATTCAGATTCAGGAGGTCATTTTACATAAGAATCAGCAGGAATGGTGTCAGGGCTCGAAATTTTTTGTTTTTTTTGCAGACCAGTGTAATTAAAGAGGGAAAAAGATGTTTGAATGGTTATTTCAATTCGTCTTTGTAAGACAAATAAGTTGTAGATTTGCGAATAGAACTGCACTTTTAATATTTTTTAAATATTTTACAACCAAGTATTGGCATTTAGTTATATTTTATGTTTAATAATTTTTGTCCGTAGATGTAAGATCATTTTCGTAAGAATTTGTAAAGATACAGATCAAATTATTAAACTAATAGAAAGAAAATTAAATTTTGAGTTAAAGCATACCAACACAATAATATGAACCATTTAAGAAAATAAAGTTATAATTATAGAAATATTTTAATCACAATGGTCAATCTTGGATAGTTATCTAGCTTAAGCACAGTAACTTTATAGTGCAAACAATGGCTTATAAAGTTTCCGTTATGTTAGGTTTACGAAACCAATACAATTATAATAAAAAACACTTTTATTCCTTACTTCACTTTTATGTTTATTCGTTAGATGTCATTTCGAGTGCAAAGCACTCATTATCAATAACTAATGGGCTTACAACTAGGTGTGCAACTATGTATACCTGACAAAGATGGGAAAACCTAATTTTAATTACATAAGGTGTCGCAAGGCTGAAAAACATTAAGGGGATTAAAATTACGGAATGTTGATGGGATTACACATTTTCGGAACTTGTAAAAGGTTTAACAAAGGGTTTTCCAAAGGAGTTAAATCACAATTTAATAATTTATCTTTATGTTTGTGCATTTCTATAGCTTCTAACATATTTAATTGAAAATGTGATGATTGTTTTAGTAATGTTATTGTAACGTCGGAGTCGCCGTTCATTAAATTCAAAGCAGGAAGATCTTTTAATCGCTTATTGGTCTCTTGCACGAAAACGACTTTATATTACATCTACTGATTTTTAATAATAATTGTTATTATCCCATTTTCATGGCTACGCCTGGCGGGCCACCGCCTATCCGATTTATCCAGCTGTGCACCACACAACCCCCGACCTAGAAAAAGGAAGAAGAAAAAGAAACAGAAGAAGAGAACGTTACACGTTTAGAGCGTTTATAATATCAAGAGACCGTGCAAGAGACCAATAAACGATTAAAAGATCTTCCTGCTTTGCATTTATTGAACGGCGACTCCGACGTTACATGATATTGTCTGTTACAAAATAATGTCCTGTTTTTAAATTATGGTCAGCTAAAGCGGATTTATCAATGTTTTTATTTTTGACGTGATATACATGTTCTTTAAATCTTTTTAATACATTCCTTTGAGTTTGGCCTATGTAACATATATCACAATCATTGCATTTAATTTAATAAATTCCGGACTCTTCTAAGTGGCTCCTTTTTGTAAATTGATTGCCTAATAATGTTTTTAATTTGTTGTTATTATAAAATGCAGGAGTCATATTGAATTTATTCAAGATCTATGTGAGTTGATTAGAAATTCTGTTGTTGGGGGAGCTTATAATATAATATTTGAAAAATAAAATCGTGTATTTTGAACGGTTTATTTTATTATTATCGGTGTTCATGAGGGAACAAGAGTGATTAAAAAGAATACGTTTTTTAAACATCTCATTAAATCAGTGTTTTATACGCGTGGTGCATGAAGTAAAATCGAGTTTAGAAACGCCTGAAAATTTGGATATTTTGTTTATTGTATAATCAAATTTAATAAATAAAATTGATGATTATTTAATACATATATTGTCTTTGGAATTAACGCCTAGAATTTATTGTTCCTATATAAATATTCATGTAATGAAAAATATTAAAATTATGTAAGTATGTGTTATTTAAGTACACATTTTCCGACTTTCTATTGTTTATAAAAGTTCAATTTGAGGCTATAAACAAGTGTTTTCCACTACCTGGTTAAGCATGAAGTAAAATTTCGAGTTTAGAAAAGCCCAGAAAATTTGGATTTGCCGGGAGGCAAACACTGAAATGCTTTTTGTAATATTTTCAAGTTCAAAATTGACATTTAAACGAATTCCATGAAGGTTTACTAAATTAAAAAAAGTTAAATAATCTATATAGGGTATCCCGATTAAGCAGCCCATGCATGGGTATCTTCTAAATGGTAAGAGATAGAGATTTGGTTAAAGGGGAGAAAATATGCAGGACGATGAGTACTGGCTATCCAAAGTCATATTTACATGTATTTACTACCCTATATTTTTTGTTTTTAATTATACGGGTTACATTTATTTTCAAGTTCTCTTTGGAGAACTCGGGCACATTAATGGATAAAGAAACGGTCAAATGAACAAAATAATGCAGCTTAGCGAGCAGAATTAAAATCCACTTGTATTTTTTTTTAAATTAGATACTTTGAAAATTGTCAATAGTGGCAATTTTTTAAATAGATTTTTCTTGGTTATTAAAAGAGAAAGAAAAAACTAGAAAGGGTGAAGTTTTATATAATATTACACTAATATCACAAACTTACGTTTTTTAAAATGGAAACTATAGTTGGCTATTTCATTATTCAAAAGGTATTTTTTCTCTTTAGATATATCACTTGAATTTTAACAATTTTCTATTTAATTTTAAACCAAAATATAGTTATCCTTGACTCTTTTGAAGTATTTCAAAGTGTATTTTTAATCAGCTCGTAAAACTACACTACTTTGCCCATTTAACCGTTGTTGTAAATTTCAATCATCACATATTAGTAATTAGCGTTCATCGGCATATAATGTATGTGCAAATATTGTGATGCACAAAAGGACATTAATATAATGTTTTTGAGTTTACTTTTAAAATTTTAATTGATTTTTGAGAACTGATTCAGCCTTTGGGGTGATCAGATGTTTTGCCCTGTTTGTTAATAATGACAAATGCAATACTTGTGTAAAATTTAAATACAAGTCTGAGTTAAAGTTTCACACAGGTTTGTGTCAACGTGACCCGCACCGTATCTCTATCTCTTAGAGTTTCCGAGATCCCCATAGAGAATATTAAAAAAATAACTCATCCTGTATAGTATAGTAGATTTGCCTAAAATATTTCCACAAACGTATATTTTTTTAACCAAATATGTATGATTGTCTTAAAAACGGTGGATTCAAAATCATTATGAAATTTCTTTTTTCGTGTTCTTGGTTTTCAAAATAAATCCAAACCGCACTTTTAAAAATACAAATTAATTTATGATTAAAATTGGGTCAAAATTACAGAAATATCAGCCTATGTATTTTAAATATGTTTAACATCAATAAATTGATAAGCTTAAATAAATTCGTAAAAGTTTAAAAAATAACTTGCACAAAGCCTGCATTCAATGCATACAAAGTGAATTTTATTTATAAAATCTTGGCAAAAACTTGAAACCTGTTACAACATTTCAAAAGAAGTGGATTAATAAGAAATCGTGGAAATTAGTGAAAAACCTATTTAAAAAATCTATAAATATAAAACATGGATTTGTGTGAGTGGTTTCCACTCCCCGATTAAATTTCGAGTTTAAAAAACCCTGAACATTTGGATATGGCGGCACGAGCGAAGCGAGTTCAGGCTTTTCTAAACTCGAAATTTTACTTCGTGCGCCACGCGTACAAACACTGATTTATTATGAAGTTCAAAAACACATAATCGACCTACTATTTTTGTCAGAGGTATAGTTGAAGATGTGAAATAAATGTATATAATGTTGATATAATTTACCAAAATACCGGTACATTTTAAAGAGCAATTTTTGCGATTAACCGGTATGCCGGTATTCCAATCCCTACCTGTGTCATATAACTGTATTTATTTTAATTTACATGAGAGTAAATCTAGATTTCAATATTATATGTGGAATTAAAAATTGAATGTTGTAGATTCACGCTCGATTTGTTTATTTTGATAAAATAAACAAACCGAGCGTCATAATTTCTCGTTCCGTCGGTACCGTTAGAGAGAAAAAAATATAAACATTCCTCTGCGGATCCGATATACAAATGAATTGGGAAGAGTGGGGAAACCTAGTAGTTACTCTAAATCACACGCCTGCTGGGTGAGCCACCTGACAGAGCCGCCCCCCGCACAGCCGCACAGCCAGCGTTAATACTCTGGTAACTCTATACTCTGTGCTGTAACCCAATAAAATAGCTGTTTTTCTTATTAGTATTAATTCATTTTTCTATTTTCTATTAAAAGAGCAACGGGTGTGAAGTTAGCAATAGATTCCAGCAATAGATTTTTAAATTATTTTTTCAGCTCAATTGACCCCAAAAATTACTTTTAAATAGCAAAACGTCAATTCATATCATCAATTTATCTGGATATTATGCATTTACCTCTAATTTTTAACTCATTTTAATTTTCACCCTCAACTGTTAGACGTCAAATATATTGCGTTATTCCCGCTAAACGCAAACTCCCACAAAAAAGTTAATTGCAGATACCGATTCCTTATCCTTAAATCTATAGAATTCTTCAATAAAAAAAGAATATTTACTTTAGGATGATAAAAAAATCATTTCTACCCTCCAAACGCCTTTATCTGGGAATTTTCTTACAAATTGCACTATTCCCGCCGAACGCAAACTCCCATAATAAAGTTAATTGCAGATTCGGATTCCTTATTCTTAAATCTATAGAAATCTTCAATAAAAAAAGAATATTTACTTTAGGATGATAGAAAAAAGAATATATTTCTACCCTCCAAACGCCTTAATCTGGGAATTTTTTTTCAAATTCCCGCCGAACGCAAACTCCCATAAAAAAGTTAATGGCAGATTCGGATTCCTCATCCTCAAATCTATAGAATTCATCAATAAAAAAATAATATTTACCTTAGGATGATACAAAAAAAATCATTTCTACCCACCAAACGCATTAATCTGGGAATTTTCTTACAAATTGCACTATTCTCACCGAACGCAAACTCCCATAAAAAAAGTTAATTGCAGATTCGGATTCCTCATCCTTAAAGTTATAGAATTCATTAATAAAAAAAGAATATTTACTTTAGGATGACAGAAAAAAAATCATTTCTATCCTCCAAACGCATTGATCTGGGAATTTTCTTACAAATTGCACTATTCCTACCGAATGCAAACTCCCATAAAAAAGTTAATTATAGATTCGGATTGCTCATCCCTAAATCTATAGAATTCATTAATAAAAAAGAATATTTACTTTAGGATGATAAAAAAAATGTCTACCCTCCAAACGCCTTAATCTGGGATTTCTTTTTACAAATTGCACTATTCCCGCCGAACGCAAACTCCCATAAAAAGTTAATTGCAGATTCAGATTCCTTATTCCTTAATCTATAGAATTCATTAATTAAAAAAGAATATTTACTTTAGGATGATAGAAAAAAAAATCATTTCTACCCTCCAAACGCCTTAATCTGGGAATTATCGTACAAATTGCATTATTCCCGCCGAACTCAAACTCCCATAAAAAAGTTAATTGCAAATTCAAATTGCCCATACTTCAATCTATTAAATTTACTAATAAAAAAAGAATATTGACTTTAAGATGATAACGAAAAATCATTTCTACCCTCAAAATGCCTTAATCCAGTAATTGTTGTGCAAATCTATTTTTCCCGAAGAACTGAATATTGATTCCTCATACTTAAATCTATTCAATTCACTCAAAAATAATGTCTACTCTCGTGACACCACAACCTGGGAATTATTGTACAAATTGCATGATTGCTGCTAAATTCAAGCTCCCTTAAAGAAGTTAATTGCAGATTCTGATTCCTCATACGTAAACATATTTGAATTATTAATAAAAAAAGCATGATAGAAAAAACCTTACATATGGAAATTTTTTGAATTGGTTATATTGGGAATTTACTGTAATAAAAACACGTTCTTATCACATTTGCAGACATTTAAATTTGATCAATATGCCTCAAAACAAATTATCAACACGTACTAAATAAGGTACTCGTTATAATGCACGGGTTAAATTACTCGAATTTCCCTTTCTTGTAATAACGAAAATAAATGTTTAACAGCCTACTTTTTGCTGAAATGCTTATAATTTTCACATCACTGCAGATAAATCAACCAATAGGAACGATGCCTGTTATTACGCAATACCGCGTGGTGCAGACAACGCAGTAATTCAAGCATAGCAGTCAGTCGTAAATTGGTCTTCGTCTTACGCTTTTCATATTTCGACGCTCTTTGAATTTGGTTATATTTCTTATTGTTTGGTGTTATTTTTATTGGGATTATTGTTTCACGTTCATTAAATTGTTTTAGACTGTTTCGTCAGGCGTACATTAGATTTACATCGATTATTATATTGTTCGTTTTTAGGTTAAGTTTGTTACTGGTATCGTTATATTTATTGATTTTTACATTTAAATAATAATTACGTGTATAGATGGTGTCTATATTCTACTTCAATGGAGAATCAATCAGAAACATTATTTTATTTTTTCTGTCAGCATAAACGTTATCACGTTCGATCTATTAAAATCAGCGATGAAATAATTGGTCTTACGGCGTCTGAGTTGTATAATAAAAATGATATTTTTAGCCGTAGAAAAATTATGCAGATAGTAAATAAAAATTTCGGCGGCATTAAAATTAAATTGCAGAAATTAGAAAAAAGGGTTCAAGAAAATTATAATAAAGCTACGCGTAACGAAAATGACTTTAGTACTTATACTGTTGAAGAAGACTTCCAAAATAATGATATATTTATAAATGTTAGTAATGTTAATCATAATAATTTAACCATTAATAATGACAAATCTTACGAAGAATTGGATGTAACTGATGAAGATGCTAAGGTTCCCGAAATATTGCAATCATTATTTATAAATCCTTTAACTGTTGACTATCTATTACCTGTTGATACTATAAATTCATATCCCAATTCCCAATTTCCTAATAATTTATATGAAGTATATGAAGGAAACTTCAACATTAATATTGATGAAATGAAATTGATTTACAACGACATGATTAACAAATTTGACCAAAATACTTGCAATTTTATTTCAGTGAGAAAATTAAGCATTAGGATGAATGCCATTAAAAAATTTAGCAATTAACTCACAATCTGTATAGGATTAAATCTGAACCGGTTTATAGAAAACTAAAATCCGAAGCAAGTGCTGAGAACGATAGAGACAGTGATGAAATAAATGACCTAAATGATCTAAGTATGAGGAGAGATCATGAAAAGAGGATCGCCAGTTTTGTAAATATATTCACAAACCTGGCGATCCTCTATATGTTCATATAATTAGCAAAGAGCAGGTAAAGATTGTTAAACGCTATATATATGACTCAATTAATACAACTATTTATATTGATGCTACAGGTGCTGTAGTAAGGAAGCCATATCCATCATCAAAAAGAGTGCTGTACTATGCAGGAGTTATCCAAGCTGCTAATAAAAGGATAGTTCCTGCATTTGAGCTAATTTCCTCCCGACATGATACTAGTACATTGTGTATTTGGTTAGTTGAGACACAATATTATTTTATGAGGAACAATTACTGGCCAGCATTTAAAATCGTTGTTACCGATATGAGTCTAGCAGCAATTAATGCAATTTCAGAAGCTTGGAACGATTCGAGTTTAAGCGCTTATATTAACACCATATTTAAATGTCTGGATGATGGAAGAGATACAGGAAAGTTTATTATAATTAAACTGTGTAATATTCATATATTTAAACTTATGACGAGAGACGTAAATAAATATTATTCTGAAAAACGTGTTCGTACCATATTAAAAGAACTTATTGCATCTCTATACTCAAACAACTTTAAGGATATGAAATCAATGTTAACTGATTTTTTCTATTTAATTCTAAGTAAAACAGAAAACGAAGAATTTAAGATTCATTATGACAACATTCTACGACTAAAATCAACAGAATACGAAAACGAGGAATGGGAGATACCAGATGAAGATACTAATAAACATACAATTTATGAAAACAATTTGTTTTATATATACTTTGATGGTGTTTGTCAGCAAATATTAAAAGAAAACGTAAACTCTTCTTTAAAGCGAAATGAATACTATTCAAAATAATTTGGAACCCTATTTTTAAAACATTATATTCCATTTATTCCTTTATAGACTAGCTTGATTTTCGAGAAGAAATATAACTCTATTGTAGAGAACTGGTTCGGAATCATTAAAAATAATATTTTGCAGGGAACTTTGCACCATAAATGTTTCAGATTTGTCCAAAAATTACGTGAATATACAATTAACGAATACCGAGATTTAATCTACGACATCAATCGTAATCGCTGTGCCATAAAAAGAAAATTATCCAAATCAAAAGAAGAAGAGAAGTGGAATAAGAGAAGAAAAGTGAAACACAATTATTTCAAGGCGAAAGGAGTTACAAAAATGAATTCCAACATTGATTCATTTAACAAACCCAACATTTCGTATCTACCAAATGATCCCGATATTTCATAGCTAAGTAAAAATTACGTCGTTTCTAAATACGAAAAAAATAAATTATATTTTAAAAGTTACTCAACGCTTAATTTGAGTATTAAATCTGAAGATATGCAATTGGATAATTTTATTGTAGACTTCACTTTACATTTTTTGAATAGCAACAACGTTAAAATTTTTATGCAATATGAAGTAGAACAGTTATTAAATAATAGAATTTCATTTAAACATTATATCAAGAATGAAACAAAATTTCTATTTCCCATATTAGAAAACCATCATTGGAGTTTATTATACGTTAATATTCGTAAAGACATAGCTTTATATTTTGATCCACTCTTCACAGAAAGCCGTGCAGGAAAGTCTATATTTAGGAAATTATCACCATTTTTATACAACATTGGACTAAATCGGTCTATTGACAAATTGACAATAAACGCTTAGAGATATCCAATCCAAACCGATAGTTTCAATTGTGGTGTTTTTGTAATATATTATACCCACGTTTTACTTAATAAATTAAATTTTGATAAGGTATTAAACTTACCAGCCTACTGCAATACATTGAAAAATATCATCTTACAAAAGTCAGAAGACATATCCAAAGTATGTCTTTATTGTGCTGAAAACAATACTTACATAAGATGCCAGTTATGTAGGAGATATTGTTCTAATGTATGTGTGGGACGTTGCTAACGTTTCTTAAAAACATGTAAATTGTGTATAAAAAGGTCGACTGAATAATAGCTATCGTATCATGCTTAGCCTCCATTAATCTGTTTTCTATTGTGTTATACTTGTGCCTTTATTATAAATACATTTTTATAGTTTTCGTTTAATCTACTATTACGAATTACATAGTTGACGCATATTAATTCTATTATTATTATTTATAAGTAGATCTAATAGATGTAAGTATGATTCATTCCAATATGCACTTGGCTTACTTTATCAGTGAAAATAATGCAATTGAAGATTCCCATTTCAAAGTGTTTCAAAGGTAAACATGATTGTTTCTTCCAACGTCTTGAAGTAAATATTATGTTTTTATTACTGAAGTTAATAGATTTAAGTAAGATGAATCCGAATTTGCAATTAACTTTTTTATGGAAGTTTGCGTTCGGCAAGAATAGTGAAATTTGTACGATAATTCCCAGATTAAGGCCGGTCGTCCACTAGCAGCGACCACACGCGGCTACTCGCTCACGCGATACGAGCAGTGACAAGCTGCTGCAAGACTAGCGGCTACACGCGACAGGGGTCGTACACTGCGCTTGACTTCGCGGTATGATTGGAATTCCAAAATATATTTTTTATAAAAAATACTCAAATTATAATATTATAATTTATTTTATAGTATATACTGTTAAATACACCTACCTAGTGAGAAATTAAGAATGATAAAAGTATTTAGAACTATTGTTATCAGAAAAAAGTAAGGTTAGACTTAGAGAAGACAAAGTAGAAAGAAAAGACACAGGACTAGACGCGGCTACGAGCGACGTATCCCATTCTCTTGGTATCTGACGCAGCTTCACGCTCGTCGCGAGAATCCGCATGTCCCCGCACGCTTGCACTGGACGAGATTCATTGGATTTACACACATCGGGATCTGTCGCGCATATACGCCCATTGTCGCTTGTATCGCGTGAGCGCGTAGCCGCGTGTTGTCGCTTCCAGTGGACGACCAGCCTAAATCGTTTGGAGGGTAGAAATGATTTTTTTTTTCTATCATACTAAATAATATTTTTTTATTGAAGAATTCTATAGATTTAAGGATGAGGAATCCGAATCTGCGATTAACTTTTTTATGGTAGTTAGAAATGATTTTTTTTTCTATCATCCTAAATAATCTTTTTTTATTGATGAATTCTATAGATTTAAGGATGAGGAATCCGAATCTGCAATTAACTTTTTTATGGGAGTTTGCGTTCGGCGGGAATAGTGCAATTTGTAAGAACATTCCCAGATTAAAGCGTTTGGAGGGTAAAAATGATTTTTTTTTCTATCATCCTAAATAATCTTTTTTATTGATGAATTCTATAGATTTAAGGATGAGGAATCCGAATCTGCAATTAACTTTTTTATGGGAGTTTGCGTTCGGCGAGAATAGTGCAATTCGTAAGAAAATTCCCAGATTAAAGCGTTTGGAGGGTAGAAATGATTCTTTTTTTCTATCATCCTAAAGTAAATATTCTTTTTTTGAGGAATCCGAATCTGCAATTATCTTTTTTATGGAGTTTGCGTTCGGCGGGAATAGTGCAATTTGTAAGAAAATTCCCAGATTAAGGCGTTTGGAGGGTAGAAATAATTTTTTTTCCATCATCCTAAAGTAAATATCCTTTTTTTTATTGAAGAATTCTATAGATTTAAGAATGAGGAATCCGAATCTGCAATTAAATTTGTTATGGGAGTTTGCGTTCGGCGGTAATAGTGCGATTTGTAAGAAAATTCCCAGGTTAAGGCATTTGGAGGGTAGAAATGATTTTTTTTTTTTTTCTATAATCCTTAAGTAAATATTCTTTTTTTATTGATGAATTCTATAGATTTAGGATCAGGAATCCGAATCTGCTAATAACTTTTTTATGGTAAACAATACAATTTTGGTAATGACGGGTTTTTAATTTTTAGTCTATAAATCAGCTTTTTGTTGATTAAATTTGTTGGAGTTTTGAAAAAATTGTTAATTCTGTTTATGTATGTGTTTAGAGAATTTTTTACTTGTACTGTGTAGGGACCATTATCAAGTAAAGAATTTACATTTTTGTAATAATCTTTCTTGTTTACAATAACGACCGCATTACCTTTATCCGATTTTAGATAAAAAAAACTCCAACAAATTTAATCAACAAAAGGCTGATTTAAGACTAAAAATTAAAAACCCGTCATCACCAAAATTGTATTGGTTACCAAAAATACATAAAACCGGCAACAAATGGAGACCAATAGTTTCAAATTTAAATTCACTAACTTATAATATAGCAAAATGGTTAGTTAAAGAATTTAAACAACTTAAAATCAAAAATGATTTCTTTGTAATAAATTCTTTTGACCTATGTAACAAGTTACAAAATACCCTAATTGAGCCGGATGATATGTTGGTTTCTTTTGATGTAGAAGCATTATTCCCCAGTATCCCTATAGACGAAACAATTAACATATTAAGAAATATTTTAACAGAAATTTCAATTCAACCAGAAGAAATAGACTTATACATTAATCTAACAAAACTAGTAATGGAGTGTAACGCATTTGAATTCAACAATAAAATCTATAAACAGACTTTCGGAACAGCAATGGGCAACCCTCTGTCACCCTTTTTGGCTAATATTTTTTTGAATAATCTGGAAAACTTAGCCAAAAGTAAAATTCCTAATTTTCCGAGAGTCTGGTTTAGATATGTAGACGATATACTCGCAATAATAAAATCTGATACCCGTATTGAAGATATACAAGCTAGTCTGAATGCGTTATACCCCAGCATTAACTTCACTTACGAAACTGAACAAAATAATCAAATCCCTTTCCTCGATCTACTACTAACAAACAATAAAATAAATAACAAAATAGAAATTAATGTATATAGAAAACCCATACATACTTTTAATTATATTCACAATTCTTCATCAACACACTTTAAACACAAACTTTCAGCATTTAACAGCATGATTTTTAGAGCTTTAAATCTTCCTCTTTCAATAGACAATAGAAAAAAATGAATTAACACTAATAAGAAAAACAGCTATTTCATTAGGTTACAGCAAATTCACAATTAACAAACTAATTAATAGACACAGAAGAAACCAAACATTAAACTCCGTCACAAATCTCACACCACAAAAAGAAAGAAAAAATAACAAATTTGCTAGGTTTATATATAACAACAGAACTTCTAATCAACTCACAAAGATCTTGAATAAATTCAATATGACTCCTGCATTTTATAATAACAACAAATTAAAAACATTATTAGGCAATCAATTTACAAAAAGGAGCCACTTAGAAGAGTCCGGAATTTATTCAATTAAATGCAATGATTGTGATAAATGTTACATAGGCCAAACTCAAAGGAATCTATTAAAAAAATTCAAAGAACATGTATATCATGTCAAAAATAAAAACATTGATAAATCCGCTTTAGCTGACCATAATTTAAAAACAGGACATTATTTTTCAACAGACAATATCACATTACTAAAACAATCATCACATTTTCGATTAAATATGTTAGAAGCCATAGAAATGCACAAACATAAAGATAAATTATTAAATTTTGATATAAGTAATTTGGAAAACCCTTTGTTAAACCTTTTACAAGTTCCGGAAAAATGGAATCCCATCAACAGGCCGTAATTTTAATCCCCTTAATGTCTTTCAGCCTTGCGACACCTTATGTAATTAAAATTAGGTTTTCCCATCTTTGTCAGGTATACATAGTTGCGCACCTAGTTGTAAGACCATTAGTTATTGATAATGAGTGCTTTGCACTCCAAATGTACATCTAACGAATAAAAATAAAAGTGAAGTAAGGAATAAAAGTGTTTTTTATTGTGATTAAATTCTCCACATAAGTCAATTAAACAATTCGCAATACAATTATAATATAATTTAAATACAATATTATTTCTAGTATAATTTAAAAAAAAAATAGCGAATAACTCTGAAACAATACGACTTAGACCGAATGTATTTAACAAAATGACACTTTTATTAGTTTTCCGTCTGTAACACAAAAGGAAAATGTTGGGCCCGTTTATCAAAATCTTTAGCATTCAACATGTTTACATTTTTTCTGATGTATGTTGGTATCTAATGAACGGTACTCCGACCATTTTGAAAACTTTAACCCGCGAACACCAATGGCCAACACCAATCGGTTTATTTTCAACGATTGCAAAAATCTCAAACACGTTCACGATTAACAGTCTGGACATCGGAGAACTGTTGTCTTTGATAAACGGGCACATTGTTTTCGTTAACATTTTAAAATCAAAAATTTTAGCGGAAATATCTAGTTTGAGGTCCCCTCGATTAAGACCATTTTTGAAAAATGTCTGTGTGTGCGCCGCCGATTAAAAAAAATCAAAATGGTTTCTATTCTGTATTACGGGAGATCTAAATGATAGTCCAGAGTGGTTAACTTAACTGTGTTAATTCTTAAACATTCAAACGAATACTGCCCTCTCAAATACAATAAATTTAACAAAAAACATACGTTCCTCGAGAACAATATAAAAAACTACCATCGAGTATTAAAATAAATATATTGATGAATCCTATTGAATTAACATAATTTATAGAATAACAATAATATATTACAATCCCCCCTTAAAATTTTATACATCCATGTATAAAATACACTATTTACATAATTAATCATTGACAACACCGAGTCTGTTTGCTTTATTCAATTGACTACGTCTTCTAAGAACACGGGCAGAATCAGTGTTTTCAAATAAAACATCCTTATCTATGTTAGTATTATGTGATTAACATTATTTTCGTTATTTACATTATCATTTTGTACATTTTGAATTATAGGAGGAAAAGTTGAACATTGTTTTGCAACTTTTAAAATTTGATTAACATGCCTTTTCCATGTTTCACCGTCTAAAGTTTTAACCCTATAATGTTTACTTCCTATAATCTCAATAATGTTAGCTTCCGTCCACTTCGAATAATATTTTCTGAAATCCCTCACTTTCACTGTTTCCCCTATCAAACATTTTGTTAGTGACTTTCCTTTAAAATTTCCAATATTTTTATTTTTTTTATTTTGAACAACTTCTCTAGTAGATTGTTTTAATAAATCTAATCTAGAACGCAATTGTCTTTCTAATAACATTTTTGAAGATGATTCATTAGTCGTAGTGTTTGGCGTGTTACGGTATGTGAATAAATATCTATTTAAAACAGTGTCGATATCATTATCAGTTTTAAATTTTGCTTTTCCTAAACATTTTTTTATTAATTTAACACATATTTCCTCTGCGCCGTAACTAGATGGATGATAAGGTGCTGGTGTTATATGACTTATGCCATTTATTTTACAAAATGTTTGGAAAACTTCGGATGTGAATTGCACACCATTATCTGAAACAATGCGTTCCGGCAATCCGAATTTACTTCACGCAACTTATTAATCGTTTTTTCCGACGTGATAGATTTCATACAAAAACACTCTATCCATTTTGATGTAGAGTCAACAATTACAAAGATAAAATTATTAAATATTGAACCAAGAAAATCAACATGAAGGCGAGACCAAACATTAGTATTCCACGGCCATGGACTTAATACTGATTTATTCGGCATATCCTGATAATTTGAACAAATATCACAATTTTTGCATACGTTCTCGATGTCATTATCGAGATCTGGCCACCATACGTAAGATCTGGCGAGACTTTTGGTTTTTACTATCCCCATGTGATGCTCATGTAATTCATTCAGAACATAATCTTGAAATTTCTTTGGCACTATCAAGCGATAACTCCACAATAAGCACCCCTGCTCGACCTTTAATTCATTTTTTCTCTTAAAATAAGCAGTAAACTTAAGATCTGTATTATGGTTTGGCCAACTATTCAAAACGTATTGTAAAATTTTACTGATTATTTCATCCCTGGCAGATTCCCGCTTAACCTGATTTGCATTAATTGGAAAATTTGTCTGCTCTTCAACCATATTCAAGTATGTAACTTTATTAGATTCCTCTTCAATTACATTTAAATAGTATGATTTAACTTATTGAAAATCTGCATCTTAGCATTCGGGATAACCAATCGGCAACATTTTTCTTTGTATTTATATATTCTATGTCAAAACTAAAAGATGATAAAAAATATGCCCAACATTGCAATCGGCTAGTCGCTATGATAGGTAAACCTTTATTTGGCCCGAAAATACTGACTAACGGTTTATGATCGGTTACCAAATTGAAATGTTTCCCAAATAAATACTGATACAATTTTTGTAAGCCAAAAATTATCGCTAGTGCTTCTTTATCCAGCTGGGAATAATTTAATTCCGACTTTTGTAAAAGCCTTGACGCGTAAGCGATTGGCTTTTCGTTATTGTTTTCGTACACATGCGCTAAAACTGCACCTATACCTGAATTTGAAGCATCTACCGTTAATTTAATCGGCAAATCAGAATTGTAGTGCACCAAAACATCTGATGACATTAAAACATTTTTAATTCTTTTAAAGGCTTGTTCACATTCTGGTAACCAAACATACGAGTTATCTTTACGGAGCAATTTATATAAAGGTTGTAAGATTAATGCACAATTTTTAACAAATTTACAGTAATAATTAGCCATGCCTAAAAACGATTTTAGTTCACTAGTATTTTTAGGTTGTGGACAATTATTAATTTCGTTCGTTTTTTCAGTGGTAGTATGCAATCTCTCATAATCAATTCTGTGACCAAGATACGTACTTGAATTTTGCATAAAACTATATTTATTTACTTTTAAGCTTAAACCGGATTCCGAAAGTCGTTTGAATACTAATTCCAGTCGCTCTAAATGTTCAGAATCATTTCTACCCGTAATAAGAACATCATCCAGAAAACATACTACACCTGGAATATCAATTAATAATTGATCCATAATTCGTTGGAATTTAATTCCATACGGAAGTCTGGTATATCGATAAAGTCCCTTATGCGTCACAATCGTTACATATTCTCGAGATTCTTCCGTTAAAAGAAGTTGTTGATACGCCTCTGATAAATCAATCTTAGAAAATATCTTCCCCCCTCTAATTTTGAGAAAATATATTCTACCCGAGGTAAGGGATAATCAGAATTTTCCAAAACCGGATTTATTGTTATTTTAAAGTCCCCGCAAATTCTAACATCCCCATTTGCTTTTAAAATCGGTACAATTGGTGTACTCCAGTTAGAATATACTACTGGTTCGAGTACTCCATTTTTAATTAGGCGATCAATTTCCGCTTCGACTTTAGGCTTTAATGCTAATGCAATTGGCCTTGGCTTATGAAATTTTGGCTGAGCATCGGCTTTTATTTTTAAAGAGATTTTACCTTTATTAAAAGCTCCAAGCGTCGAATTAAATAAATTATGATATTTATTACATAATGTATTATCCTTGAGAATGACTCAAAGTCGAAACTAGTTGGAATAAAAAAACAAAATATTAGTGAAATTTAACCTAGTGTTTTCTTTATTAAATCATAATGTATTAGTCTCATTTTTGTTTTCTTGAATATTTTCTATGTTAATTGATTGAATGTCAAAAATTTTTATTTTAAATAATGTTAATGCATTTCGACCAATCAACAACCTCCGTTTTTTAGTACGTAAATGTTGAGCATGGACGGCTTATTATTGTAAAATACTTTTAATTTTAATTTTCCTACAGGCTTAAATGTGAAACCCATATACTCTTTAAATAACAAATCATTTTCTTGAAGTTTAATTTGACTAAAATATTTATTATATAATTTTTCAGAGATTACAGAATGGGCTGCACCAGTATCAATTTGGAAATTCAAGTGTAAATTATTTATTTTTAATTTTATGTAGTATGGATTTTCATTTTTACTTGAGTCTGCAAATTGCATCGAAAAAATATGCGTTTCTTGTGAGGTTTCCTCAGGCAAATTTAAATCCGATAAGAACCTCGAGCATGTAAATTTATTTTTGTCCTTGCACATCGGTGATAAATGTCCTTTTCGGCCGCAAGTGTTACAATTATAGTTTTTGTTCTTACAGTTACGCGATTCATGATTATTTTGACCGCACACAAAACATTTAGCATCACTCACTTTTTGTAGATTTTTATCACTATTCGAGAAATTGCCCTTCTTGCACTCACTTTTCCGTTGTTGAAAATGTTGGAGTTCGGATTTGACGCACCTGATGCCCTGCAGCGTTGAAGTTCCTTCTGCTGCTGCTTCCCAATTTTGCGCTAGTTTAACCATGTCCTCGAAAGAAGCCTTAGAATCCGCTACAGTCGGATCTACTTCCAGAAGTCGCTTGGCCCTGGTCCCATTCCGATGACGAAAACATCCCTGATTACGCTGTCAAATTCTGTTCCAAAACCGCTGGTTGCTGCTAAGCTGCGTACTCTAGCTGCCCAGCTTGCTACAAGTTCGTTTAGCATTATAAAATTTCAATCGCGATGCAAAATATGTTGGCACCGGACTGCAATGTGTTTCCAATTTGTCCAGTAAATCACTATATTTCATCTCAGCTACCTTTCGTAGAACGCATAAATTGCGTAATAAAATATATGTTTTTTCGTGGAGAAGATTTAATAAAATTGTACGTTTTTTTTACTTTATCTTTTTCAAAGCTGTTAGCGATTATAAATTGGTCCAGTTTCACTTTAAAAACTGAAAAATCGTTACCGTCATGATTGAATTCATTTAGGGAGCCAATAATTCCACTTTTATCACTCATTTTTATAGAAATTGTACGATTTTACGCACTTGCAAAATTCTCACCACGTGGCTTTTTTTTTCTTATCGTCAATATGGACGACCGTGCGTCTAACAATCCGCGCACGGCACTTAACTTTCGCGAAATAGGTACTCGGCACTTTAACCAAGTTTGCAAACGCACACAACCCTTCGCCCTTGTCGCTAAATCCTCGTCGCCAACTATTCTGTATTACGGGAGATCTAAATGATAGTCCAGAGTGGTTAACTTAACTGTGTTTATTCTTAAACATTCAAACGAATACTGCCCTCTCCAATACAATAATTTTAACAAAAAACATCCGTTCCTCGAGAACAATATAAAAAACTACCATCGAGTATTAATATAAATATATTGATGAATCCCATTGAATTAACATAATTTATAGAATAACAATAATATATTACAGTTTCATTTTATTATTAGTTGTTTGAATCCGCATTCTTTATCAAGAAAAAGTTGATGTTTTTTATATTAATAATATTTATTTATTTATTTTTCAACAGGTACAAAAACCTAATTACGGAGAAATACTCAAGAAACTAAATTACAATTAATATGGTTTGAAATTTTAAGTTGCAATTAGCAAAATTAGAATTTATACGTAAAAGCAAAAGAATAACCACTAGTGCAAACATTCCATAATTTCACACATAAATTGTTCTACATTTTGCGAAAATATGTCAACAAAACACTGGACATCATGATAATGACGAATCATCCTGCATAATGGCGAAAATTGAAATTAATTTGTGTTAGTAATTCAGTGTTATCACTGTAGTTATGTATTAATTTATACAATTCAGTAATAAATAAGTAACGATGTTTGTTCTGTATTGTCTTGAAATCAAATTCCTGCAAGAGTGCTTGATAGCTTATATTGAAGTCGGGATAGGCTTTATGTTTTATGAGATACAGATACTTTAGGAACCGTTTGTTAATTTTTTCAAGATTATTAATATATTGTAAATAGCCAGGTGACCACACAGTAGCACAGTACGTTTTACATGAATACCACTTTATAAAGCGTGAAGTCTATTAAATTCTCGGGATATAGCCAATTGTTTACTTGTCGCATGTGTCGACTACTGAAAAAACCTGATGCTTCATTGCGCTTGCACTGTGATCAACACTATGGCCAGACGGAGGGATAAAAGGGTTGAAACCCTCTTATGTTATATTATTCTAAGTAAAGGCGGTCTTGCAAGAGCAACAATATTATTTTTACTTTTCGCGCACTCTACTCACAACCGGATTTTCTCGTCTACTAGACCCGAAAAATGACCCAAAAGTACAGTCCGTTAGTAAAGTCTTTAGCACAGAGTAAGTTGACTATAACGACTTTTTGCTTAAAATATGCAACCTTTCCAAAAAAAATCAGAACTCCAAGTATTTATTGGACGATTTTGATGAAAGTACCGGAATTTGACTTTAATAAACTGTATCCTTGATCATAAAAATTAATTATTTTGGTTCTTATTAATAGATATTTTTTTCATGATTTCGCCATTATGAAGAGCTGCTATTTTTTCAATGTAGCAGCTTCTAATATACAAGTATCTTTTGACTAGCTTGACGTATCAGTTTGTAAAATTTAAAAAGATGCTCCGCTTTCGTCATCGTGTACAATATAATATCATCATATAGGTGATTTTGATGGGGTTCGCATTATTGGTATGCGAAAAACGGTTTTTTCGTTTCTTGCTATTGCTGAAATGGTAGGTCGTAGTGTTTTGGTGATTGTACGTTGCTGTTTTATATGGTCTGAAGCTGGAAAAACTAGACATAGATGAGGACGTCCAAGAAGCACCACTGAGGGTGAAGATCGAGCCCTTCATCTTACATCTTCAAGAGACAAATTGACAACATCGCGGACGTTAGGAAATTAATGGTTGGCTCTAAATGGCTTAAGAGTATCCATGGCTACTGTTTACAGAAGAATCCGCAGTTTGGTATAAGATCCTAGTCTATTATTGTGTCTACTTCTTACTCCACCAATAGAGGCGACCACTTTCCTTACAGAATATCGGTGCAGAACAACCTATGCACCGATTCCTGAAGAGTGGCAAATGCGAATTCAGGCCCCAAGGGAACTCAGTATATCATACTAATTAACAAGGTCTCTTAGGGGAAGGTGAGCGAAACGAAGAGGCGGTCTACATGTGGGTTAGTCTCCGACGGGCAGTGGTTCGCAGATATGGCGGTGATTCACCAGTCCTTAAACGGACGCTCTATGGCATACACCGAAAGATAAAAGCCGGAGCACACCCTAGTCTGTGCCGTTTCTTGTATAGGGCTAACGTGCACACGGCGGGAGAGTTGAGGGTGGGCCTTGAAAAGCCCAGGGGTGTCTTTCTGCCCCAGGGTCCACATGTGGGTTAGTCTCCAACGGGCAGTGGTTCGCAAGTATTGCGTTGATCCACCAGTCCTTTATGGCGTACACCGAAAGGTAAAAGCCGAAGCACACCCTAGTCCTAGTTCACTCCCCGAGTCACCGAAGGGTAAGTAATATTTAAATTACTACAAACTAATATACCCCACTGTAGGGCGGCATCTGTTGCCCTCAGTGCATATATCCTAAAAGAAAATATTGACATTGCACTTTTACCAGAGCCATGGCTTCACAAGGGAATAGTAAAGGGGTTAAACATACAGGAAAGGCAAATAATAGTAGACGAACCTATGTGTAATCCGCGTGCATGTATAAATGTAAAACATGAACTGAATTTAATGCCACTATGGGACCTACGTTGCAGAGACATAGTGGCAGCACGGTTGGAAGTAGTGGAAAGGGAAACTCGGAGGGAGTTTATACTGGGATCAGGTTACCTTTCCTATGACCAACCAAGACCACCGCTGCCAGACAAAATCTAGCGGAGGAGTCACAATGGCATACCGCTGATCCTTGGATGCGATGCCAATGCATACCACATTACATGGAGGAGCACGCACATCGATCCAGGAGGTAAGAAACTATTAGATTTTATCTTAGCAAATAGTAAATATTGTAAATTTACCTAAAACTTTAGCATGTGTCTGATGAACCATCAATATCAGCAGTATACGATTCGATGTCAAATCTAAAAAGACCACTAGAAATTCGAAACAGAAACTCGGGGAGAACTGACTAAGACCTGTATCATGAGGTACTAGCCAGCAGAATCGGAGACTGTCCAACAAAGGCAAGAACAACGCATGAGATGGAAGTCACGGTGCAAAGCTCACGAACTCCCTCAATACGGCGTTTGAAATAAGCTGCCCAAGAACAACCAAACCTTCCTCGACTAGGGTGAACTGGTGGAACAAGAATCTTGGTAGAGCAAAAGCACGCACCAGAAGGTTATTTAAGAGCCAAGAGAAATGGTGAATAGGCGCAGTACAAAACGGCCCTCACAGCATATAACAATACCATTAAAAACGCCAAGAGAGATTCCAGGTAAAAAATCTGTGAGGAAAGTGAACCCACAAGCTCCCGTTTACTCAACGCATTCAGCAAAGATCATGCTCAGAACATCGGCTCACTGCTGACCAAAAGTGGAAAGTACACAACCTCGGTAGAAGGGACCCGCAGGTATTACTGCAGACACACTTCCCGGGTTTTGTAATACTTGACAAACCTGTATCCGAGGACCTAAGCTTTGGGATACAGCAAAAACGATTATCAAACCTGGTGATATTAAATGGGGAATTAATACGTTCAAACCATTCAAATCTTGTCAATTCTGACAAGATATATTCTGTCATGCTAGAAAAGGGGATAGCAACACCGAAGAAACCATTATGTGAGATCCTCAGAACAAGCTTTGCCCTTTCATACATCCCAAGCAGCTGGCGGGCTGTAAAGGTGGTTTTATACCCAAGCCAGGGCGTGTCTTATATGCCCAGGCCAAATCTTACAGACCGATCAGCTTGTCATCATATATTCTAAAACTACTAGAAAAACTAGTAGACGGGCACATACGAGAAGTAGTTCTAACTCACCACTACACCGTCAACAATATGCCTACCAAGGAAAGGACCATACAATGCAAAGACATTGCGTTGGGGGTCTTTCTGGACATTGAAGGTGCGCTTGACAACCTCCATAGCAACAGCAATGGAGAAAAAAGGGATTGACCCGCAAATGCGACACTAGGTGAACAATATGCTCAGAAGTCGATACCAGATTTAACATTAACTTCCACCTAGAGAACATCACCAAAAAGGCCATTAGAGGATTATTTGCGACCAGAAAAATGGTAGGACGCACATGGGGATTGAGTCCCAGTATGACCAAATGGCTACACACCGTGGTCGTAAAACCCATAGTGACATACGCCGGATTTCTCTTTTGCAACTGACTGATTGTTGGTATAGATGGAACGTCCACTGTCTAATAAGTTATCTGCCAAAGAAAGTGCCCCGTGTTTGGAGGAGAACTTATTTGGCACTTTATCCTGTCCACAATAAACTTGGAAGTTGTATGTGTTACTTTTCTCAAGACATAATTTGTAGAGCTTCATCCCAAATGTATGTCTTTTATTTGTTATATATTGACGAAAACTCAAACGTCCTCTGAAAGGTACTAAGGTTTCGTCTATACAAATCTGCTCTTTTGGGACAACTTTTTGGAAATTTGTAATTCACATATTTATCAGAGGAGATATTTTTTTAACCTGTCTTCTGTTATTACTTCATTGTTATGAAAATGCTATGATTTGAGCAGTAGTTTGAACCGATTTCGGGACATTTCGTTTTTTAATGTGTTGCCGTATATTACACTTTTAGACAAGTACGATTCAACAGAAGGAAGTGAACATAGAGCCATCCAAATCAATTTTCCAATGAAATATTCCACTTCTTCGCGATTTGTATCATTCCAATAGTGAATTCTAGCTTTAGGAAATTTCACAGAAGCTTTACACTGAGTTGCATATATGTTTTTTTCAATCACCATCAGTTCTTGTACATCAATCAAAAATAAGAACTACGTATTTTATCCTCCACGCTGGCATTATTTTTAGTGAAAAGGGAACACTTTTAGATTTAGTCCACTTACGTCCTCCCACATCAATTCGTCACTATTATCACACTGTTCGTTATACGTTTTTTGCATATGTCCTTCAATAACATCATTTATGGTGTTTAATACACTATCATGTAAGTCTCTGGATGTGGCGGAGGTACTTGGCTTGTCCGCATTTTTTCTTTTCGAAGTAGTTCATCGTCAGAAGAATCACTTGAACTGCATGGGACAAATTCATCTTCTGATTCTTCAAATGACTCTTTATCGTCGTATAAGTTTCCTGCCTCAGGCGCAACAGTTTACCTTGTTCTTTTTCGTAACTCGTTATTCTTTTTAGAAAGAGGAACGAACTACGGTTTGCGAGTAAAAGATTATTCGCGGAACGATATGAATGAATAAATGTATTCATGGCGAGAGCACATAACCATGTACTTTTGTAGACGAGTCTGTTTTTTTTTTCTTTGGAATAAGAAAAGCTTTCTTTCATTTAGCACGCATAGAATAGTTTTTATAAAAATCAGAATATGATTCATTAAGCTATTAATGAAAACATAAACTATTTCGGCCGCGAGAATCATATGATGACTCTCAACTCAAAATATTGGTAACACACGTTTTTTGAGAAAACATTAGTTTGTTTATACCTTTGTTTATACCTTATAGACATCCCAATAAAAGAGTTCTAGAAGGAACCATTATTTATTTATATATATATATATATATATATATATATATATATATATATATATATATATATTGCGGCAGTCAACGTGTTAAGTATTAATCACATAAAAAAATCGTCCAAATAAAAGGGCTCGTTGAAAAATTTAAAATTCATATGATATACTTTTCTGTAGCTTAAATAGTTTCAAGAGTTACAACGCGTTTTGTAAATCAGGCCGCTATGAATAAATACATTTAAAAGTTAGGGAAAAATATAAAAGAAACCGATATATGACTGACAGGGAATGTACTGTGATGAACACATTACAATATTTTATGAAAAATACTAAAACCAAAAACATGCATGGTCATCTATTAAAAATAAGCCTACTATTTTTATAGGGCGCCCTGTATCCTTTTAAGTTATGCAGCTCTTAAACACAAATAATTTTTTTAAAGAATCGTTTTTTCTATCGTTAACAAGAACTGAGATATCTTCCGAGAACGCATCCTGTATATCATTAACGATGCAAAGTATCAGATACCTAGTTATACGATGTTTTGGCTCCATATGTTTAATATAATTGTTTTTAAGAAATACTCGTGATATTGATCTTACTGTCTCGGATAATATCGTTTATTGAACCTTGCTATAAAAATAATGAAACTATAAAATTAAATTGATTATGAAATGTCAGATATATAAGGTTGGGACACAAATTAATGGGGAGGAAACTTAAGAATGAAGGCTAACATAAATGACCTATAAAACGTAGTAAATAACTGCATTTCACAATTAATACTGGATTCTAGATTCTAGAATACCTTTTAATGTGTAAACAAATACTTATTTAAAAATTGTTGCCAATTTTAATTAAATTAATATACCAACGAATAATAGAACATATTTTATTCTATATTCATTCGACTGTCATTTTCTTTATATGCACTTGATTACCTACTTCGAATTAGGAATTCTCAGGCACCTTATAGCTTTAATAACCTCACCTTTCCCCTTTTATAGCATATCATTCTATTATTGATCTTAACATATTTCTTCTCCTGATCTCCATACATGTCCTATCCATGTAATTCTAGTAGTTATAAGTGTTTTTACCAGTGGCCACTCGTCAGAATTTTTATTGGTCCCACTAATTTTGATTTGAAACTGTTCGCGAAAACAATACTTTTTTTTTCTTTGTTTTACATTTGAAGGAAACACTCGTTAGTAGTGTAAATTGAATAAATGACTGAAAATATATACGCATCAGGATATGTATACTTAAAACAAATATCGTTTATGTCTGCAGCCCCCCTGCAGACATAAACATATACGCAAACAACTCTTATGCCGCTGGATAGTTGAGGGGAAGACCGTTCAGATAGTACCAAATATAAACTTTATACCTTAAAGTTGCGCAGTACCAAACGCGAGGTATCATGATGTTAATTGTTTAAAATTATGTTTTCGGCGAGGTTTCATGTAGCGACAATTATGCATAAACAATTACCTTTATTCACTTTATACCTGGACGAAGTTTCATTAACTTCCACCTAGTATTTTATTAAGTTCAGGCTTAAATTTACAATACCCCTTTGTTTAGTTGATTTGTTAAATGTTTAGCCGTTATTGTTTATGCATATTGTTGCTGAGTATAGCAAACGACGCGCCTTGCCATTCCCCATCGTTTGTTATTAATCTAACTTTGATCGAGTCAACTCTTTGGACTCTATTCAATTAAATGTTCAAAATGCCCCATTTTTTCGCCACCAATCAATTTGTAATACACATGGCCGTATGCTGAATCATTTTGCGCAGACGGAGATTTAGGTTTAGTTTGAAAATATTAATATTTAGTATTTATTTTACTGGTTTATTTCTAGCTAGCGAAACTTAGAGGTCGCTAGACGGGTAAGAAAGGAAGAGGGTTGACGATATCCCAAATAAATACCACTGGCCCTCCAGTGTAAAGATCAGTTTCAGTTCGATCTCCACAAAGTATTCACGAAACCCTGACCAGTATCGCAAGTGGCAAGTTAATTTTTCTTTCAGTTTTTTTGTCAATGTTGCCTATTTGTGTGTAAACTTTACCTTTAGTATTTATTTTTGTGTTGTAAATATATTTTTAAAAATTGAGAGTTCTTTATTTCCTAAACTCGGAAAGTATAGTCTATATTCAAGTTCTTGAATGGTTGTAGTTACTTGGTGGTTTTATTCATACATTTCAAGCCCAAGTTCCCACCCAGTAATAGTTATAACTTATAGTGAACTTATTTGTTAGACACCAAACAATTTAAAAACAAAATAAAATCATATCTAGTCAAAAATCCATTTTATAGTGTTAAAGAATGTCTAGATCATGACTACAGTATAGCTGCAATCTAAATGTGTAATCATTATCTTCTCTAAATTTAATTATGCGTTTATTTAACAATATTTGTACATTATGTGCGTAATTTTAATTAGGATTATTATACTTCTTCAATATGTAATTCATTATTTATTTACTGATTTCTTAAATAACTGATTTTAACGTGTTATATTTGTTCATTCTGTCCTTCGTTTATTCAAATATGCAATTAATCATTTATTTATAATTGTAACTGATTTTAACGTGTTATGTTTGTTTATTCTGTCTTCGTGTTTAACTTACTTACACTTTTAAATCATATTTATTCTCTATTTAACATTTTAATAGCTTGACTCATTTTATCATTATATTTTATAAAATATGCCTCCTTTCATATAGTTAAAAACTATACCCGTGTGGGGTTCGCTAGTCCCCCATCGGGCGCCTCCCCGGGTTGCGGATGCCTCCCAGATATGGCTGGTACCTGGGAAATGAAATGCCAGGGGCGGACAAAAACTAGGAAGGGGTAGACCGGACTCCTCTGCCGTAGAGA
The DNA here is from genome assembly GCA_932526585.2 of Philonthus cognatus. NCBI lineage: Eukaryota > Metazoa > Arthropoda > Insecta > Coleoptera > Staphylinidae > Philonthus > Philonthus cognatus. Next base: position 8,709,366 of record OW052249.1, on the reverse strand, counting down.
AGGCAACTAGTCTAGGGAAGGCCACCCGAATAAACCAACACAACAAAACATGATGATGTGTGATACTTCAAACGACATACCCCAGGTGGTTGACAATCCTACCACTGGTTCCGATCGGGTGAAAGCCCCGGTGGCCAGTGTCGGTCCTATGGATTCTGGGGAGGGCCAGTCTCACATAAGCAAGCTTAATGATCTCGCTGAGAGTGACATCTTCAGAAAGCGCACTACGCTTATGCGTACTCCACCATCTGCGCAAAGAACACTTAGCGAAATTAATTCGCAAGAAGTTGAGGAAGAGGTACAATTGGTAGAAGTAGCGAATTACGTATCTCCAAAGAAGACCTACATCGAAAAACTAAAAAACGATGAGACCTGTGAACTCAGCCGGTGCAAGGAGATCATAAAAAAGATGAAAGCGGCGACGACAAGGCAAAGGAACATGTTCATGGACATAAAAAACGGACTTAAAGAGCTGGAAGAGGCTATAGATATCATCGAGTACTGCAGAGGTAGCTGGCTAAGAGCACACTCTGAACTAGTAGAGCATCAGCAGCGGGAAATGAAGGTAATAGCCACGGTTGCCAGTAATAAACGAGCTGCAAGCAGCCCCATCGCTGGTAATATCGATAAAAGAAAGAAGGAAGGTGCTCACCCCGTCCAAGCAGCGGCAACTAGAAATGATGACTGGATACCAGATAAAAAGACCGCTGAAAAGCAAAAGAGAAAGAAGAAACATGCTCAAAAGGAAGCAGCTAGGGCTAATCAAACGCCACAAATAAGTGCCGTTATTACGCCTAAAGATGGAGAACCCTGCAACACTGTAAATCAAATAAAAAATCGGTTGCCACACAAGCGCCGCAGTGAAGCTCTACTGATCGAGCCGGCCCCGGGTAAGTCTTATGCCGATGTACTTGGCGAAATCCGTAAAAAGGTTAACCCGGCGGACACAGGAACAGTGGTAAAGTCCATCCGTAAAACACTATCAGGGAAACAATTGAAATTAGGGACCTTGATCGGCTTACAACCCCCGAGGAAGCGACTGAGGCAAAAATGGCTATCGTCAGCCTTGGTGCTAAAGGAGCGAGTGAACTACTAAAGGAGGGCAACATAATAATAGGGTTGGTCAACGGTAGGGTACGGCCAAGGACAGCGATACCGCGATGCTACCGGTGTCTTGGTTTTGGACACTTTGCCAGAGTTTGCAAAGGGCCAGATAGAACCCGCATCTGCTATAAATGCGGTAAAACTGGCCATAAAGGAAAGGTATGCACGGCCCCGGAGCATTGTGTGCTCTGCGCTGAGATGGGCTATAAGAAAGAAGACTTGGGCCATGTCCCTGAATCTGGAAGATGCGCTGTGTTCAGAGAAGCCCTAAAAAAGGCGAAATCAACTGTAAAATGATACACATACTACAAGCTAACATAAACAGAAGCAGAATGGCGGATGACCTGCTGCGCCAGATGGTGTATGAGAAAGAGGTCGATATACTGATAATCAGCGAGCAGTATAAAGACCATACATACCCAAACTGGTATAAGGACGACCTTGGGACATCCGCTATCTGGATCCGTGAGCCAACAAAGCTTATAGTATCGGCAAAAGGAACTGGCAGGGGATATGTGTGGGTAAAATGCGGCAAAGTCACATTTTTTAGCTGCTATTTCACGCCAAATGAGCCTATACAAGCCTACAAAGACAAGATTGATGCCCTGGAAGATGAAATAATGTCCGCGCAGGGAAACACAATCGTCGCAGGCGATTTCAACGCCAAGGCAACAGAGTGGGGCATGCCCAACCCAGACTCACGTGGTAAATATCTCCTGGAAATGGTTTCTAGAACCGGCCTGGTTACTCTAAATGTCAGAAACACAACAACCTTCCGACGACCCGGGTACGGCGAGACCATTCCTGATATATCGTTTGCCTCAGAGGAACTGGTGCGCTGGATAAACAACTGGGGCGTGATAGAAGACTATACGGGCAGTGATCACCAGTATATCAACTTTTTTCTTTGTGACGGTCCGAGACCATCGCCGAGAAATTCCCACGAGCGAAAACGCTGGAATGCTAAAAAGCTTGATGACACCAGTATGGCTGCAGCCCTTAATGCCGGCTTGTCACAAGTAGCATCTGGTGCAGATGCTATAAGCAGAGCTCAGGCAGAGCGTGTCACCAGCGACACTATGGCACTTATACGTGAAGCCTGTGACGCTTCCATGCCTTTCACAAAGCCGAAGCACAATAAGCGGCCGGTCTATTGGTGGACCCCAGATATTAGAAATCTGCGAAAGACTTGCCATCAATTAAGGCGCAAAGCGCAAAGGGCCCGAACCAGAGAGGAGGCAAACCGACTCTCAGCCGAGCATAAAGCTCAAAAAAAAGATGCTCCGGCACACCATTAAAGGGAGTAAGGCCGATAAATGGAGGAAGCTGGGTGAAGAAATCAACGACGACCCTTGGGGCCTTGGCTATAAGATAGTTACCAAGAAACTGAGAGCTAGTGAACCAAGCGCTATCATGGACCCAGATAGAATGGCAGCAATCGTCGATACCCTGTTCCCGTCACATTCGCGCAGAAGAGAATCAGACGAGCCCGTCAACATCGACGAAATTCCTCTCTTCACTGAAGAAGACCTACAAACGGCGATTAAATCCCTCCGCAACGGAAAGGCTCCAGGACCTGACGGTATCCCAAGCGAGGCATTAAAGAGCATATGCCGGGCATGCCCTGAGCTATTACTGAACATGTATAACGCCTGCCTCAAGGCAGGTGTCTTCTGCTCCCGCTGGAAGGTCGCGCGTTTGGTACTGATCAGTAAGGGTACAGGAGACGCTCTGGCGCCGTCATCATATCGCCCCCTTTGCATGCTAGACACGGCAGGCAAAGTACTTGAGAAGATGTTGCAGCCAGGACTCCTGTCGGCAATTCAAGAGGCTGGCAACCTCTCTGACCGACAATACGGCTTCCGTAGAGGGCGATCTACTATCGACGCTGTCCGAGAAGTAGTTGAAACCGTTGAGAAAGCTGAAGAGGGGAACCACTTCTCTCGAAACATTGTGCTCCTAGTCATTTTGGATGTTAAGAATGCTTTCAACTCGGCTAGGTGGGGCGATATGCTTGATGCATTGAGGAGATTCAGCGTTCCCAATTATCTACTACGGATAATTGGGGATTACCTCAACGAGCGAACGCTGACCTACCGAATAACTGGGGGTAGAAAGACATTTAGAGTGACAGCTGGAGCTGCACAAGGATCCATCTTAGGCCCAGATCTCTGGAACATCGCATACGACGATCTCTTGCGATTAAGCATGCCCGAAGATTCTCATCTAGTTGGATATGCGGATGATGTCGCAGCGCTGGTGGTAGCCCGCACAGTCGAACTAACTCAGTTGAAACTGAACCAGGTCATGCGGAGGGTAAATAGTTGGATGGCAATGCATGGACTGTCATTAGCAGTCGCTAAGACTGAAATTGTCATCCTTACCAAAAAGAGAATAAAAACAATTCTTCCCATGATAGTGGGGGAAGAGATGGTGCGGACGAAACCAGCAGCGAAATATCTTGGGATAGTCGTTGATTCCAAGTTGACGTTCAGCGAACACATCCGTCGAGTCGCAGAGAAGGCCGAATCTGTAACGACCTCTTTGAGTAGGATCATGGCTAACACCCATGGTCCGAAATCAAGCAAGCGTCGCCTGCTCATAACAACCGTGCAATCCATTCTGCTGTACGGAGCCGAAATATGGGGAGATAAGATGCTCATAGAAGTATATAGAAAGCGTATTGCCTCTGTACAACGGAGGGCGGCTCTTAGAGTAACTTGTGCATATCGCACGGTCTCTGAGGTAATCCCTATTGGGCTGCTGGCTATAGAGAGGAAAGCTATATACGAGCGAAAGTCGGAGATTGGACGAGAGCGTGCCAGCATAGAGGAGAGGGCACGGACTCTAGAAAGGTGGCAGGATTCGTGGTCCACTATTGATAAGGGCAGATGGACCGCTAGACTGTTGCCCTTCATCAAACCATGGCTCGAGCGCGTACACGGGGAAGTTACATACTTTCTCACCCAGTTCCTCAGCGGACACGGATGTTTCCGTTATTACCTCCATCGGATGGGAAAGTATGGAACACCCGAGTGCAACTACTGCGGTAGCGGGAAAGACGATGCGGAGCACACGTTCTTTTCCTGCCAGAGATGGGCAACGAAAAGAGACGCATTGACGACAGAGATAGGGCATCTGACCCCAGAAACCATCATCGGGAAGATGCTCGAATGCGAAGCAAAGTGGAACAGAGTGGCGACATTTGTGGAGGATGTCCTCCGCGAAAAACATCGAGAAGACGCCGAACATGTCTTGACATGAGCGTCAGGAAGATGCCCAACCCGAAGTAATGTGGTAAACGGTTCCGGGTTGGTACCCTCGGCGATAGTGGGAGGGGTTTTAGTCGGTAGCCGCATGGAGTCCGACACTTTGTACGTAAATGTATTTCCCCTCCCACCTAAAAAAAAAAAAATACTATTACTATTACTATTACTATTACTATTACTATTACTATTACTATTACTATTACAATTACTATTACTATTACTATTACTATTACTATTACTATTACTATTACTATTACTATTACTATTACTATTACTATTACTATTACTATTACTATTACTATTACTATTACTATTACTATTACTATTACTATTACTATTACTATTACTATTTCTATTACTATTACTATTACTATTACTATTACTATTACTATTACTATTACTATTACTATTACTATTACTATTACTATTACTATTACTATTACTATTACTATTACTATTACTATTACTATTACTATTACTACTACTATTACTACTACTATTACTATTACTATTACTATTACTATTACTATTACTATTACTATTACTATTACTATTACTATTACTATTACTATTACTATTACTATTACTATTACTATTACTATTACTATTACTATTACTATTACTATTACTATTACTATTACTATTACTATTACTATTACTATTACTATTACTATTACTATTACTATTACTATTACTATTACTATTACTATTACTATTACTATTACTATTACTATTACTATTACTATTACTATTACTATTACTATTACTATTACTATTACTATTACTATTACTATTACTATTACTATTACTATTACTATTACTATTACTATTACTATTACTATTACTATTACTATTACTATTACTATTACTATTACTATTACTATTACTATTACTATTACTATTACTATTACTATTACTATTACTATTACTATTACTATTACTATTACTATTACTATTACTATTACTATTACTATTACTATTACTATTACTATTACTATTACTATTACTATTACTATTACTATTACTATTACTATTACTATTACTATTACTATTACTATTACTATTACTATTACTATTACTATTACTATTACTATTACTATTACTATTACTATTACTATTACTATTACTATTACTATTACTATTACTATTACTATTACTATTACTATTACTATTACTATTACTATTACTATTACTATTACTATTACTATTACTATTACTATTACTATTACTATTACTATTACTATTACTATTACTATTACTATTACTAATACTATTACTATTACTATTACTATTACTATTACTATTACTATTACTATTACTATTACTATTACTATTACTATTACTATTACTATTACTATTACTATTACTATTACTATTACTATTACTATTACTATTACTATTACTATTACTATTACTATTACTATTACTATTACTATTACTATTACTATTACTATTACTATTACTATTACTATTACTATTACTATTACTATTACTATTACTATTACTATTACTATTACTATTACTATTACTATTACTATTACTATTACTATTACTTATTATTTCGGTTTTCGAATGCGAAAGACGTGTCGGCCAGTGTCTCCCGTTAGTGAAGCTTTTTTTCTGTGATTACCGTCGGCGTTTTGGGTGAGGTTTACATCATCATACAGTACACGAATTGGGCTTTATTTTGGTGCCAATGATAACCAAGGTTAGGCTACCGAAAAGAATATAAAGCCGCAAATAAAGTGAGTGGATATTAAAATATACGCCCAGGTGAGCTCTTTTTTTCCTATGGTCTTTTTTGCGCCGAACAATAAAAGAAGAAAAAACACGAGTGCGAACTCTCATTCGAACCAATCTGTAGGTCATCGACCCGCAAATAAAAATAGAAATAGTGGATTAATTAATAAACAAAGAAACTGATAAATTACGCCGAATCAAAAATCATAGAGATGAATTGTGGGAAATGTGCGACTCCCTTACCCAAGGACGGAGGGCATGTTTACTGCAATTGGTGCAAAACCGCGTTTCACTATGGAAATTGCTCACTTAGACAAACTACCTATAAAGGAATGAGTGAGAGCAGGAAGAATGAATGGAAGTGTGAAGGGTGTAGGGAGGAAGCAAGTTCGAAAAGCTCACAGATAGATTCAACAAAACACAGGGAGGATCAAAGCTCAATCTCTGACATAATAAAGGAAATAAATGCTCTAAAATCTATAATAAAAAATGAACAGAAAGCAACACAAGAAGCAAACGAAACAAGATATACAGAAATGATGAAAGGGCAGAAAACAATGATGGGCGAAATAAACAAACTAAACAAGATAATAGAGAACCTAATGGAAAAAAATGAAGAAAAAGATAGAAAAGTTACTCTTCTAGAAAAAAGAGTACGCGAACTCGAGTATGAAACCTACGCATGTGACATCGAAATAATTGGTGTCAAGGAGATGGAGGAGGAAAAAACTATTGACATAGTATGCAAAATCGGGGACAAAATCGGGGTTAAAATCCACCATAATGAAATAAATGATGCGTTTAGAATCCAAAGACGCAACCTAGACAAGCCGGGGGCAATTGTGGCCAAATTTGAAAGAAATGCGAAAAAAGCTCAAATATTAAAAAATAGGAACTATTTAATTAAAAACGCAGATATTGTAGGAGCAAACTTTTCGGGAAATATTAAGATATTTGAAAGATTATCGAGGAATACAAAAAGAATATTATGGGAAGCAAAAAAGACCGCTAAAGAAGCAGGCTGGAAGTTTGTATGGACCCAGGAAGGAAGAATCTTAGCACGAAAAGAGGAAAGATCAAAAATAATAGAAATGATACATTAAGAGGATCTAGATATGCTTTGTTAAAGGCACCCCGGAACAAGAAATTGACGACGACAAATACTTTGACCTTCACATCGACGAAACGATGAACTGCAAACTAGTTACACAAATATGACCCTGGATTCAAGAGAAAACACAATCACAAAACTTCTTAGTCATGCATTTAAACATAAATTCTATACGAAAACATTTTGATAACTTTCTCCTGGCAGTAGGGAATGAATTAT